>JAVQMG010000119.1:0-458741 GCA_032878915.1 Castanopsis chinensis | reverse complement strand
GGACCAAATTGAAATATAGTATAAATGATAAGAACAAAATACGTAATATATCTTAGAAAATATAAAAACTGTAAAAAAAAAGAAGAAGCTTTTTTTAAAAATATTTTCTTTTTTTTTTATTTGAAAATATTTTCCAATAAAGAGTTTCTAAAAATGTTTTTTAAACTAATACCCTTAAAGTATTTGTTAACTTTTGTCAATCTATATATGATCAATCTACATATGAGTGGTTGTAGGCTGCAATTCACCTTCCACAAATCCCTAAGAAATATTTTGACCTTATAACTTCTTTTATTTTTTTTTGATGGGAGACCTTATAACTTTCAGAATGCGGTTCTCTTATTCTACACACCATGTGTAACAGGGTTTCTTCCCTTTTGCACTTTCTTTCATGAATGAAATCCATTACTTAATAAAAAAAAAAAAAAACAAGTTTATTACTACATTTAAGAGAACAAAATGCGGCATTTGAAATTAACAACAAATTTGATTTAGCGGCAACAAAACCGAGATATGAGTCATATTTTGTTATGGACGTGAACCGTTGGATGTGGAAATTTTAGAACATTTAGAAGTAAGAATACAAAATGAAAAAAGGAAAAAGAAAAGAAGGTACTTTCTAATTTCCCACCCTTTATTGTTACCTAACCCACTATGCCATATTTGGGAGAGAGCTTGTTCCTCTAGTAGAAAGGAGGCTTGTTGAAGAATCAACCACTAAACTACTCTACTGTTTTTTGTTACAATAAGAAGCTAATAATTATTTATTCTAAAGAGGTTTTGATATTTTTCAAACAAAAAGATGTATGAGGTTTTTTTTTTTTTTTTTTTTTTTGGTTTTTAAAAATTTTTAGGTGTGAAAACTCGAGATGGTGAATTTGAACTTTGAACATCTTTGTCAGAAACATAAAAAAAATGCTAGTTAGCATATACAAATAAAAAAAAAATTAATATAATTAATATTTTTATAGATTTTATTGTAATTGGTCTTTTCTCTCTCTCTCTCTCTCTCTCTCTCTCTCTCTCTCTCACACACACACACACACACACAATAAAATCTATAAATTTATTTCCCTAAATTTTGAGATTATATGTTTGTTTACGAAATTATACCACAATCTTTTATTTGTGGAATAATTTATCAATAAAATAAATAAAGTTTTGTTATATATATACATATTTAGTTACTTAAATTTTATCAGATACTTTTTCAATCAAGGTTATAAAATTTTAGGATAAAATGCAAAACACCCTTTCCATGGTTGAAGCTTCATATTTGAGAGGGAGAGAGAGAGAGATTAGAGAGAGGGAGATTGAATTTTGTTGAATGAAAATTGAAAAAAAAAAAAAAGGACAGAGAGAAAGAAATCCAGTTTTAATATTATGAATAGACCAAAACAACCTCATTTTAAGGGGAGTGGATAGATAAGTTCAACGGAAGAATAACAGAGGCCTTAATTTAACAATTTTGACTGAATTGAACGAAAGAAAAATTAGAGGACTAAAATGAATTTTAGTAAAATTTAGATGGTGGGTTTTGCATTCCATCCCAATTAAAAAACATACCTATGTCTTCTCTATCACCAAAATACACTCTCTCTTCTAAACCACTTAGTTATAATATTACACCCTAACATTTAACAAAAAGATGCAACTTGTAGAGTGAGTGGTTGTCTAAATTTAATAAAGATAGGTTTTCTCCTTGAAAAGTAGCTGCAAGGAGGATATGTATCATTGCGTAATATGAAAGACAAAGAATTGATAGCTACTCCTCTTGAGCTAGAAAACATCCAAGTGGATAACTAAAAATTGTAGTATATATGGCATCATGGTTTTCAAAACAAATCGTTTGAAAACCAGAAAAATGAGAGGTTCAAGGTTTTTATGGTCAGATCAAGATTGAATCATAATGATGTTATAATTAATTTTGTAACTAATTAAATTACAAATAATTGTATATGAAATTTATAAATATTAGCAAATTTGACTAAAAATATCTTTAAAAAAATTAAAATAGAATTTCAAATAAAATTTCATAATATTGTTAATAGAAAATAGAACAACATAAATAAGCATAAAAAGAAATCGTATAATAATCCTTCCTTGGTATTGATAAATTGCCAGATGAAATACTTGTTTCCATTTTGTCTCTCTTACCTATAGAAGAAGTAATAAGAACTAGTGTCCTTGCCCACAGATGACATTACTTGTGGACTTTCGCTACTCATTTAGAGTTAGATGATGTGAGCACAGTGAATCTTTTAAAAACTCAACCTCCTAGTCCCACTCTCTTTGATTTGTCTCAATTCATACCTATATACCACCGTTTCTTGTTCAAAGGGAGAGATTTGTTGATTGGGTAAATCAAGTTCTG
Source organism: Castanopsis chinensis (assembly GCA_032878915.1). Classification (NCBI taxonomy): domain Eukaryota; kingdom Viridiplantae; phylum Streptophyta; class Magnoliopsida; order Fagales; family Fagaceae; genus Castanopsis; species Castanopsis chinensis. The sequence goes on along the minus strand of JAVQMG010000119.1, from coordinate 456,367 downwards.
AATTTACATTAGGGTACACTTTAGATGAATTTCGCCTTCACTTTTCTATGTATGGTGATCATTTTAAAAGTGATATTGATAGTTGGATCAGCTTTGCATTTCAAAAGGGAGTTAAAAGGCTTCATTTGATTTTCACATGTAACTGGGCTTTAAATAACTGGTCATACACTCTTACGCCTCCAATGATTCGTAATTACAGACTTTATTTGTTAACTGAACTTCGTCTATGCTTTGTCAAGGTGACTGGAGAAGCTCTTGAATACATTTTATTTGCTTGCCCATTTCTTGAATCCTTATATATATCAATGGCGCATGTGATGAATTGCAAAATTTCAAGCCCATCACTCAAGCTAAAGCACTTGGAGATATTCTCGTGTCTTGGAAAGCTTTTATATTAATGCAGAAAATCTTGTGTCATTTAAATATCTAGGAGAAGTGAGAAAATATTTCATTCAAGTACACACCCCAGCCTTTCGCAAGGCCTCATGCCTGCTATATCATCAAGAGTATTTTCCAGCCTCTAAGCTATATCTTTAAGCTAGAGACACTTGTATTGGACATAGGTACCGAGGTTAATATATAAATCCAATTTTTTGCTCCGCCCCACCCCTCTCTTTATTTTTTGAAAGAAAGAACATAGAAACAAAAGAAGAAAGATTATCAATTTTTGTGGTGATTTAAATTTTCCAGAAGTTAACACAGTTCCCCAAATTGTCCAAGTTAAGGTCAAATAATTGGAATTTGTACTGAATTTCTCACTTGTTTTGCCTCCTCCTTTGCACATCCCTACTATGTGCAACACCTTCATTAAATAAATTTACAATTAAGGTGAATATTCTTACTACAAAGTTTTAGTTGTGCATTGGATGTTGTTTCTTTTTGGGTGAATTTTACTTTACCACCCACCCTAAAGTAATACTGATTTGCAATGATACCTTAAAATTTTGATGTGTGCAATTCACACCCCATTTTAAGAAATTGTGGCAATGTACCCCTAAATGTGAAAATGCATAAATTACCCGTAACAAAAATAATGAGATGGCAGTTTAGTACACTTGCCATGTCAACCATAAATAAGAAATTGTTTGTTTTCTTAGTTTTCTAATTATATCTATTTTATTTTTTTCTTATTTTTTAACATAAATGTCTGATATGGCATATGCCACATGCACTAATCTATGTTTCTTTTTATTTGATTTGGGTTTTACATTTGGTTAGATTTGATTCGATATTTCATATTTTGGGTTTTTTGTAAGATTTGTGCATTTATTTTTAATTTTTGGGTTAATTTGGTTTGGGTATTTCGCCTTTCAATTTCTTCGAATGCCCTCACTACCTGTTCCTTTATCAAGCTTGCTAAAAATTTTGTTCCAAGAAACCATGTCTCAAGGAGAGAGACTTGAGAGGCGACTGTTATGACAAATTGGTCTCATTCCTCTTGTACTGGTTTCGTAGTTCGGAGCCAAATATGTAAGTATCATCAACTTAAAGCATTATAGTTTCAAGTTTCTAATTTTGGATTTGATTTGATTTTTTAAGGCATGCTTGGTGAGAAATTAGTAATGAAAGTATGTTAACCATTGCTAGTTATCTTGTCTATCCATCCTATCTTTTGTTTTCCTCTCATATATGTGGTTTCAACATCTTGTACTATATAACATTAAATCTTCAAGTTATAAATTACATACAATGATGAGTCTATATAATAACTTGGGGCTCTATTCAATAGATTAAGAGCTTCTAATATGAGAGATAAACAAATCTAAAATATAACTCAAGTTTTTCTTTCTACCTATCAAAAAATTAAATGCTTCTTTCTATGACAATGTGACAACTATGTTTTAGCTTGCACATGCCATACACAATTACAATTTAAGCATACAGTTCAACTTGCTCTTAAGCAAATTTGAAAGATGCCCACCTTTATAGTTTGTACATTTATCCCTACACACACAAATGTAATAGCCCACAAATCAAATACTTTGGAAGTCTAGGAGAGTCAAACTTAAGTTTTGGTTTTTAAGCAAAGTCACCCAACAGTTCTACCTTTGTGGGCTTTTAAAAAGGATCATAATCGTGATCTTGTACCCCATGAACAAGCTCACATGTTGCCCTAAAAAAGAAAAGTGACTGCTACCCAAGCCATTGAAGTGGATATGGCCTATAAGTTTGGGATTCAATAGAAACTTTATGAGTAGTCAAGTAGAGGATCGAGAAAATTTGGGTTATCTTTTATTAGATTATAACAACTATTTGTGTTCAAGGAGGAGAAATGCTATGAAAGAGGGAAATGCAGGAGGCTTGCTGATTTATTTTCAGAAGCAACAAGCTAAGAACCCTTCATTCCTTTATTCGATGCAAAGGATATTGAAGATGCAAATGTACTTAAAGATAAAGATGGCAATCTATTAATGTATTTATTTATGCTTACAATATTAGGTGATGAGTCTCAGGTCATTCAAACAATGGCAAGTTTGCCCATTGGTTATGTACTATGTTTTATGGCAATCTAGTGTGTTTGTATTGTTATTGCGGTATGTAATGCGAAGTGTCGCTCTATTAGCTGCAGGTTTAGAGTATTATTAAAAAAATAACAATAATAATTATGCAAGTTGCAGCCAGAACAAACTGAGACGTGGGAACCCTTATCCATAAGTTGGGATAAAATTAGATTTGGTTGGGAGTGTGGGGAGGACATGATACTATGAACCTATGGACTAAGGAGTTTTTTTTTTCAACCACCTTGGCAGTTGATGATGCCGAAAAATCACCAATAAGTCTCAAGGTCCTCACGATGCGGAAAGAACACCTGCACAACCAAAAAGAAAAGACCTAATAGAGAGCACCGGTGTGATGCCGGCCAAAAACCCTCCGAAGGTCAAGTTAGAACTTTTTACAACCCTAGAGTGCTAGAGTTAAATTAATTATGCGTACCTTGTATTATGAGAGTTTATGGGTTTTTATAGTAGAGTCGACCTCTGTTTCTTATGCCTCAATACCTTTCCTCCTAGAAAAGGTCTTGTATGTTATGGAATCCTTTTGTAACCAAAACTCTTCTTTTGTTGAGGTTCTTTGAGACACAAGTTTATTTCATTTAGGAATCCTTGAAGCCAAAGCAAAACAAATGAACGCCATGTGTTGCTTATGTCCGTCCAACTTGTGTTCTTCCAATGTATGTCTGTCCACATTAGAACCGTCCTTCCTAGGCTAGGAAACTCCAAGAGCATCTGTCACCAATTTTTCCCTCTTTATTAGTAAGAACACCAATTTTAGAGTTGGTTTGTGATATATTACAAAATTGAAGTGTCCTAAATCATATAGAAATTAAGAAGAAGAAGAAGAAGAAGCATTAGCAGTAGTTTTAAGGCTTTGAGGTGTTTGTTGAAGTGAGTTTGTTCATATTGAGCTGTGTATGCATATAACAAGTGTCTGTCTATCTTTTGTCTCAGAAAAAATCTGGCCTTCGCTTTTTAATTTTTAGTTTTTTCCGATATTGGTCGGTGAATAAGTTAATGTTCAGATCCCATCTTTCTTTGTTATTTCTTTCCTTGTTCTTGTGAATATGAATATGTGAATCTATTTTGTTTTTGCTTCAAAGCAGATGGAGAACAACCACTCTTGAATGGGCAATCTATAGGATGATAATGGAGAAACTGGCATTACAATGGAACCTATTGGGTACCAGGATGATAATGGAGAAAGCATTGATTTTTTCATTCATCAAGTAAAATTTGTACCGGCATGAACTTCGTTGTAAGTAAAATAGAATTAGGGGCAGTGAGCAACATGTAAGTTCTTAATAAAAATGGGGCAACTGAATACCAGTTCTTAATAAGAAACTTGTTTCACAGTTTAGAGTAGCAAGAAATTCAATGTGTATGGGGCTAGATGAATTGTTGGTGGTAGTTATCTAGAGCTATATTAGGGTGCTGCTTTAAGAGTCAATGTAAGAGTCTTTATGTTTCCTTGATATTTAGATTAGATCCCAAAGGGTGATGCAACTGGTTTGTTGCTTGAACAATTCTTGTGTTGTTGTTATTGCACCCTTTATTGTTGTTTGTACTGATTTGTTTCAATCCATAAGTTTCAGAACTTGGGTTTCTTTAGGGTGCTTGTCATTGCTCTTCCATCTACAGCACATCAGAAAATAAAGATTATAATAGAATTTTGAACATTCACACACTACTTTCATAATTTATTCTTTTGCTCCTTTGAGGTAGGGCAGCTGCCTGAAAGAAATTATCCACCATGCTGATGCACTAAGTTGTTACAAAGCTTAACTTATAAAATATATAAATAAATAAATAAATAATTAACCAACAAATTAATATATAGATATTAATCTTACACATTAATGTTAATTAGAAAATGATAAACATCAAGAAAATGACCTCAACTATGTCGTTTTAGAAGAAGGTATGCCTTGACCATTACAAGAATCCAAGTGTTACCAAGCCAACCATTTTGAGTCTTTTAAAGCTATCACACTATCATATGTCAAAATCCTTGGAGTTTATAAAACAACTTCATCAAGAAATGCAAGAAATAGAGAGTATTGGAATTGCTTCTAAAACGATTATATATATATATATATATAGAGAGAGAGAGAGAGAGAGAGAGAGAGAGAGAGAGAGAGAGTTAAAGATTGAAGCAACTAAAAAGAAGAAAATGCCAAAAATTATATGGCTTAGTCTCAAATCCAAGTAAATAGGTCTTACTTACACTGAGGAGTTAGTGAGGGCTACTATCAGCCACCCATATGAATGAATAAAGTATAGAGATGAAAATTGACCTTTTAACAACCAATTATGTTCAAATTACACATTATAATATTTTATAGGAACAAATATCAAACAGCTTTAGAATGAAGAGTTTGTATAAATTTTGCAAAACCCTGAGAGAGAGAGAGAGAGAGAGAGAGAGAGAGAGAGAGAGAGAGAGAGAGAGAGAGAGAGAGAGCAATCAATTGGGACACATGAAAAGATAATATTAGCAAAGATTGAACATATCATTTTATATATATATATATATATATATATATATATTCATATACACATGTAGAACAAATGATTTGGACACATGAAAGATAACTTTAGAATAATCGCTTTTCAATAAGAAAATATATTTTCTTAAATTCACTTGACTTTTTAATGTAATTTATTATTTTCTTAAAATCAAGAAATAATTAAAAAAAAAATGTCTTCATTGAAGGGAAACATTAATCCAATATGATATAGAAAGAGAAATGAAACGAATGAGAGAAGGAAAAACACATGATTAAGTTTATTTAGTATGTTGGAGTATCTTACTTTAGCTTTTCCTTTTCTTTTGCTCCTGGGTGGCAAAAGCATTAACAGTGATGATGGTGGTAGTGGTGTTGACAATGGCAGTATGAAGAATACTTAGCAATGAAACTATAATGTCAAAATTAGGGGTTCAAAGTAATAAAAATTATATAAATAAATTTAGAAGATTCATATAAAATTAAGAAAGTTTGGGAGGTACCAATATACTTGTTGCAAAATTAAATCTGAAACATAAATGTGAAGTTTTACAATTTAAAATGTTTGGATCCCCAAGCATATATGTATTTTTTGTCCAAGAGTGTATTCGTGGCAGGTTGGTTAATAGTGTGACAATTGTAATGTTGGTAGAATTTATAAATGATGCATTCCTTCATAGAGATTGAACTTCAAATTTGGTTTCTTCAAAATCTAAATCATAAAACAATTCAAAATTTTTGAATTACCTTTCTCGTTAACATAAACAAAGGAAATCAATATTAGAAATTTCTAAATTGCAATTTTGAGTATCTTCTACCTCAAAAGTCATAACCCAAATATAATAGATGAGATAGAATAGTGCGTGTATATAATCTAGATAGAGATGTGTAAAGAAATCTCATTAATTAATGAATTAGAGAATAAAACATTAGTATGGAAAAGTTAAGAAAAGAAAGGGGGCAAGGGAAAGAAAGGGGAAAAGTTAGCAAAAAGTCTAAACATGGGGAAAAAAAGAAGATAAAATTAAAGAGAAAGAAAGGAATATAAATCTAATAAAGCAACATAAATGACTTAGGTATATAAATCTAAGCAAGCAAGAATCAATGACTTGTCTATGTGTTTGCTTATGTTTTTTCTTTGTTTCACTTTCTTTTGTGTTGGAGAAGATAATTTTGGCACAATGGCATAATGATCATATGTATAGTAGAAGTTATAAATTAATTTCACATGAACTTGCTCCGCTACACTAATTGCTGGCATGCAATTTTGGTGTTGGCGTGTGAGTGTATTCCCTTATTTCATCCCCCCTCCCCTATATATGTGTGTGTGTGTGTGTGTGTGTGTGTGTGTGTGTGTGTGTGTGTGTTTCTAAAAAAAAAAAAAGATACTTAGTGTTGTTGAGTTGTCCCACATCGGTAAGGTGTGATATTGAGAAAGGAGTTTATCACTTGTTTCATGACATTAATTGCCGACATACAGTTTTGGTGTTAGCGTGTGAGCGTATTCCCTTATCTCATCCTCCCTCCCCTATATGTGTGTGTGTGTGTGTGTGTGTGTGTGTGTGTGTGTGTGTTTCTCAAAAAATAAAAAAAATAAAATAAAAAAAACTACACATGAACTTAGCTTAACAAAATTGAAATTGAGGCTAGCTTGGAAGCTTTTTGACAGGCCACAAACGCGTTGACCCCTTGTGATAATTTAGATTAATTAAATTAGCCCAATTAAAATTATCACTAAATCACATGAACTTAGCTTAACGAATACCCAATTGGACTTGTTCTGTAGTGACAATTTCTCCAAATTGAGGATATCTTGGAAGCTTCCCTAGGTGTGTTTTAAAGCTAAATAAAAGAGAAAGAAAAGTATATAAATCTAATCTAGTAAGCATAAATGCCTTAGGTATATAAATCTAAACAAGCAAGGATCAATACCTGTCTATATGTTTGCTACATATGTTTGAACTTCACATGAACTTAGCTTTAACAACATTGATATTGAGAACTTGAAAGGTTCTATAGGTGTTTTTTGAAGCCAAATAAAAGAGAAAGAAAGGTATATAAATCCAATCAAGCAAACATTATGCCTTAGATATATAAATCTATGCAAGCAAGAATCAATGACATCTTTACGTGTTTGCTTCTTATGTTCTTTCTTTCTTTCACTTTCTTTTGTGTTGGAGAAGGTGTTTTTGGCACAATGGCATAATGATCATACGTATAGTAGAAGTTATAAATTATCTACACATGAACTTAGCTTAACAAAATTGAAATTGAGGCTAGCTTAGAAGCTTCCCTAGGTGTGTTTTAAAGCCAAATAAAAGAGAAAGAAAGGTATATAAATTTAATATATTAAGCATAAATGCCTTAGGTATATAAATCTAAACAAGCAAGGTTCAATACTTGTCTATATGTTTGCTTCTTATCTTTGAACTCCACATGAACTTAGTTTTAACAACATTGAAATTGAGGCTAACTTGAAAGCTTCTCTAGGTGTTTTTTGAAGCCAAATAAAAGCGAAAGAAAGGTATATAAATCCAATCAAGCAAACATAAACTCCTTAGGTAAATAAATTTATGCAAGCAAGAATCAATGACATCTTTACGTGTTTCCTTCTTTCTTTCTTTGTTTCACTTTCTTTTGTGTTGGAGGAGGTATTATTGGTACAATGGCATAATGATCCTATATATAGTAGAAGCTATAGATGAACTTTACATGAACTTAGATTTGACAAAGTTGAAGTTGAGGCTAATTTGGAAGCTTCCCTAGGTGTGTTTTGAAGCCAAAGTCAGACTCTTCTTTATGTAAGTACAAATGGTTGCTCTTGCAAATTTGTTTATATGGATGTGTGTTCTTTTATTGCTTTTTATAAATAGTATGTTGATTTGCTTGCTTAAAAATTTTCATATAGATGTTAAATGTAGTAAAATTTTGGGCGTATTTAGTTGTTAATTTGTACTTGAATTAACAGTATATTTTTGTGAGATATATTCTTGAATCCACATTCTTATTAAATATCTATCATAAGTTTATCACATGCAAAATTTCACAACACTTAGTTGTCAATGCCATCTAGTGTTAAATCTATAAGGTTATTTGTTTAATACATTTATAAGAATACAAATAACTATAAGAGCTCTTTATAGATTAGTGAGTTTTAAATTCCTAATTAATCTTATATTTGAATAGAATGTTAGATCACCATACACCAATTTGACAAACCCTGACTTTTATTTTTAAATTGACCACATACACCAAATTTTGGCCAACAAGCATAAGAGAAATGCAAAGCAACATCACAAATAAGGATAGTAACCGGTGGTTTTGTATAATTTGAATAAGTCTGTGAACTGAGGAAGGTGGGAGATGTATCCTTGTGGTTGTGGGAGTTGAGATAGTGATACGCTTGTGGTTCCCTTGTTCCAAACTCTGGTGTAGTGGCTAGTGGGAGTTGAGATAGAGTGGGTATTTTGGAGCAGAAAGTTTACGTTGTTATCCCTATTATTAATGCAATTTTAACATTTTCAAGTGAGGATTATTTTGTCCAATCAAAAAGTGAAACCCAAATAGGAGAATCCCATGAAATTGTTGTTTTTTTTTTAATTTTTTTATTACATTTGAATTAGAAAAAAAAAATAGCAGAAGTGGACAGGTCACAGGTGGGGGTTTGTAATATTTTTTTTGATGAACTGGGATTTTTATTTTATATTTTTCATAGTTTAATCTATCTAATTATTGTGACAATTGTATGGATTAGGATAAGACTATGTAGTTTTTTTTTTTTTTTCAAATAAATATTTTTAAAGAAGTAACCATTTGTAGTTTAGGTATTTGAATTAAAATATAAGTAATCATTTTCTTTTAGTAAGAATATTGAGGGAGTGTACGTTGGGTGGTATGATTTTGATGGAGAGTTTGTTATTTGGCAGCAAAAAAATGGGTAAGTTCTAGGAATCTTAAATAACCCTTTTAAAATTTTTTGTCTTTTGTTGAAAATAATATTAAATTAAAAGATATATTATTTCAGAATTTATGTGACGATATTTTGCTACGCCAAATGATGAACCCAAATAGGAGAATCTTATTATTAGTAGTACCAGCTATAGGCCCATGCCTTACACAGATTTTGTTTATTTATTTATTTGAAAATATATGAATGAAAACCATATCATTATGGGGAAATTTTTTCATCCATTCATGCTCCTTTGAAAAGTACTTAGCCAATATATTTTTCAAATTCAATTTATATTTTCTATTATATTTAATTGACTTTAATAACTGAAATTGAAATAATATCACCAAAAGGTATATGATATATTTTGTTAAATTTATATATGAAATATATTCCTATAAAAAAAATTATGAAATATATTTACACAAAATAAAACTCATTGAACATTTGAGATATAAATATAGGTATAACTCATATAACAGATGGGAAGTTAATATATTATTTATTTTTATTATTATTATTATTATTATTATTACTTTATTTAGATCTAATATCATAGCTTGAAAATTTGAACCCTTTTTTTTTCTCATGTCGGTCATATAACCATTGGAATGTTGCCACATAATATACTTCATTATTATTTGTTTTATTATATAAAGTATGAATATATTTATATATATAAAAAAAAAAGCATAAATTACATTAATAATATTTATAAAAAAAAATGTGTGGTGCTTTAATTCTGCATCCAATTATTAATTGAACAATATTGCGTTTGTTCTTCTTCTGCAAGTGAATTGTGTATTTTCTTTTTTAAATGGTTGTTCATTGAATGTGGTAATGGCTGTTCATTTTTCTCAGTTTTAGGGGGTAGAATTCATTTGATCTCTCACACACAAATGCTAAAAGAACTCATTAAGCTCCTACTAGTAAAAAAGTTTATACTCAAATTTTATTTAGAGATATTAAATATATAATCTTACTAAAATTTTCAAATATAATTTTTAACATTTGGTTACTTCACTCAATAAATAGTGTTTATTTTATTTGTATAGTCATTGAGTAATATGATAGATTCATTTTAATTTGTAATTTTAAATCTAAAAAAGATAGATTTTAAATGAAAAAAGTTACCAAAAGTTAAATAAATATTTTATTAATATTCAAAATATAAGAATAGACATCACTTAAAGTAGTCGCCTTATACCTACAGTACATTTAGCCGACACTGAATGTATATTAAAAACATAAAAAACATGTGATCTAACAATGAGATTTTCAAAATTTTAATTTTATTGAGTAATATAATATCACTTAAATTTATTCTAGGTGTTAATAAACTAGAATATAATGGACCAACTGATAATTTATGCTTATTAGAGGTACCAGATATTATTAGCAACCACATTTTTAGTTTTTTAGAAGGATATTAGCAACCACTTGACATGATTAAGTCACACTACATATAACATTCAAGTTTGGAATCATTAATTTTTAAAAACGATTGAGTAGAATTTATGCAAACATAAAGAAGTGATTAATTTACACAAGATATAACATTCAAGTTTGGAATAATCAATTTTTTAAAATGAATTATTAGAATCAAAGCAAGGACAAAGAAGTTTGTTTCTTTAATGTATGTTTTGTCTTTATATTGTTTCTTCTTTTCGTGATTATTAGTAAAGAATATATGAAGAGACGGTAAGAATTTTTATTCTTTTTTCAATCTTCTTTCCTTTTCTTTTCTATGTCAATCTAATGTTTATGTTTTTCAAAAACAAAGAAAATGGAAAGAGGAAACACACACAAAAAAGGAAAACAAGTTTGAAAATTACTCCTAACAAAGCCATTACACTTTTGAAGCAAAATCGTTAAATGTACTAAATGTTCAAGTTAAATTTAATTACAGTACTAATCTACTTCTCTATAAGAAACTAGTTAAAATAATTATTAAATATCTTTGAAAACTTGTATACATTAATTAATATAAAAGATAACAAAAGAAATTCAATTAGTTAAGTCATATGAAAAAATCTAGGGACAATATATTTAAAACAACTTCTAAGTGGCAAATTGTTAATGTTAGATAAAAAAGTAATGTTATTGATGGCTTAGATTAGAACCATTAACAAATTGTCACCTAAGATTTGATATAGTTACGCATGAATTAATAGTATAATATAATACAGTATATGATTTTTTTTTTTTGGTGTGAAATATATGACATAGTTAGGATTGATCTATCATCACCCAATTACAATCTTATCACCAAGAGCTATACAACTCAATTGGCACCTATTAATGTTTTCAATGAAAATATTCAATGTTTAAATCCCCCTTCTCATCACCCAATTACTATCTCTTATCACTAGTTTTTTGTTAAGTGGCCATTATTGTGCCAGTGAACCCTAGGAATAAAGCTAGAGCTTAATGCATGTATAACCTAGATAGAAGTCTCATAAATAAATGAGAAAATAAATTGATTTTTTGGACATGTTTTGGGAAAAAAGAGAGGAAATGTTAATATGAAATTAAGATATGGATAAAAAAAGATTCTAATAAAAATAAAATTAATAAAAAGGATAAGAGAAAAGAGAAAGATAAGTATATAAATCTAAGCAAGTAAACATCAAATTTCTTGTCCAATTGCTTCTTATATTCTTTCTTTTGAGTTGGAGAATGTTTTTATTTGCCAAAGGCATTATAAGCATATATATAGAAGAAGTTATGGATGGTTTTTGCGTGAACTTTTATTTGAAAAAATTGAAATTGAGGCTAACTTTTGGATTGTTGTTATTGTAAGTAAGGTAGCTTTTGCAAATTTGTCTATATGCATGTGTGTTTTTCTATTACTTTACATAAATAGTATGTTGATTTGTTTGCTTAAATTTTGTTGTATAGATGTTAAATGCATTAAAATTTTGGACTTATTTAGTACTTGAATTAAAATTATATTTTTGTGAGATATATATTATTGCTAAATGGGTTTGGTTTATGCTACATTTGATGTAGTTTTCATAAAAATTAATAAATTACACCACTTTGTACATCTTATAAATTACTATTTTCTTGAATTCACAATTTTATTAAATGTCTATTATAGGTTAATCACATGCAAAAATTCGTAACAATCAGTTGCCATCTACCATTAAATGTATAAGGTTATTTGTTTAATATATTTAATAATACAAAAAACTACAAGATCTCTTTTCAATTAATGAGATTTTAATGTCTAAATGTTCAATATTTGGAAAGAATGGTAGATCATTATAAAATTTGGTATACATGATAGTTCAGAAAGAAATTTAGAGCACTTGCATCAATAAGTGCAAAATAGAAAAAGTGTTGAGATACGCACATTTTGACCAAAAAAACAACACACATCAGTGTGTGTAAAATTGTGCATAAATGCACAAGTACTACAGTAACCGAGCATATATGCACAGTTACTATAGTTCATGCATTTAATATTTTAGTATTTTTTTGGTAGTGTTGGGTATGTGAGAGATAGGGGTAGTGAGTGAGGAAATAATAAAAAATTGTAAAAGAATGAATACTTTACTGAATAAATGTGTAGAATAGATAGACTGATGTGGGTGTTTTGTAAAAATGGGTGTGTAAAATAGAAAAAGTAGGCTTTTAGTGTAAAATAGAAGGAAACTTTTTCACTTACTAATGCGTTTGCCTTTATCCCAATTGTAAGCTTAGAAAAAAATTATTGAATCTTTTGAGAGTAACAATTCCTCCTCTCATATAAATGTAACTTCTAGCCACAAATTTAATTAGTGGGACCTACTACTATATAGGAGAAAGGAACATTACTCTTGGTGAGTTAAATAATTACTTGGGTTTAAAAAACTATTATTACAGGAAAATAGTTTTAAGTAGTTTCAATTTTGGAAAATTTCCCTAGTTTAACTTTTTAAATTTTAATGAATGATAATAACAATAGAAACTAAAGAAAGTGATACAAAGTATACTTTTCTAGTCATAGGATTGGAGATCAATTAAAGACATGGTTGAAACTTTTATTGTGAAAGTGTATTGTCTTATTGTTTATTCCTAGCTTTTTAGGCATTTATTTATTTATTTATGTATAATTTCTATCATTTTCAGGTTGAAAAATGAGACTACTAAAATAATAGGTTTTTACATATAGATATTTGAGAAGGAGACCCGAATCAAATCCTAATCCTCTTGTAAAAAATAGCTAGTACATAGTGCCTATCAAAAATTCATTTTATCTTCTATTAATAGCCTTATTTAAAACTCTCAATATTTTTAACCTTTAAACAATGTATTCCGCATTTCAAATTGTAAAAATGAAAATAAGTAAATAAATAAAAAAAAACTAAATAAAATTTAGAGAAACTAAATCACTTTCTATATTTAATATTTGTGTTGATGAAGGTATATAAATTTAAGCAAGCAAGAATCAATGACTTGTCTATGTATTTGCTTCTTATGTTCTTTCTTTGTTTCACTTTCTTTTGTGTTGAAGAATTTATTTTTAGTACAATGGCATAATGATCCTATATATGGTAGAAGTTATAAATGAATTTCACATGAACTTACTTTTAACAAATTTGAAATTGAGGTTAATTTGGAAGCTTCCTTAGGTTAGTTATGTTTTAAAGCCAAAATTAGATTCTTCTTAATGTAAGTATAGATGGTTACTTTTGCAAATTTGTTTATATGGATGTGTGTGTGTTTTTAATAATTGCTTTTCATAAATAGTATGTTAATTTGCTTGCTTAAAATTTGTCATATATATTTTCAATGCAGTAAACTTTTGGGCTTAGTTAGTTGTTAATTTGTTCTTGAATTAACATTATATTTTTGTTGAGATATATTCTTGAATCCACATTCTTATTAAATATCTATTGTTGGTTTATCACATGCAAAATTTTTCAACATTCATTTGCCAATACCAGCTATTGTTAGATCTATAAGGTCAAATATTTGACATGAGGACGCTAATCAAATCTCATTCAATTTGTAATTTAAAGAATAGCTTATACATAGTGACTATCAAATATTCATTTTATCTTCTATGCCTTAGTTGAAAATTCATAATATTTTCAAATACTCATTTAAAAAAAGCTTATCTATCTCAATATTTATAACTTTTCAAAAGGTCTTCCACATTTTACATTGGAAAAAAGAACCCAATAAACATTACTTTAGGGAAACTAAATCAGTAGCTCTATTTAATATTTATTAACTAAAAACAAAAAGACAAATACACTACCACTCAGTCCCACCACCCAATTTGACAATCCCTGCCTCTTCTCCCACGTGATTCTTCAACAGCTTCACTCACGCCTATAAAACTCCTGCCAATTCCAAGCCCAAGCACTTATTAAGCTCCGAATGTACCCAAATATCTCCAATCTTTCTTTAAAATCCCAGAATCCTCACCTCTAATCTCACAAGCTAACATTAAAAATTGGATTTGCATATCAAATTTGAGCAAGCCTAGACAGCGAGAGCTTTAGTGTCTAAGTGTAGTGGAGAAGTGTGAGATTGTCTATTTGGTATTGGTCTTTACTCTATATACAAAACTTTACTAATTGTTCCATGTGACTTGATGATAATTAGTCAGAAAACAAATGCTGCCAGACTTCAATCAAGCATCTCATGTGCATCTCTCTCTTTCTTAGTCTGTTTTGCACTATCATTATTTTCTAACGAAATTTGATGTTGTCCAGATGATGGAGCTTCAACATTGGGGGCATTGGCAGCATCCGTTGGTCTTTAATGAAGACGAGAGAAGTGGATGGTTTTGTGAGGGGTGCAAGGAACTTGTATTTGGTCCTAGTTACAGTTGTATAGAAAGCCATTGCAATGGTTACTACTGTCATCATAAATCATGTGCTGAACTACCCATTGGGTTGCACCATCCCTCACACCCAAATCATCCTCTTATTGTCTTCGACATAAAAACATAGGGGATGTTTTCAGAATAACAACGGGAGGAGAAAGCATATCGTAAGTTAAGATGGGGTTGAAAGAAAGTTGCAAACTAGCATCTCGAGGTATAGAAACTCGATTTAAATCTAAAACTCGAGTGTTAAAGGCTCGATTTCCACTTGGTGATTTGGTTGTATAATGCCACATAGATCTCGAGTCTTAGAAAGTCGACTTCTAAATTATACTTGAAGAACAAAACAACGGAGAAGAACAGAACGACGGAGAAGAACGGATTTGGATTTGAAGAGGCATGATCTGATCTGAAGAGGAAGAACGAAGAGATGATTTGAAGAAAAAAAATCCAGAAGAAAGAAAGAAGGAAACCCAGCAACAGAAAGAAAGAAGAAAGAAGAAAGAAGGAAAACCCAGCAATGAACCCAGAAAAAGAATAAAACCCAGCAACGAACCCAGAAAAAGAAGAAAACCCAGCAACGAACCCAGAAAAAGAAGAAAGCCCAGAAAAAAGAAAGAAGAAAGAAGGAAACCCAACAATAGAAAGAAAGAAAGAGGAAGAAGATCCACAACAAAGAAGAAGACCCACTGGAACTTCTTCGTCTTCAAATCTTCTTCTTCTTCTTTTCTTCTTCTCCGTGGATGTCTCCGTCTTGGGCAAGTACGCACTGGAACTCGAGTCTCTAAGACTCGAGTTCTACATGGAATTGTTATCCACATCATCATCTCAAAGGTTTGGAACTCGATTTTTTGAAACTCGATTTGCTCTTGAACTCAAGTTTTTAAAACTCGAGATGCTAGTTTTCCACTTTCTTTCAATCCTTGTCAAATAACAAAATGCTTTTAATAATAAAGTTAAATGAAAAAAAAAAATTCTAAAAACATATGATGACAATTAAGAAGGATATAGCAGATTTAGAAAATGCGACGTCTGCAGAGAAAAGAGTTTTGAATACAGTTATTGTTGTTACCGTTGCAACTTCAACATTCACATCAGATGTTCTTCTTTATCACTCACCATCAAAATTGAAGTGCATGACCACCAATTGACCCGTAGCATTTGGAAGCTGTTGAAGTTCACTTGCGACTTCTGTGGCAAAAAAGGCAATCTGCCCTATTTCTATTTCCAATGCGATTTTGTTATACATTCACGTTATGCTGCTTGCCCACGCATACTGAAAGTTAATCGTCACAACCAGCCTCTCCACCTCACCCCTTCTCTTGAAGTCCATCAATCTGACTCTCCAATTTGTCTACTCTGTGTCCGAAAGGTGGATACGCTCTGCCTTTATTATCGCTCAAGATGCGATTTTGCTGCCCACCTCTATTGTGCTATGCTCCCCAACAACAAGGAGTACATAAATTTGTAGGAACTTAAAGATGAGCAGTCCACGGAGTCAAAATCTGAAGATCCAGATCTTCATCAATCCTTTGACTCAAGAATTTGCAAAGTCGAAAAGACCACTGTGGGAGAGGACAGAACTGAAATAGCCACAGAAATTAAGCACTTCAGTCACGAGCATGATTTGAAGCTTACTAATGAGATTGTGAACAACATAAAATGCAACGGGTGCGTACAATCCATTCTCTCTCCATTTTATAGTTGTACCCCGTGTGGCCTCTTTCTTCATAAATCTTGTTCTAAATTACCCCTAATAAAACAACACCCTATTCATATGCACCCTCTCACCCTCAATTATCAACAAGATTCTTTTGTATGTATTGGTAGTGCCCAGTGTGTTGGATAAAAAAAATCTAGTTTTGTATCTCATACAAAACATACAGCGGAAGCAACAAACAAGGATCTATTTCATTCATGATTGATAACATGCACTCTGTAAATTTCAGAATTTAAGAACAAGATAGCGTACCTTGGTATGGAGAATTTCAAAACAAAGATTAGAAGCACTTGGGAAAACTTTTAATCTTCACTCAAATTCCACTTTACGCCCAAGATGTGTGGTCTCTCAAACAGTTTCCAAAGGGAGAATGAAAGTGTGTCTCACACTCTTTCTTTTTCTTTTCGATTCTTTTCTTAAAAAAAAAATCTCATTAAAAAATTCTGTATGTTTCTCCCTTTATAACTAATTGATTATCTAATATGGCCGGCCTATTGGGCCTTTCCAATTGGGCTTTAGTATGTGGCTTGGAATGGGACCAAAAGGGACCAATAAGACATTAGCTCCAATGGGCCTTGGGCTTTTCCGTCAACTCTTGACAAGTCCAAAATTACCATTAATTATATTTAATACCACTATATAAATATAATTGCACTCTAGGTCTTATTAATAAATTATATCCCAAGACTTTATTTTAGACGCAACCCCTTCATAAAATATTCGTTGTAATACAAAATCATAAATATAGACTGTCACTTTGAAAATTACTACATCTTATCCTTGAGTTCCCGGTTTAAACCTTTAAAGTTATTCATCATATATTTATGAAATCCAATTTCATAAATATATACTTTACTAATTTCTTACCAAAGTGGATAGGCCTAACTCTCTGAATAACCAAACCCATTAAACTTATCTCAAGGGAATATTTTGTATCTCCATTAAGAGACTATGAATTCCATCTTGAGAATATATGTTCCATCAACACTAAATGTGGTTGCCCAACATACTGAGGTTTTGACCGTCACTTTAGATCTCACTCCTGATATATCAAAGCAACCTACACCTCATGATCAAGTCCATTATTCTCTCAGGATTAAGAGTTCATGCAAATAGAAGTCGTGAGATTTATTATTCATTTGACAGTCGTTAGGAGAATAATAAATTTCACAGCGGTCCAGTTCAATATGTCTTAACTCTTAAAACATATCAGCATATCAACTAGAAGTCACCACTTCCATGATCAAGACAAATCATCGTAGTTGATACGTTATAATCTTCGCAGATAAAATGCCCAATTTCATCACCGACTACGAACTATAAATTCTGAGTTTACAAAGAACTTGTGATTTATATCTTCTGTGACTTTTCACATAAATCACATACTATGCATCTCATGGACTATATGATAATGTCCAAATATTCATGTTACCATTATTTTAAATAAGAAATAAACAACTTTATTAAACACAACATTAAGTCATACATAATTATATTTTTGTTGAGATATATTCCTGAATCCACATTCTTATTAAATATCTATCGTTGGTTTATCACATGCAAAATGAGTCAACATTCATTTGCCAATACCATCTATTGTTAGATCTATAAGGTCAAATATTTGACATGAGGACGCTAATCAAATCTCATTCAATTTGTAATTTAAAGAATAGCTTATACATAGTGACTATCAAATATTCATTTTATCTTCTATGCCTTAGTTGAAAATTCATAATATTTTCAAATACTCATTAAAAAAAAGCTTATTTATCTCAATATTTATAACTTTTCAAAAGGTCTTCCACATTTTACATTGGAAAAAAAAAACCAATAAACATTACTTTAGGGAAACTAAATCAATAGCTCTATTTAATATTTATTAACTGAAAACGAAAAAACAAATACACCACCACCCAGTCCCACCACCACCCAATTTGAGAATCCCTGCCTCTTCTCCCATGTGATTCTTCAACAACTTCACTCACGCCTACAAAACTCCAGCCAATTCCAAGCCCAAGCACTTATTAAGCTCTGAATGTACCCAAATATCTCCTATCTTTCTTAAAATCCTAGAATCCTCACCTTTAATCTCACAAGCTAACATTAAAAATTGGATTTGCAAATCAAATTTGAGCAAGCCCAGCCAACGAGAGCTTTAGCGTCTAAGCTTAGTGGAGAAGTCCGAGATTGTCTATTTGCTATTGGTCTTCCCTCTATATACAAAACTTTACTAATTGTTACATGTGACTTGATGATAATTAGTCAGAAAACAAATGCTGCCAGACTTCAATCAAGCATCTCATGTGCATCTCTTTCTTTCTCAGTCTGCTTTGCACTATCATTATTTTCTAACCAAATTTGATGTTGTCCAAACGATGGAGCTTCAACATTGGCAACATTGGCAACATCCCTTGGTCTTTAATGAAGACAAGAGAAGTGGACGTGATTGTTGGGGGTGCTTGGAACCAGTATTTGGTCCTAGCTACAGATGTATAGAAAGCCATTGCGATGGTTACTACGATCATCATCAATCATGTGCTGAACTACCCATTGGGTTGCACCATTCCTCACACCCAAATCATCCTCTTATTCTCTTCGACATAGAAACATATGAAGACAACGAAGAAGAATATAGCAAATTTAGCAAATGCGACGTCTGCGGAGAAAAGAGTGCAGAATACAGTTATTGTTGTTACCGTTGCAATTTCAACATTCACATCAGATGTTCTTCTTTATCACTCACCATCCAAACTGAAATGCGTGACCACCAATTGACCCGTAGCATTTGGAAGCTGTTGAAGTTCACTTGCGACTTCTGTGGCAAAGAAGGCAATCTACCCTATTTTTGTTTCCAATGCGATTTTGTTATACATTCACGTTGTGCTGCTTGCCCACGCATACTAAGAGTTAATCGTCACAACCACCCTCTCCACCTCACCCCTTCTCTTGAAGTCCATCAATCTGACTCTTCAATTTGTCTACTCTGTGTTCGAAAGGTGGATACACTCTGCCTTTACTATTGCTCAAGATGCGATTTTGCTGCCCACCTCTATTGTGCTATGCTCTCCAGCAACAAGGAGTACATAAATTTGCAGGAACTTAAAGATGAGCAGTCCACCGAGTCAAAATCTGAAGATCCAGATCTCCATCAATCCTTTGACTCAAGAATATGCAAAGTCAAAAAAACCACTGTGGGAGAGGACAGAACTGAAATAGCCACAGAAATTAAGCACTTCAGTCACGAGCATGATTTGAAGCTTACTGATGAGATTGCGAACAACACAAAATGCAACGGGTGCATACAATCCATTCTCTCTCCATTTTACAGTTGTACCCCGTGTGCCTTCTTTCTTCATAAATCTTGTTCTAAATTACCCAAAATAAAACAACACGCTATTGATAATCACCCTCTCACCCTCAATTATCAGCAAGATTCTTTTTTTTGTAATGACAGTGGCCAGTGGTGCAATGGCTTTAAATACAACTGTCCGATAGAGAATTACAATTACAATGTTCAATGTATTTTATTATCAGACACCCTTACTCTTGCCTGTCATGAGCATCGTCATTACCTCACCAACCGAAACTATAAACAAAAGTGTAGCAATTGTAATTTTGAAAGGTATGATGTATTATGCTGTTCCACTTGTGAATTTGTTCTAGACTTAAAATGTGCTACACTACCACTAACCACATGGTACAACCAACATGAACATCCATTCACTCTCTGTTATACTCCCGAAGATGAATCTGGTGAATATTACTGTGATATTTGTGAAGAAGAACGAGATCTCAAGCAATGGTTCTATTATTGCAAAGATTGCAGCTTCCCAGCTCATCGCGACTATATCCTTGGGAAAACCCCAAATGTCAAGAAACACATATAATAGCCACCTGTTGGGAGGTGCTACACATTAATTTGACTTTCAATGTGCCCAGTGTAATTTCAACATTCACAATAATTGTTTATAGAAACACCAATGATGTTTTAATTTTTATTTGTACTTTTTTTCATTCGGGTTGAGCATTAGTTCTTTATTGTTGAATCTATTGCGTTATTATGGTTGTCTATTGCCTATTGGTGTAGTTTTGAGAAACTTCATTTTTTTTTTTAGAAGACGCTTATTAGGTTGTTTATTGGTTTGTGACTAATCTATGTGTAATTTGAGTTGGTTGTGGGTGTGCATGTGTAAAACCTTCAATATAACAATAATTTGTTTTCATGGTAGATTGGAAAAGATGTTGCCACACAATACGTTCACGGTTGGGGGTTGGATGGCTCCTATAATGTGACTATGTTACCTTTGGATCTTATTATTAGCCATAATGATAATGTTTCCACTAGCTTCTTGCTGGAGTATGAAAGACAGCAGATGCATATTGATAAGAACTGAAAATTCTTGTAAAAACCAAGCAAACAACCATAAGAATAAAAAATTCTTGTCGCAACCAAGCATACAACCAAAACAAGACAAGTTATTGTCTAGGGGTGCTTGAAACATTTATTAGTGAATAGTATCAGTGTGATAATTCATTGAGAGATATGTATATGGTCTAGAACGTCTGGTTGAAAATGGGTGCACATAAGAATAAAGCTTGAGTTTATGCAGCTCATTCATGATAGTTCTGCATTTAAGAGAAAAAGAGGAATCGCAAGGACAAGTGTAAGGGCGTGTTGGTAATGAAAATGGTCCAATGCACTGGGTGAACTTCTAAAGGAATGTTTAGAGATTAGATGTGAACATGGTTGGGCTTACTAGTCAGGAATTTTATGTTTAATTGGTGGCAAAAGAACACAAAGAGTGTTAACTAAGTTTGGCCTAGAAGAACAAAATATAGATATGAAATACAAAGGATTTTTTTTATATATAGCTAAGGTTTTGTCTTTCAAAATGCTAAGCATTTTCCATTTCTTAGATCCCATAGTGGATAACAGCTTCAGGACAGGTTTCCGTTTCTAATTTACTTGAGATGTTTGATCTTTGTAATTATCGTTAATAGTTGTTGATATATGTCTTGTGTACTTCCCATATATATGGGTTGCATACCCCTGCTTTTTAATGAATTATTTATTAATTATTTTATATATAAAAAGGATTTGAAAAGGAAAATCACATGTCCATGGACATTCACTGTTTCTTGTGTTTTTTTGCTTTTAAGATTCTGTTTTCATTTTGTTTTAACCTCTCCATAGGGTCTCCTGCCAGTTGAGTGGAACATATCAAATCAAAATAAATCTGTTTATAAGGAACTTGACCTTTTTACTATCACAAGGATAGTATTCCAGCATATGGAAATAAGGTTATTTGAGAATGGGAAGTGATGACGATTATGGTAGTGCTAGAACTAATAATGTTAACAATGAAGTCAAGAAAATCTTGTGGAAAGTTAAAACTTCTGCAAAGTTTCACTTTTACCTGGAAAATACTGCACGATGTCATAACAATTAAGGCAGTCTTATTAGATAGACAGCTTAGCTGTATGCTGCTTGTAACCTTAGTCACAGAGAAACTAAAATAATAGTCCACCTATTTGTGTTCTACACCTTTTTCAGAGCTATCTGGTTTGGGTCAGATTAATTTATAATGACAGTAGAGTATCAACCTAATTCACTAAAATGAGTGCTTTAAAAGTGGGTCATCCAACAGATTTGATATAAAAACCTTTAACTTTGCTTCCCAAACTCTACTTACCACTCTCTAGCCATATGGCATCACAAAAATCAAGTGCTAATGCCTATAATGTTCTCCTAATGTCTAAGGCTTTGGTTTGCATGTATCAACAAGCTTATGCAGAGAATCAGCAGGAACAAATTAATAGAATAAACTCAGACTTAATAACAAAAGGTAGGCCCATCAAGGATTGACAAATTATTTTAATCCCAGATGGAATTTGGAAGAGAGATACCAAATGGAGTGGCACACTTTTGTGGCAAAGTCTAAAGAAGGAAGAAGACTCTTTGTTAGATGTTTTAACATCACATGCTTCAACAGGAAATTGGCCAGATCTAATACTGCATGAAAAGCAAATTTTCAAAACTAAAATATAGCACTAGACTTACAAATAATGACTCTTGATATTAAGTCCATTACTAGATGATTTGCTTAATGGCTCTCAAAAAGATTGAGGGTTTAAGTTGGGAATTAATTTTCTATAATTTCTTCACTTATTTATACCACTCCCTTCTCTACTAGCATATTTGAGGTTAAAGTGTTCTTAGAATCTGTGTTCAAACCATGCTGCATCTCATGTTCTATAAACTTATTTGTGAGTTGGGTATATTTATTATTGCAACATTTAGCTTGGTACTTCAAAAGATATTATGATTTCCTGTCCTGATCCCTGTAGATTATGTCTTTTGACTTCGAAATTAATTTTTATTAGTTATACTATGTTTTTGATACTTTTAGTTAGCCACTATATAATGTACTTTTTTAGAGGTATTCACTTCTTCTTTTGCTTCTTTAGTTCTATTCTTATTGTTAAATTGTTATCTATCATTTCTTGGTTTGTAATTTAATTAATTTCAAAATGGGAATGGAGCTTTCAAACATCCTTGTTTTTCTACCTTCCTCTTTATTAGTTGTTCAATATGTTTCACTTAGTTTAGTTATGCATTTATGAGTGTGTTTAATTTTCTCAAGAAGATCAAGTTAATGCCTTGTATTCTACACCATTTATCTGTACTAAGGCAAAATATGCAGCAAATGAATCATGGCCACTGAGAACTGATGATTATTTCCCATAAGTATTACTGTTTTCCCTTCTACCTTTAGTTAACTAAGCAAAATTTAATGAAATTTACTGCCGTTAATAAGCCTGTCCAATGTTTGCTAGAAGTTATGCAGACAAGGAAAATGCTTATTGGACTGGCTTTTTCACTAGTCGCCCAGCCTTGAAGTAATATGTCCGAATCCTGAGTGGATATTATTTGGTATGATATCAATGTTGCTCTGGTTTGATGCTTATGTTGAATCAGAATAGATAGGGAATAACTCTTTCCTCCATTCCTCTACACTTGATTTGCTGGATTCAAACGACCTAACACCTCATGCTACCATCCTGGAATATCCTTATATTCTTGGTGTTTGCTCACAAAGACGTGTTCCATGCAAAGAGGATGATGTTTCTTGATCATCAATAGGTGGAGTTTTCTCATCATTTATTTGGGTTATAAACATAAGAGAAGCAAATTTCCTTCTGTTAAAAATATGCAGCACGACAACTTGAATATTTGGCTGGAAAGAGATCTGATGGTCCCAACTCTATCAGCCTGGAAGATGCTTTAGGAATTGCACAGCAACACAATGTCATCACTGGCAATGCTAAACAACATACAAGCAAGGACTACACAAAACGTGTGGCTTTTGGAGCCTCTGAGGTAAGCAGCTAATCTTCATTTAAATTTGACCTTCTGAGTCATGTTTTATAGTCTTTGCACCATTGTTATTGTATAATACATCTTTGTAAACTATCCTTTAAAAGGCAACAAATTTTCATAGGCAGAAGCTGTTGTAAATGCTGCCCTGTCATGCTTCTCTAATAAGAAATGAAGAGATCAATATACACAGCCTGCAAGTTATATTTTTGGTATTTTTGAAAGCCCAAGATCTAACTTTTGAAAAGCAAGATGGAAGACACGTATGGAAAGGAAGACCAATACCTCCTTGGTAGGTCTCTCTAGTAATAGAAGAACTATTCTTTTGTGTTATGATAGTTCCATGAACCATGCTAGCAGAAACAAAAGCCCTGCAAAGTTAGCTTCATATGGTTCTGTGATCCTATTATGGTCTTGTGGAAAAAATGGGGCAAGTAAATGAACTAATCTTATTTCATGTATTTTTTGTTCAAACAAAAGCAAAAAAAGCTGAGAAATAGATAAAAATAATAATTAGGTGGGAATTAGGCACCCCAAATTCTCACTTATTGTCCAATACAGACAATCAAATCATTTGCATGATATTTTCTATTGTACAACTAAGTCAGCATTTGAAAGCCTCCAAATTGCGCATACAAATAGAACACCTACATTTAGGGTTTTTTTTTTTGTGATTATTAAATACCCTAAGATATTATCACTCAAAATCATGCAGAATTAAGCCAAAGAAGAATCTAATGCAAGTTACTTCATTTGTCTGATTAGTGAACATGAGATTGAATCACACATAAATACTAGCTCCAAGTTGGTATGCATTAAAAAATATTGTTAATGGAGCCTCCAACAATGTCCTCTTTCTAGCAGAAGCCTCTAGCAAGCATTTAAAGAAGATGCCAGGTGTTCTTAACTGCTCATAAATTTAGAAACTTACTTTTGTCATGCAAACCTTTCATCAAGCCAAATGCTTTTATGGGAGTGCTAGGTTGATTGCATGATTTTGGATATGGGTTTTTTGTCTATTATGTTATCGAGATCTTTGGCTGTAGACAGTGTCGGAATGTACCATTTCTTTTAAAGACTATAATTCTTGGAGATAAAATGTCTTATTTTCTTTTCTTAGTGATTCAATAACTTGAATTTCTAATGTATCAATTTGTCAAGGCAAAAATGCATGAACAATTTCACATGGTCCATAATAAAAGATAAGTAGTATTTAGGAATTGAGCAAAGTTGAATTTTGATTCTATTAAGCACAACAACTTGCACACATGTTGGTACACATAGGTGAAAAACATCTAAAATTGTGTCGTGTCTTCAACACAAAATTTTAGCTATTTTTCTTATGTGTGTACGGATGTGTGTGTATGTTGGTGTGTGCAATAGATTTATTTTACTGATTTTAAATCATACTACTAAAACTCTCTCTCAGAGAGACCAATCCAAATAGATAGTTATGTTCCCAACTTCCATGTCATCAAAATACAAAAAATCATCAAACTGGGATCATATCATACAACTAGGACCACACAAATGCTTCAATATTCTTCCTCATTCCACATATTGATGCACAATCAAATTCAAAATCATTGATAGAAATTTTCCCTTTCAAACACTCTGAGCCATAAGCTCTGATGCATCTCACACGGAGAATTATGCATACAACATTAAAGATGACAAGACTTGAGTTACCCCGAGAAGTTCTGATGCATCTCTGCCTTCCACATGGACTCAAATACATCAATCTAATTAACAAAGCGAGTTAAAAGTTCCTTCATTGGAAAACCATCATGGCCAATCTTTTAATGATTCCTAGCCAATGTCCTTGATATTTATTTGTCTGCTAAATAGACTATATTCCTTGTAATTTCAGTTAGCAAGAAAAGTGGAGCCTTTAAGTTTAGTGAATCAGTTTGAATACAAGAAAGTTATAGAATAAAGTTTTGCAGCATCAGAAGCATATTGCTATCAAGATTCTATAAAAATCATGTTTCCATTAAAGATTAATAATGGTGATGCTTCTCTTTCCCAGTTTGGATTTTCAATTGAGTAGGGCATACACCAAAAATAAACTAGCTTATTTATTCAACAACAACAACACAAAACTACTTAATGCTATCTTTTTGTTACAAACTTCAATAATCGTCTATTAAAACATGCTATCATATCCATTAATTTAAAAGAAATACTAGTCTCAAATACTTTTAATGTTCCAGATTCTCTTTATTATTCCCAATTAATCAGCAATCAAATAAACTGTAGAAGAAAGCCTAATTTCAAATGCTTTACTATAGAACTAGTGTTTGGCCAATGTCATGAAGTTGGATTGATATCAGTAACAGAGGCTATCAATTTTCATAAATCATATAATTTTGTATTAGGATGTCTAGAAGAAATAAATTTTAACTGTTTATGCTTTTGGCAATTAATCCAAAATCCCAACAGAGATATACATAAAATTTTCGTTGTGTGATAAATGTTTAGTGGTCAAATGACTGTAAACTGGGTCTCGACTTGTGATCCCTTGGCTAGGGAGATAAATTATCTAAGCTATGAGCTTAAGAACCTTATCACTAACCAAGTATAGTGAGCTAAGCATCATCCATGATAAAATATTGCACACATTAGATTGCTGCCATTGTGCAAGAAACCTGGCTTACCTTGCTGGAAAAGGGTTCATAGCTGTCTGCATTTCTTCAAGCATTTGCCCTTCATCTCTGGTACTAACTTTGATAAAAATAAAATAGTCAATCCTGATATATTTGAAAATTTCACATTAGGCAATAAAGTGGACTAAAAAATTTGCACTGGACAATGGAGAGAGAAAAAGGCATCACCTGCTGACCTCCATTCCTTTAAGAAGTTATAAACATATAACGCATTACAAAAACTAAACCAGTTTACCAAAGACACAAGGTTTCCGGCTGAACCCTTCATGTTTATTGGAAATATCTGGAATAGCAAACTACAATTGAATTAGAAGCCATGCTTTAGTGGACTAATTTTTGAAGTTCTCATTGAAGTATCCAGAGCTCATGTTGTGTATAAAGGTATATACAATGTAGGTTGTAATATATTTAAGATTAAATAGGAGAGATTTCCCATTGAAAGTGCTACGAAGTCTTGGTTTAAGGAGCTATGACTGGTTTTGATCAATTGAGATATGGCTCGATAAGTTAAAGCCTGTATAACATGAAAACCCTGTTCTTTGTTCAATTCCTGGCTCGATGACAAAGGAATTCTTGATTGATCGAAAAAACTGTTTTCTGCAGTTTTCTAGATGGGGATTTTCTGGTTTGTCAAACGGATAATATTCTATGTGAATATTATAGTCAACCAAAGTGACTCTACAATAGTGTTCTTAAAGGGTCATAACCCTTGGTTATAAGTAGTGATCCATATTCATTTTTGTAACTACCTCCTTTTCCCTTTTTTCATAAAAATCCACAAAATTCTCTCAATAATACTACTTGAAGAATTCCAAGCTTAGTTTTATCTGGGAAAAAATTTATAGTAACCCTTTAGTATCTTTTGTATGGGGGCAAATATTGTTTAAGAATAGCAGAGTGATTGTGCCTTTAAGCCTTTTGTTATCTATCTATTTATTGTTATTCCTTCATTGTAATCATATACGTTTCCAACAGTTCTTGCATGATAACTGACCTCTGACATTATGAGCCTTGTTTTTCCTGCAAGGCCTAGTCCAATTGAGAAAAACAGCACTACTGCACAAGATACTATATTCAGTCATGTAATGAAATAGCTCCCTTTTGTCTAACCGTTTCAATCCTGGATGCTTGAAATATCCCCTTTTCTGAACATTAATAATGTTTTAAGTAGTTACAAGCTCTAGGTTTTATTCGGCCAGCAAACTTCCTCAACTTTTAATTTCAGAAGAGGAAAATTTTTTTTCTGTCCAATACAAGAGAAAGCGTGTAAGTAGTCCATGATATGTCTATTAGTATTGTGTAATGAGCCTCTAATGAAAAATCAGAATGACCTATCTTGCCGAATATGAGTATTTACAAACAAAAAAAAAAAGAGTTGTGGAATTTGTTTATGGCAGAATAGGAAAATTGTGGGTGTTAATTGATATTACTATCACTTGCTTTATGAAGTGATGTGGTTATCTTGTAACATTAAAAGAGGTTGGTCATTGGGATCTGCATTGAAGATATACATTGTATCAGAATCACATCAAGTTAAAAATTGAACTCTTTTTTTTTTTTTTTTCATATTATGTATAGAAATCATATTAGGAAAAGAAAACGTAGATAAAATTTCACATCACAAATAAAGAAGGGGGGAAAAACAGAAAGAGAAATCAATATGAAAATGGCTATGAATAAATTCAACAAGATTAAGAGGGATAATGGCAGCATATTGTCAAACTCTCATGTACGCAGAAGCAATGTGTAAAAAGGTTTCACTAATCAAATTAATCACAGCAAGATGATGTTAATTTAAGAGATGATTGGTTGGCCTCTAATTTAAAGATTGAAAAGATGATAGCTTGTATGTTCATGAAATGAGTGGAAGCTAATTTATATTGCAACTAGGATTTTGAAGTGCAACAGAACACAGTATGGATTGTTCTCTTTTTCATGGTAGTTCAAGTGTCAATTCACTAGAAGGAACTTGTGCCAAAATTTTTCTCAAGAATGAACTAGCATTAGCTTTCAGTCTTTGCTATTGTGGGCTTAATCTCTCTTCAAGAACCCTACTCTTTTATTATTAGTTCATACTTTTTGAGCATTGGATTCAGAGTCTCCCTAAGAGAAACCTTTGAAGCCAAGTTCTTCAACCGTTTTATGCGCTTAATGCAACCATAGATGCTATGAAAGTTGATTTCTCTGAATGATTTTAAGCACCAAGGTTTATTGCAGGTTTTTCAGCTAAGGTTGGGAGTATAGTAATGGCTGTTATCCAGGTTCTTGACTTGCAAATTACAATTTGAAAAATCTACCCTTTTGGGAGCTGTTGATTGTTGAAGGGGTTCTATATAATCCTAAAAGAAAGGAAGGCCAATCATTTGAAAGCTGTACCAACAAAAGTATCAATTGGAAATTTGTGACTTTCTGATTAAAAACATTTCAAAGTTACTCTAAATTTCAGTTGCTTCCTGAAAAACAAAGGCTAAGGTGCTGTTAGACTGTAGAGGCCAATCTTGACCAATCTTTGCCTGTAGCTGATGGGCTTGGATGAGGCGTGGGCCTACTGTTATGGGTGAAAATTTGGGCTTACAGAAGTGTGTTTCGCATTGGTGGGTCTTAAGCAATTGATGGGCTTAGTGGATTGGGCTGTGTAAGGTTGGGCTTGGGATGAAAATTAGGCCTAAATTCAAATAAAGCAGATTGGGCTTCCTAAATGGGTCAGGTTGACCTGGCCCAAACCTTATTTCTTCTCAGCCGAATACTCACTCTCCTCTTAATCCAGAATGTTCCTAACCTTTCTTTTGTTTGTTTGGTTATTTGTGGATTTGATTTTGTGATCGGGTTTCGGGTTTGTTAAAACAAGTGGGATTCAAAATAACAGCCATATAAGAAAGAAATGATAAGAGAGTAGATATATATATTTCCCTTTTTCTTGTCATTTGTGTCTCTTGTTCTGCTTCTCTTCTTTTTCTGTGTTGTTTGTTCAACATTTTGAACTCAGGCTGAAAGGAGATATGAAGCTCTAAATTAGGAAGTAAATAATTAAGAAAAAGAGAACCAAAACAATAAAGAGAAGAAAGCTTATTGGGGTAAAACCCAACTTCCTTTATTGGAGATCTCTTGAAGATCAGATCTCTTTTCATACAAAAAAGCTATAAATGCTGAAAATCAAGAAATTATTAAGTTCATCAAGACGATGCTACTTATGCAAATATGTGAGTTAAATTCCTAATTAGCACCAAAAAAAAAAAAAAATACTACATGATATCACATTTGCATAAGTAGAAGCATTTTATTAATTAAAATAACCAAGAAGACCATTTCAAGAATCCTCCATGACCTATTAATTTATCCTAAAAATCAAAATTTAAGAATATCAATTTTGGTCCACAGTAGGTTATACTTGGCAGGTCCATTATTCCAATCTTTGTGGTCCTTTTCATGCAGCATCTATTTCTGTGATTTTATACGTGGGCATAATAATCTCATAGTAATACATGGGGGGCTTGTGAAGCTAATTTTGTGGAAGGTATTGCCACCACGGATGATGGGTTATTATTTTTCAATATGGGGGAGGAGGACAATATGCCTTGTTAATAAAGACTGAAAAAACTGAAAAAGGAAACCGTTATGCTTTGGGATATATCAACTGTTTCATCATCCTCTCTTTGGAGGCCAACTTTTTCTTTTTGGTCCAAAAGCTCTATTCTCTTACTGCCTTGTCCTCCAACACAAGCTCCCTTCGCTATCATGCAATTCTGCCCAAGCTCTGACACATTCTGCATATGTTCTCAAAAGTCTCAAACTATTCATCATGATTATTGGATTGTTGCACAACAGCAAAAACAGACGTTATTCTCCATATCCCTGCTTTCCCTTCTTGTTCATTTCCCCTAGGAAGGGAGAAGAATGAAATTTCATCTCTTTATATATGCATGTTTTAATGGCTTTCACTTGTTGAAGGAACAATTAGGCTCACACGAACAAGCATATAGTCATATACAAAATCTTGTTTTTCCTCTTTTTTACAATTCACAGTCAAATCAGTGTAAATATCTTGACTGGTGTGAGCTTTTTGCTGAAACCATACCCAGTCTGAATCTGATCATTTCTTAACACAATTCAGAGGATGTGGTGGACCAGAATGGCTGACTGGATTCGAGGTTGATGTTTTCTCATCTCTGGCCTTGGCTTGCACCCGGTCGATATTCTCCAATTCCAAGCAGGTCCTGCAAATGTATGACTACTGATGTGAGCTTTCACTTTTCAGCAGAAAAGTAGGCTATATTAATAATAATAAAAATCCCCTTCTACATTTCAATTTGTTTTACAAAGAAGTCTCTAATCACAAAAGTTTAAAAATGAGAACAAGATGACTTAAAATTCAAATGGTGAAACAGATCTATTTCCCCATTATCCATCAAATTCTTCGGAGAAAGTGAATCATCAATATCTAAAAGAATGCAAAATATCATTGTGGGACTGGGGAATGTCACATGCATAGTGTGCCAACTCGAGTGTGCTACGGGGAAAAGAAGGAAAAAAAAAAAAAGAAGAAGAAGAAGAATAAGGGAATTTCAATTGTATGCAAGAAAATCTTGATGTTACACATAGCTAATAGAGCATGCAGCAGGGTATAGAACATCAAATTGTACAAATAATGACCTCATAGCATTGGAAATCAATTGTTTGCAAGAAAATCTTGATGTTACACAGCTAATCCAGCATGCAGCAGGGTATAGAACATCAAATTGTACAAATAATGACTTCATAGCATTTGAAATGAAACAATGCAAATTAGGACCTTGGGTCATGCACCATTTTCTAATGGTTAGCTAAGGAGAAGAAAGGCTTAGGTGTTAGTTAATGAGGCAAGACAGCATATCCTAATATGAATGATACAAATAATGCAATATTTGAGTCATTTACAGGTCAGCCAGTGAAGCTTGTAAGCATCTAAATCCATGACACATTGTTGTAGCACTTCCAGACTAAAATTATCTGAAAATGTTGTCTTTGTGTCTAGAAATCTTTCCCAAATTCCAACATTTGATCAGTGTCTTGCATAATCTTCATAATGAAAACTCTGATACTATCTTCATACAATTGATGTATCACCAACTTGTAACATTGAGACTTGACAACAGCTAGCTTCAAGAGACTAAAATTTTTATGCAAGCACATATTTAACATTCAGGAAAATTTTCTTAATTAAAAATGCTTGAAATTTTATATTGTTTAACAAAATTTCTACTTTTGTCTTCTAGACTACATGTTGTGCAAACAATGGCAATGGCAATTGTCTGTAGACCAAAGGGCATCACCTCCCTCCTCTAGACAAAGAGTGAAGGGTGGGCCATAGGTTCAACCTAGGTGTGACATTTATCTTTCCCTTGAAGAAACAATATGTGAGTATGTGACCAATGGCAATCAACTCAATGTAACTTACTGAGCTATACTACTTGTTCCATTTTATTATTTAGGGCATCTATAGGATCCACAGAAAGAAAAGAAACAACACTAAAGCGACATATTAACAATATGATAAGACTCTAAGCTGATCCAAGCTTCAACCAATGATTATGACGCTAGTCTAACATCAAAGCTTATTGTCTATGTAAACCAGTGAAAATGCAACAACCATATGAACAGCTAGTTGTTGAATATCAATAGCATATTTCGGTACAAGTCAACTGCAAGAAGAAAAGATATACTTGGCATGATTTATTTTTTGCTCTGGTCTCTGCTGTACTGGGTATATCATGATTTGGTTTTAAAAATCTCTTCTCACGCCGCTCGCATGAGCCCCACCCATCTGAGAACCTACCACCTCTAGCAACAAAAGTAAAGCATAGCAAAATCGTAGTCAGAGCAAATAATACATTAGATATACTAACAATATGGTTTAATACTCAAAAGCCAGCTAACATACTGCATGTATGCCCGAACCACAAATTCAGCACGCTGAACATTTCGATTTTCATCAAATTCAATAGTCTTGTCTCTGATTTCAAAAGAGAGGTTGAAGTAGAATGATATCTTCCTCCACCCTGCTTAATACAGACACCAGATGTTATGTTTAGTGCTTCATGTTGAAACAGCAAGAGAGGAGATACCCATAAACTTTTACCTGATTTTTTTATGAAAGGGTTTCCAGAAATCATCACGTAATCGCTTCTCTCCAATATCTGTCCATTGAATGACACACAGACAGCATTTGATTAGAACAAATTGCATGAAATTCCTTTAGAGTGTGTGATGTGTGGCATGTGCACCCATCCATTACATGAGCACGTAACAACTGGCACTATATTGTGTCTGTGCAGATATTTTAAATTCGTTCCAAAAAAAATGATAGAAATTCAATATTCAAACATGAGATGCTTCAAAAATTCATCTAAACAAGCAGGGAAATAGTAACTTAAGCCTGTAAGACAGTAAGAGCTGTAAAGTAAAAGTAAAACTAACTATATTCAAAAAATAGTTGCTAGCTGAAATCCAAGAAGGTAACAGAGACATTAATGAAAACAACTGCACTAAAGCCTAAAGGGTTGTCTTATCAAATGTGCACTTGGCCTAGAAAACTTGGGTTTTACTTTTACCACTTCTTAAGGTAAACATACAACAAAAATCAAATTCACCAAAAGGCCTGACCAGAGAGAAGAAATAGGGAACATAGGAAGGTTCTGAAGAAACTTCCAACCAAAGCATAAGTGTTGTGTCTCATTAGAAGCACTAGTCTTAAATATGATGTATTTCAAATTACACTAATATATAAGACACATTCTACCATGTGCATGTAGTTGTGTCTCATTAACATAATGCTGCTCTGAGTGCTCTCTATCACTAATCCAAAGGACACCCATTTGTCACATGAATTAAAATCTTACATGTCCTATTTTAATTGAGTGCCATATTGATCATACCTGTCAAACACCAAAACACAATGGTTTTTACTACAATACTACTAAGCGTGAGTTTGGATACAGCTGAAATCCAAACTCACATCTCCATTTGCATTAAAACAGTGGGTTTCATGCACTATTCAAGGAACCCGCAAGTATGGAATTTGGCAAAATCAACTTTAAAATTAGGTCTTGCGGCACTATTCACACATTTAAAAATTATTATGCTAAAGTGTTTTTAATTTTCAGTTTTCAGCAATAAGCGATATCCAAACAGACCCTAAATTGTCTCTTCTTTAATCTTACGTCAATACTTTATACTATGAATTAAACCCTTACAACCGAATACAAATCCTCTGAAACAATAGGCAAATTTATCACATATAACATATATCATACATTCAATAAAAACAAAAACACTACAATTCATTAGCATCCAAGTCCATCATTGTTGAAAAGATTCAACATTTTGTGTTTCCTACAAGCAAAATCAAATTCATCCAATATATAACATAAAAATTAATTTTGAAACTCAAATGAAAGTAAATTACCGCCATAGCTGTATTCTGATACTCCTTAAACAGTGAAACCGAAGGGAACCTCCCAGACAAGCTATGCACCATTTGCTTCTCCTCGCTCCGCTCGAAGCTTCCAAACGAGGCCTCCGAACTAGCACTAATCTCCTTCACACTGAACTGCCCGATCTCCGGCGACAAATACTGTTCCGGCGACGAGAACACCGGAGTGGTCGGCGTGCGCTGCACGTTGTTTTTGAGCACGATAAGAGGACTGCTCTCGCTAGCTTCCGAAGCACAGGTCCTTGCGACCTTCCGCGGCGGGCGATAAACCCAGGGTTCCTGTATCACCTCGCCTTGGGCCGAAACCCTAGATTTGGTGTCGGAATGGTTGGAGTTTGGGGTTTTAGGGTATTTAGAGAGATTTGATGACGGCGGCGAGGGGTTTGAGATTGGGGATAGGGATTGGAAATTGGGGGATCTGATAGCGAGGGATTTGGAGGCGGAGTGAGAGGCGACGGCGGAGTCGATTACGGCCCATAAATCGGCGTCGTCGAGGTCCCTGTCGTCGGCGACGGAGTGAGGAACTATGGGGGCCATTTTTTTGGGTGCTGAGGCTTTGGATGTTTTGAAGATTGGGACTAGAGCTTTAAATTTGTGAAAGAGGTTTATGGTTTTATTTGAGCTGAGGGGTGTGGGGTAAGAAGATCTGGTTATGGTTTCTTCTCGAAGTCTCAATTCTGAAGAAATAATAAAAGGGCACGGCGCGCGAGAAGTTGTTTTTCAAATTCAAATTTGTGTGATGCGAGGCAACGGTGTCGTAACACTTTACTTTGGTGAACAAATTCTATAATAATTTCATTTTTTTTTAATCTAATTTAGTGTTTTTTCTTAAATGACATGGCTGCCTGTACACTTTTATAGAGTTCTAAAATTCAATCCGAATTACGAAATTGAGTAAATGGACAATATTTGAAATAGAGGATCCAATTCCAACCAACCACAACATACATATGCTCATTCATTGCTCACCAATGAAATAGATTAAGGTTTCATCTTCTTCTTTTTCTTTTTTTTTTTGAGTAGAACACGTGGTGCACAACATGAATCCTCGAATTTTATGCAGTCTCTATACTAAATTGTAGAGAAGTGAGAATATAAATAAAATTGATGTAAGTGATAGTACAATGATAATGACATCTTTTGTAATATCTTATATTTGTGATTTAAACCACACTTTTCCTTCCCCCACTATCTATGAGTCTAAAAAAAATGTAAACAAATCAAGCCAAGTTGAGTATTAAAAATTAAAAATTGTTTATTTAATTAGGTAAAACTTAAATACTATACATTAGTTTTTTTTTTTAATTAAATATGAACATATAATTCAATTGAATTTAATTGTAGTCGAAAAAAAATTTGTGCTCTATTGGTCAATGGAACAATGTGTTTGAACTTAATTGAGGAACTTAGTAAACAACCCTAAGGAACTCTAAATTATTCCTAATTAACTTTGTTTCAAACAAAGCTCATCATCAAGTTAGATTACATGTTTATATTTAGGGTCTGTTTAGAATCCGCTTATTTTGCTAAAACTAAAGTACTATAAATAAAAGTAAAAGTTAGCTTAGTACAGTGAAACCCAGTACTATAAAGACTAAAAGTAGTGAAAATAGCTGAATAATAACAATGGCAAAATTAATCATGCCAAATAGTACTAAAAAGTGCAGTGTGAGACTCCCGATAGTAGACACCCGACCGGCGTTCAAAATAAGTAGGGTCGGTTTCGAATCCTAAAAGTACGAAAATAAGTAATAATTAATCTGGCAAAATTAATCATGCCAAATAGACACTTAGTTTATTTTCTTATTGATCACGAGTTACTTGATTAACATATCATTTCCCTGTATATAATATACATCAAGATTAAATATTTTGTCCTTTTATTATAAATATATGCTAATAATATAGAAATATATTATAATTGAAATTATATTGTTTGAGTTAATTAAATAGAATTATTTTCATAATTGAGTTTATTTTAAAAATAGATTAACCAAGCATGTTACAAATGATATATAATTTATAGTATGAAATCGACTATTTTATATTTTCAATAAATTACAAACACTAATTTGATTTTATATTAATTTATTTACAATTTTACACCATCCAATCTCAAGACTATATATATTTATATATAAATTAGAGTTTTCTACTCACAACTCACAAGTTTATTTACAAACACATTATAGTTACTTGAAAGATTACTATAGTTTAGACAAGTGAGGTTTTTAATTCAAATAATTTAGGGCCCGTTTGGTTTAAAATTTATCATCACTCAATTCTCAATTCTCATCACTTATCATTCACACTTAAAATTTCTCAATTTTTCAAACCCACTGTTTGGCTCAATTCTCAATTACATGTCTCTCCACCTTTTTCCCAAAATCGTGGACCCCATCACTGACACGCTACTGTTGCTACCTGCGTTTCATTAACAAAAAACCTTATATTGAGCTTTACTTCTCCCACCGTTGCTACCCACTGAAGCCATCTTCTTCTTTTACTTCTCGCACTGAACGAGTTAGGGCTGAAGCCATCTTTTTCTTTTCTTTTTATTTTTGGTAAATGGAAGCCATCTTTTTAACTTGGTGAACTTGTAATCTAAAGGATCTTAGCGTCATCTTCAGCTTTCTTGGCCCTCTCCTCTGTTCCAAGCATTCACAGAGTCGTAAGTCACGTGTAAGGTTGGCGCGACGACGCTCTGCGTCATGTGTGACTTCGATATCCACTCGGAGTCCAAACAGTGCCGATCTCCACGTCACCAAGTCCAGACAGCGTTGATCTCCACATCACCAGGTCTAGACAGCGCCGATCTCCACGTCACTGGGTCCAGACAGCACTGATCTCCACCTCACTGAGTCTAGACAACGCCGATCCCTACCTCACCGTGTCCAAATAGCACCGATCTCCACCCCTCTTCTCCACCCCTTTCCTCTCTTTCATTTCTTACTTCTGGGTTTTGTTTGTAATTGGAGAAGAAATTTTTAGATTTATTGTGTGGATGAACATGTTTATGGGTTGTGTTTGTTTGTTAGTGTGTATGATTTTATGGGTTTGAGAAATCGGTACCAATGTTTTTTTTTTTTTTTGATAAAGTTTCCCATATGTTTCTGTGAAAAAGAAAAGAAAGAAAAAAGAATGAAGAAGAAGAAATAAAATGGCCATTGGAGTGAATCTATGAGGAAGAAAACATGGAATCCAAAAAAAGCTGTTGAGTTGAGTGAGTCTGTGAAGAAGAAAGGAGAGGAAAAAATAAATCAAATAAAAGCAAGGATGTGACTTCTTTGACTGTGGATCCCTCAGTATGTGTTTAATTACCAAAATACCATTGAAAACTGATTTATGGAAATTGAAAACATCTAAAATGTGTTTTAAATTTTCATAATTTATTACTCAAAAATTAGAAAATTAAGTGATGAAAACAAAAGTTAAAAACTAAGCCAAACAAAAGAATTGTTGTGGGTCCCATGTGTTTTGATAACTCAGTTATGAGATTTGGATCATATCACTCAAAACACGCTTAAACCAAACAAGCCCTAAGTGATTGTATCAAATAATCAATGTATATTTTCATTGTCTTTCATATATTTAATCTTGATTCAATACGCAACAAATATAATACTTACATCAACATGAATGGTAACTTTGATAAGCATCAAATCGTGTTTATTCATTGTCCTTTACTACTCCACATCACATGAGCAACCATTACGGTTGATCGAGTTCCTTGAAACTCTTTGACGCAGATTGCTCAAAACGCCGAAACGGAGTGCAAGAGCAAGACTCTTCACTTTCTTCTTCTTCTTCAATAAAATCGTCGTTGTTGAGATCCACGACTTGGTCGCTCCTGCGCGCATCAGCCACGAAGGCATTCAATTCATCAACAGCCACTGGCCACTCAAAATCCTTGACCACGTCCACGACCAATTTCTTCTTCGGCTTATTCTTCTTCGTCTCCGGAAGTAGTGGAACCTTCTGCTTCTTCACGCGACCGATCTCGGAGGAGATCGCAGAGAGAAGAACCGGATCCAAGTAATCCTCAAGCTTCTTCTTCTTGCTGATTGAAACACCGATAGAAGTTGAAAATTAATTGAAATTCAAAGAAATTAATTAAGCAATTGAGAGAAAGAGAGAGAGAGAGAGAGAGAGAGAGAGAGAGAGAGAGTACGGGGATGAGATTTGAGGAGGAGAGTGGAGAGAGGAAGGTCGAATGAGGCGTTTCTGAATGTCTTGGACGGTGGCGATGAGAGGACTCCATTCTTGATCTCTGCTTCCCTGCATCGTTGTTTTTTTTTTCCCGCCTTTTGTTTTTTCATTTTGAACGCACTATTATTGATTACATATATATGGTGCACCTAACGTGGACCCATTCCCACTTGGTAGCTTCTTGGGCACGATGGTGCAAAATAATTTCGGCTTTCGTTTAAGCACACCCTTTAGATTTATTTATTTATTTTGGGTTAAAAAAAAAAAAAAAAACTGAAAATTTTATAAGTAGAGCTCAAGACATAAGAGAGTTATGTAGGTATAGCCTATAGAAATTGGTAGAGGTCAATTTTTGTGTATGTATTTTTTAAAGGGAAAAATTAATGAATTTCTTAAAAATATTGGTTTAGTAAATGTTTGTAAAAAAAAATTTTGGAAAAAAAATTATATTTTTTTCCAAAACAAGTGGGATTCAAAATATGTTTGACCCGGTACTTTTTTTTCTTAAATATTTCAAAGAATTATGCTATTTGGCAAAATATGCCTGTGGGTTTGTGTATGGAAATTTGGTGGCTTTGGTTTGGGGAGATCGGTATTTGGGTATAGGTGTATGTTTGTGATTATGTCTTCATGTGTTTGTGAACTGGGTCTGTGTGTATACAAATCATGCAAAAAGATATGTTGATGAAGATGTACAGCATCATACATGAAACTGAAACTAACAGCCATATAAGAAAGAAATGATAAGA
Organism: Castanopsis chinensis; assembly: GCA_032878915.1. Taxonomy (NCBI): domain Eukaryota; kingdom Viridiplantae; phylum Streptophyta; class Magnoliopsida; order Fagales; family Fagaceae; genus Castanopsis; species Castanopsis chinensis. Next base: position 417,402 of record JAVQMG010000119.1, on the reverse strand, counting down.
GGGTAGATATATATATTTCCCTTTTTCTTGTCATTTGTATCTCTTGTTCTGCTTCTCTTCTTTTCCTGTGTTGTTTGTTTGACATTTTGAGCTCAGACTGAAAGTAGACATGAAAGCTCTAAATTAGGAAGTAAATAATTAAGAAAAAGAGAACCAAGACAATAAAGAGAAGAAAGCTTATTGGGGTTTTTGAGTGTTCTCTGCTTCTGAATGTTCTGTTTCCTCTCCCTCTGTTCTGTTTCTCAAGTGTCAATAATTTCTCCTTTCTTTGTCTCATTTGATGCTGATGTTGTTGTTGAGGGTTAAGATATATGAAAAAGATATAATACTATTGCTACTTCAAAATTATTGAATTAGAGTCAATCTCTCTGTCTCACATTTTGTTTCTAATTTCTATGCATTTAATCTATAATACTATTGCTACTTCAAAATATTATCTTCAAAGGTTGCACAATTTTTATTTTTATATGCTTGTTGCTAACATGTGTCAAATTGTCTTTTCTTCAAATTTTTTTAGTGTCACAAGACTCAAAATGACCCGGAGGATTGGATTGGTATTGGTAAATTGCCAGATGAAATACTTGTTTCCATTTTGTCTCTCTTACCTATGAAACAAGCAATTAGAACTAGTGTCCTCACCAGTAGATGGCGGTATTTGTGGACTTCCATTACTCATTTAGAGTTTGATGATCTCAGCGTAAACTATCTATTGTTTTCTCGACCTCGATTGCCCTTTCCCACTCCCTTTGATATGTGTACACCCTTAGAACCTACATACCCACCATTTCTTGTTTCATATTTTGGAGTGAGAGAACTATTGCCCTTTCTACTAATTATGAGTATTGATGGCTTATATTCTCTCTTTAACTTCCAGTTTTTGAATAACCATGGGGTGGTAACCTTTTTCTTGTGCTGTTCTTTGACTTGGAGAAGCATACGAAAGATAAAATGGAGATAAAAAAGTTTAAACATAAATGCCTCAAGGTGGTTAAATTAATTGGCTTTGTTGGGTGTGGAGTTGATCTGGAGATTGCAAGGTACATATTGAGTCATACTTTGTCATTTGAAAAGATAATTATCAATCCCCGCCATCCATTTATAGTGACAATTGAGGATACTGATGAGCATCTAAAGCCAAGAAGTCCTGCTAGGCAACACCTTGAACATAGATTACCTCCAGGAACACAATTAGTGGTACTTTAAATATGATCAACTTCTGACAATGAGGCTGGGATGGTGCTTTTGAAGTGCGCTTTGTTTTTTGGTAGCAGCAATGGATTTTGAATTGTATCATGTGTATTATTATGTTATATAACTCAGTATTTTTTTTTTTATATTATTTGGTTTTTATTTATTTTTATAATTTGAGCTTTTTTCTTCTTTCTTCTACTTTTATTTTTTCCACAATTGGGCAGAGAACAATTTTTGTGTTAAAAGATATTATTTGCCCTAATGGATGTTGAAACCCTTTTCTACCCCAAGGTCTCCAAACATTGTTGAACATTATTCTAGCCATACCTCCCCCATCCCATCAATCATCTTTTTGTTCAAGATTTTTAAATTTGGAATTTTATCCCTCTAGTTTGTTCCCTTTATTATGGTAAGACTTATCCTAACCCATTGTTATATCTATCCCTTTAACTTTTATTTTCGGCATATGTCATGTCAGCAATTTCCATCGAAAAAGTAATAGTAAGAATTAAATCGACACTACACTACAAGGTTAGGGACCAAATTTTGCATAATTGAAAGATTAGGGACCAAATTGAAATATGGTGTAAAGAATAAAAACAAAATACATAATTTACCTTAGAAAATATAAAAAATGTAAAAAAAAAAATTACTTTAAAAAAAATATATTTTCCCATAAAGAGTTTCTAAAAATGTTTTTTTAAACCAATACTCTTAAGATATTTGTTAACTTTTGCCAATCTATATACGAGTGGTTGCAAGCTGCAATTCACCTTCCACAAATCTCTAAAGAATATTTTGACCTTATAACTTTCAGGATGCGGTTCTCTTATTCTATACACCATGTGTAAGAGGGTTACTTCGCTTTTGCACTTTCTTTCATGAATGAAATCCATTACTTATTAAAATAAAATAAAAAACAAGTTTATTACTACATTTAAGAGAACAAAATGCGGCATTTGAAATTAACAACAAATATAATTTAACTAATTCTCATGCAATGATTAGTCAAAACAGAGATATGAGTCATGAAGCATTAGATATGGAAACTTTAGAACATTTAGAAGTAAGAATACAAAATTTTCACATCAAGCGTAGAAATTTAAGATCATCAAGTACCACTACTTGTAATAGAAAAGATCAAAATGAAAATAAAAGAAAAAAGGTACTGTCTAATTTCCCACCCTTTATTGTTACCTAAACCAGTATGCCAAATTTAGAAGAGAACTTGTTCCTCTAATAGAAAGGAGGCATGTTGAAGAATCAACCACGAAACTACTCCTTTGTTTTTTGTTACAATAAGAAGCTAATAATTATTTATTCTCAAAAGGTTTTGATATTTTTCAAACAAAAAGATGTATGAGTTTTTTTTTTTTTTTTGGCTTTTTAAAAATTTTTAGTTATGAAAATCCAAGATGGTGAATTTGAACTTCAAACATCTTAGTCATAAAACATCAAAAAATTCCAATTAGCATATACAAATAAAATATTAAAAAATTAATATAATTAATATTTTTATAGATTTTATTGTAATTAGTCTTCTCTCAAATATATATACATATATATAAGCAACTTTTATTTTTATTTTTTTCCACAATTGGGCAGAGAACAATTTTTGTGTTAAAAGATATCATTTGCCCTAATGGATGTTGAAACCCTTTTTCTGCCCCAAGGTCCCCAAACATTGTTGAACATTATTCTGGCCATATCTTCCCCATCCCAACAATCATCTTTCTGGTCAAGATTTTTTAATTTAGAATTCTTCTCCCTCTAGTTTGTTCCCTTTATTATAGTAAGACTTATCCCAACCCGTTCTTATATCTATCCCTTTAGCTTTTATTTTTATCCCTTTAACTTTTATTTTGGCCATATGTTATGTTAGCAATTTCCATCGAAAAATTAATAGTAGGGACTAAATTGACACTGCACTGCAAGGTTAGGGACCAAATTGGCATAATTGAAATATTAGAGACCAAATTGAAATATGGTGTAAAGGATAAGAACAAAATACGTAATATATCTTAGAAAATATAAAAACTGTAAAAAAAATAGCTTTTTTTAAAAAAAAATATTTTCTTTTTTTTTATTTAAAAATATTTTCCAATAAAGAGTTTCTAAAAATGTTTTTTAAACCAATACCCTTAAGGTATTTGTTAACTTTTGTCAATCTATATATGATCAATCTACATATGAGTGGTTGCTGGCTGCAATTCACCTTCCACAAATCCCTATGAAATATTTTGACCTTATAACTTTTTTTTTTTTTGATGGGAGACCTTATAACTTTCAGGATGCGGTTCTCTTATTCTACACACCATGTGTAACAGGGTTACTTCCCTTTTGCACTTTCTTTCATGAATGAAATCCATTACTTATTAAAATAAAATAATAAAATAAGAAAACAAGTTTATTACTACATTTAAGAGAACAAAATGCGGCATTTGAAATTAACAACAAATTTGATTTAGCGGCAACAAAACCGAGATATGGGTCATGTTTTGTTATGGACATGAACCGGTAGATGTGGAAACTTTAGAACATTTAGAAGTAAGAATACAAAATGAAAAAAGAAAAAAAGAAAAAAGAAGAAGAAGGTACTTTCTAATTTCCCACCCTTTATTGTTACCTAACCCACTATGCCATATTTGGAAGAAAGCTTGTTCCTCTAGTAGAAAGGAGGCTTGTTGAAGAATCAACCACTAAACTACTCTACTGTTTTTTGTTATAATAAGAAGCTAATAATTATTTATTTTTAAAAAGTTTTGATATTTTTCAAACAAAAAGATGTAAGAGGTTTTTTTTTTTTTTTTTTTTTTTGGTTTTTTAAAAATTTTTAGTTGTGAAAACCTGAGATGGTGAATTTGAACTTTGAACATCTTTGTCAGAAACATCAAAAAATGCTAGTTAGCATATACAAATAAAATAAAATAATTAATATAATTAATATTTTTATAGATTTTATTGTAATTAGTCTTCTCTCTCTCTCTCTCTCTCTCTCTCTCTCCTCTCACACACACACACACACACACACACACACACAAAATAAAATCTATAAATTTATTTCCCTAAATTTTGAGATTATATGTTTGTTTACGAAATTATACCACATTTTTTATTTGTGGAATAATTTATCAATAATATAAATAAAGTTTTGTTATATATATATATATATATATATATATATAGTTTAACTCATGTAATATGTTTGAAAATTACTTATATTTTAGCAGATACTTTTTCAATCAAGGTTATAAAATTTTAGGTTAAAATGCAAAACACCCTTTCCATGGCTGACGCTTCATATTTGAGAGGGAGAGAGAGAGATTAGAGAGAGGGAGATTGAATTTTGTTGAATGAAAATTGAAAAAAAAAAAAAAAAAAAAAGACAGAGAGAAAGAAATCCAGTTTTAATATTATGAATAGACCAAAACAACCTCATTTTAAGGGGAGTTGACAAATAAGTTTAACAGAAGAATAACAGAGGCCTTAATTTAACATTTTTGAAACTTAGAAGACTGAATTGAACGAAAGAAAAATTAGAGGATTGAATTTTAGTGAAATTTAGATGGTGGGTTTTGCATTCCATCCCAATTCAAAAACATACCCATGTCTTCTCTATCACCAAAATACACTCTCTCTTCTAAACCACTTATTTATAATATTACACCCTAACATTTAACAAAAGATGCAACTTGTAGAGTGAGTGGTTGTCTAAATTTAATAAAGATAGGTTTTCTCCTTGAAAAGTAGCTACAAGGAGGATATTTATCATTGCATAATATAAAAGGCAAAGAATTGATAGCTACTCCTCTTGAGCTAGAAAATGTCCAAGTAGATAACTAAAAATTGTAGTATATATAGCATCATGGTTTTCAAACCCAAACCGTTTAAAAAACCAGAAAAATGAGAGGTTCAAGGTTTTTATGGTTGAATCAAGATTGAACCATAATGATGTTATAATTAATTTTGTAATTAATTAAAATACAAATAAAGTTATATGAAATTTATAAATATTAGCAAATTTGACTAAAAATATCTAAAAAAATTAAAACAGAATTTCAAATAAAATTTCATAATATTGTTAATAGAAAATAGTACAACATAAATAAGCATGAAAAAAAATCGTATAATAATCCTTCCTTGGTATTGATAAATTGCTAGATGAAATACTTTTTTCCATTTTGTCTCTCTTACCTATAGAACAAGTAATAAGAATTAGTGTCCTTGCCCGCAGATGGCATTACCTATGGAGTTTCACTACTCATTTAGAGTTAGATGGTGTGAGCATAGTGAATCTTTTAAAGCTCAACCTCCCAGTCCCACTCTCTTTGATTTGTCTCAATTCATACCTACATACCACCGTTTCTTGTTCAAAGGAAGAGATTTGTTGATTGGGTAAATCAAGTACTGAATTTACATAAGGGTACACTTTAGATGAATTTCGCCTTCACTTTTCTATGTATGGTGATCATTCTAAAAGTGTTATTGATAGTTGGATCAGCTTTTCATTTCAAAAGGGAGTTAAAAGGCTTCATTTGATTTTCACATGTAACTAGGCTTTAAATAACCGGTCATACACTCTTACACCTCCAATGCTTCATAATTATAGACTTTATTTGTTAACTGAACTTTGTTTGTGCTCTGTCAAGGTGACTGGAGAAGCTCTTGAATACATTCTATTTGCTTGCCCATTTCTTGAATCCTTATATATATCAATGTCACATGTGACGAATTGCAAAATTTCTAGCCCATCACTCAAGCTAAAGCACTTGGAGATATTCTCTTGTGTCTTGGAAAGCCTTTATATTTATGCAGAAAATCTTGTGTCATTTAAAAATTTTAAATAACTAGGAGCAGTGGAAAAGATTTCATTCAAGTACACACCCCAGCCTTTTGCAAGGCCTCATGCCTACTATATCATCAAGAGTCTTTTCCAGCCTCCAAGGTATATCTTTCAGCTAGAAACACTTGTATTGGACGTAAATACCGAGGTTAGTATATAAATCCAATTTTTTGCTCCCCCCCACCCCTCTCTTTATTTTTTGAAAGAAAGAACATATAAACAAAAGAAGAAAGATTATCAAGTTTTGTGGTGATTTAAATTTTCCAGAAGTTAACACGGTTCCCCAAATTGTCCAAGTTAAGGTCAAATAATTGGAATTTGTACTGAATTTCTCGCTTGTTTTGCCTCCTCCTTTGCACATCCCTACTATGTGCAGCACCTTCATTAAATAAATTTACAATTAAGGTGAATATTCTTACTTCAAAGTTTTAGTTGTGGATTGGATGTTGTTTCTTTTTGGGTGAATTTCACTTTGCCACCCACCCTAAAGTATTACTGATTTTGCAATGATACTTTAAAATTTTGACGTGTGCAATTCACACCCCATTTTAAGAAATTGTAGCAATGTACCCCTAAATGTGAAAATGCATAAATTACCCATAACAAAAATAATGAGATGGCAGTTTAGTACGCTTGCCATGTCAACTATAAATAAGAAATTGTTTATTTTCTTAGTTTTCTAATTAAATCTATTGTATTTTTTCTTATTTTTTAACATAAATGTCCGATATGGCATATGCCATATGTACTAAACTGTGTTTTTTTATTATTATTTGATTTGGGTTTTATGTTTGGTTAGATTTGATTCGGTATTTCATATTTTGGGTTTTGTGTAAGATTTGTGCATTTATTTTTAATTTTTGGGTTAATTTGGTTTGGGTATTTCGCCTTTCAATTTCTTCGTATGCCCTCACTACCTGTTCCTTTATCAAGCTTGCTGAAAATTTTGTTCCCAGAAACCATGTCTCAAGGAGAGAGACTTGAGAGGCGACTGTTATGACAAATTGGTCTCATTCCTCTTGTACTGGTTTCGTAGTTTGGAGCCAAATATGTTAGTATCATCAACTTAAAGCATTATAGTTTCAAGTTTCTAATTTTGGATTTGATTTGATTTTTTAAGGCATGCTTGGTGAGAAATTCGTCTTGAAAGTATGTTTTACCATTGCTAGTTATCTTGTCTATCCATCCTATCTTTTGTTTTCCTCTCATATATGTGGTTTCAACATCTTGTACTGTAATCTATATAATATTAAATCTTCAAGTTATAAATTACATACAATGATGAGTCTATATAATAACTTGGGGCTCTATTCAATAGATTAAGAGCTTCTAATATGAGAGAAGCAAATCTAAAATATAACTCAAGTTCTTCTTTCTACCTATCAAAAAATTAAACGCTACTTTCAATGACAATGTGACAACTATGTTTTAGCTTGCACATGCCATACACAATTACAATTTAAGCATACAGTTCAACTTGGGCTTAAGCAAATTTGAAAGATGCCCACCTTTATAGTTTGTACATTTATCCCTACACACACAAATGTAATAGCCCGCAAATCAAATACTTTGGAAGTCTAGGAGAGTCAAACTTAATTTTTGGTTTTTAAGCAAAGTCACCCAACAGTTCTACCTTTGTGGGCTTTTAAAAAGGAGCATAATCGTGATCTTGTACCTCATGAACAAGCTCACATGTTGCCCTCAAAAAGAAAAGTGATTGCTACCCAAGCCATTGAAGTGGATATGGCCTATAAGTTTGGGATTCAACAGAAACTTTATGATTAGTCAGGTAGAGGCTCGAGAAAATTTGGGTTATCTTTTATTAGATTATAACAACTATTTGTGTTCAAGGAAGAGAAATGCTATGAAAGAGGGAAATGCAAGAGGTTGCTAATTTATTTTCAGAAGCAACAAGCTAAGAACCCTTCATTCCTTTATTCGATGCAAAGGATATTGAAGATGCAAACGTACTTAAAGATAAAGATGGCAATCTATTAATGTATTTATTTATGCTTACAATATTAGGTGACGAGTCTTAGGTCATTCAAACAATGGCAAGTTTGCCCATTGGTTATGTACTATGTTTTATGGCAATCTAGTGTGTTTGTATTGTTATTGCGGTATGTAATGTGGAGTGTCACTCTATTAGTTGCAAGCTTAGAGTATTATAAAAAAAAATAACAATAATAATTATGCAAGTTGTAGCCAGAACAAACTGAGACGTGGGAACCCTTATTTATTAGTTGGGATAAGATTAGATTTGGTTGGGAGTGTGGGGAGGACATGATATTATGAACCTATGGACTAAGGAGTTTTTTTTCAACCACCTTGGCAGTAAGAACACCAATTTTAGAGTTGGTTTGTGCTATATTACAAAATTGAGGTGTCCTAAATCATACAAAAATTAAGAAGAAGAAGAAGCATTCCCAGTAGTTTTGAGGCTTTGAGGTGTTTGTTGAAATGAGTTTGTTCATATTGAGCTGCGTATGCATATAACAAGTGTCTGTCTATCTTTTGTGTCAGAAAAAATCTGGTCTTCGCTTTTTAATTTTTGGTTTTTTCCAATATTGGTCAGTGAATAAGTTAATGTTCAGACCCCCATCTTTCTTTGTTATTTCTTTCCTTGTTCTTGTGAATATGAATATGTGAATCTATTTTGTTTTTGCTTCAAAGCAGATGGAGAACAACCACTCTTGAATGGGAAATTTGTAGGATGATAATGGAGAAACCAGCATTATGGTGGAACCTATTGTGTACCAAGATGATAATGGAGAAAGCATTGATTTTTTCATTCATCAAGTAAAATTTGCACCGGCATGGACTCCGTTGTAAAATAGTATTAGGGGTAGTGAGCAACATGTAAGTTCTTAATAAGAAATGGGGCAATTGAATGCCAGTTTTTAATAAGAAACTTGTTTCATAGTTTAGAGTAACAAGAAATTCAATGTGTATGGGGCTAGATGAATTGTTGGTGGTAGTTATCTAGAGCTATATTAGGGTGCTGCTTTAAGAGTCAATGTAAGAGTCTTTATGTTTCTTTGATATTTTGATTAGATCCCAAAGGGCGATGCAACTAGTTTGTTGCTTGAACAATTCTTGTGTTGCTGTTATTGCACCCTCTATTGTTGTTTGTACTAACTTGTTTTAGTCAATAAGTTTCAGAACTTGGGTTTCTTTGGGGTGCTTGTCATTGCTCTTCCATCTACAGCACATTAGAAAATAAAGATTATAATAGAATTTTGTACATTCACACACTACTTTCATAATTTATTCTTTTGCTCCTTTGAGGTGGGGCAGCTGCCTGATAGAAATTATCCACCATGCTGATGCACTAAGTTGTTACAAAGCTTAACTTATAAGTATATAAATATGTATAAATAAATAAATAATTAACTAACTAATTAATATATAGATATTAATCTTACACATTAATTTTAATTAGAAAATGATAAACATCAAGAAAATGACCTAAACTATGTCGTTTTAGAAGGAGGTATGTCTTGACCATTACAAGAATCCAAGTGTTACCAACCCAACAATTTTGAGTCTTTTAAAGCTATCACACTATCACACTATCATATGTCGGAATCCTAGGAGTTTATAAAACAACTTCATCAAGAAATAGAGTATCAAAATTGCTTCTAAAACTGTTATATATATATATAGAGAGAGAGAGAGAGAGAGAGAGAGAGAGAGAGAGAGAGAGTTAAAGATTGAAGCAACTAAAAGAAGAAAATGCCAAAAATTATATGGCTTAGTCTCAAATCCTAGTAAATAGGTCTTACTTACTCTGAGGAGTTAATGAAGGCTACTATTAGCCACCCATATGAATGAACAAAGTATAGGGATGAAAATTGACCTTTTAACAGCCAATTATGTTCAAATTACACATTCTAATATTTTATAGGAACAAATATCAAACAGCTTTAGAATGAAGAGTTTGTATAAATTTTGCAAAACCCTGAGAGAGAGAGAGAGAGAGAGAGAGAGAGAGAGAGAGAGAGAGCAATCGATTGGGACACATGAAAAGATATTATTAGCAAAGATTGAACATATCATTTTATATATATATATATATATATATATATATTCATATACACATGTAGAACAATCGATTGGGACACATGAAAGATAACTTTAGAATAATCGCTTTTCTATAAGAAAACATATTTTCTTAAATTCACTCGACTTCTTAATGTAATTTATTATTTTCTTCAAAATCAAGAAATAATTAACTGCTGGCATGTATTTTTGGTGTTAGCGTGTGAGTGTATTCCCTTATCTCATCCCCCTTGCCCTATATGTGTGTGTGTGTGTGTGTGTGTTTCTAAAAAAAAAAAAAGATACTCAGTGTTGTTGAGTTGTCCCACATCGGTAAGGTGTGATATTGAGAAAGGGGTTTATCACTTGCTCTGCGACATTAACTGCCGGCATACAGTTTTGGTATTGACGTGTGGACGTATTCCTTTATCTCATCCCCCCTCCCCTATATATATGTGTGTGTATGTGTGTTTCTCAAAAAAAAAAAAAAAACTACACATGAACTTAGCTTAACAAAATTGAAATTGAGGCTAGCTTGGAAGCTTCCCTAGGTGTGTTTTAAAGCTAAATAAAAGAAAAAGAAAGGTATATAAATCTAATCTAGTAAGCATAAATGCCTTAGGTATATAAATCTAAACAAGCAAGGATCAATACTTGTCTATATATTTGTTTCTTATGTTTGAATTTCACATGAACTTAGCTTTAACACCATTGATATTGAGGCTAACTTGAAAGGTTCTCTAGGTGTTTTTTGAAGCCAAATAAAAGAGAAAGAAAGGTATATAAATCCAATCAAGCAAACATTATGCCTTAGATATATAAATCTATGCAAGCAAGAATCAATGACATCTTTATGTGTTTGCTTCTTATGTTCTGTCTTTGTTTCACTTTCTTTTGTGTTGGAGAAGGTGTTTTTGGCACATGTGGGAGTTATAAATATAGTAGAAGTTATAAATTAACTACAATGATCATATACAAGCAATGATCATACATATAGTAGAAGTTATAAATTAACTACACATGAACTTAGCTTAACAAAATTGAAATTGAGGCTAGCTTAGAAGCTTCCCTAGGTGTGTTTTAAAGCCAAATAAAAGAGAAAGAAAAGTATATAAATTTAATATATTAAGCATAAATGCCTTAGGTATATAAATCTAAACAAGCAAGGTTCAATACTTGTCTATATGTTTGCTTCTTATCTTTGAACTCCACATGAACTTAGTTTTAACAACATTGAAATTGAGGCTAACTTGAAAGCTTCCCTAGGTGTTTTTTGAAGCCAAATAAAATAGAAAGAAAGGTAGATAAATCCAATCAAGCAAACATAAATTCCTTAGGTATATATATCTATGCAAGCAAGAATCAATGACATCTTTATGTGTTTCCTTCTTACTTTCTTTCTTTCTTTCTTTCACTTTCTTTTGTGTTGGAGAAAATATTATTGGTACAATGGCATAATGATCCTATATATAGTAGAAGCTATAGATGAACTTTACATGAACTTAGATTTGACAAAGTTGAAGTTGAGATTAATTTGGAAGCTTCCCTAGGTGTGTTTTGAAGCCAAAGTCAGACTCTTCTTTATGTAAGTACAAATGGTTGCTCTTGTAAATTTGTTTATATGGATGTGTATTCTTTTGTTGCTTTTGATAAATAGTATGTTGATTTGCTTGCTTAAAAATTTTCATATAGATGTTAAATGTAGTAAAATTTTGGGCTTATTTAGTTGTTAATTTGTACTTGAATTAACAGTATATATTTGTGAGATATATTCTTGAATCCACATTCTTATTAAATATCTATCATAGGTTTAAAACATGCAAAATTTCACAACACTTAGTTGTCAATGCCATCTTCTGTTAAATCTATAAGGTTATTTGTTTAATACATTTATAAGAATACAAATAACTATAAGAGCTCTTTATAGATTAGTGAGTTTTAAATTCCTAATTAATCTTATATTTGAATAGAATGTTAGATCACCATACACCAATTTGACAAACCCTGGTTTTTATTTTTAAATTGACCACATACACCAAATTTTGGCCAACAAGCATAAGAGAAATGCAAAGCAACTTCACAACAAGTATAAGGATAGTAAACGGTGGTTTTGTTTAATTTGAATAAGTCTGTGAACTGAGGAAGGTGGGAGATGTATCCTTGTGGTTGTGGGAGTTGAGATAGTGATACGCTTGTGGTTACCTTGTTTCAAACTCTGGTGTAGTGGCTAGTGGGAGTTGAGATAGAGTGGGTATTTTGGAGCAGAAAGTTTACGTTGTTATCCCTATTATTAATGCAATTTTAACATTTTCAAGTGACGGTAATTTTGTCCAATCAAAAAGTGAAACCCAAATAGGAGAATCCCACGATTTTTTTTTTTTAACTTTTAATTTTTTTATTACATTTGAATTAGAAAAAAAAAAAAAAATAGCTGAAGTGGACAGGTCACAGGTGGGGGTTTTTAATATTTTTTTTGATGAACTGGGATTTTTATTTTTTATCTTTCATTGTTTAATCTATCTAATTATTGTGATAATTGTATGGATTAGGATAAGACTATGTATTTTTTTTTTAAATAAATATTTTTAAAGAAGTAACCATTTGTAGTTTAGGTATTTGAATTAAAATATAAGTAATCATTTTCTTTTAGTAAGAATATTGAGGGAGTGTACGTTGGGTGGTATGATTTTGATGCAGAGTTTGTTATTGGCAGCAAAAAAATCGGTAAGTTTTAAGAATCTTAAATAACCCTTTTAAACTTTTTTGTCTTTTGTTGAAAATAATATTAAATTAAAAGATATATTATTTCAGAATTTATGTGACGATATTTTGCTATGTCAAATGATGAACCCATATAGGAGAATCTTATTATTAGTAGTACTAGCTATAGCTAGGCCCATGCCTTGCACAGATTTTGTTTATTTATTTATTTGAAAATATATGAATGAAAGCCATATCATTATGGGGAAATTTTTTCATCCATTCATGCTCCTTTGAAAAGTACTTAGCCAATATATTTTTCAAATTCAATTTATATTTTCTATTATATTTAATTGACTTTAATAACTGAAATTGAAATAATATCACCAAAAGGTATATGATATATTTTGTTAAATTTATATATGAAATATATTCCTATAAAAAAAATTATGAAATATATTTACAAAAAATAAAACTCATTGAAAATTTGAGATATAAATATAGGTATAACTCATATAACAGATGGGAAGTTAATATATTCTTTATTTATTTATTATTATTATTATTATTATTATTATTATTTTTTATATTAGATCTCATATCATAGCTTGAAAATTTGAACCCTTTTTTTTTTCTCATGTCAATCATATAACCATTGGAATGTTGCCACATAATATACTTCATTATTATTTGTTTCATTATATAAAGTATGAATATATATATGAAAAAAACAGCGTAAATTACATTAATTATATTTATAAAAAAAATGTGTGGTGTTTTAATTCTCCATCCAATTATTAATTGAGCAATATTGCGTTTGTTCTTCTTCTCCAAGTGAATTGTGTATTTTCTTTTTTAAATGACTATTCAATGAATGTGGTAATGACTGTTCATTTTTCTCAGTTTTAGGGGGTAGAGTTCATTTGATCTCTCACACACAAATGCTAAAAGAACTCATTAATCTCCTACTAGTAAAAAAATTTATACTCAAATTTTATTTAGAGATATCAAATATATAATCTTACTAAAATTTTCAAATATAATTTTTAACATTTGGTTACTTCACTCAATAAATAGTGTTTATTTTATTTGTATAGTCATTGAGTGATATGATAAATTCATTTTAATTTGTAATTTTGAATCTAAAAATATAGATTTTAAATGCAAAAAGTTACCAAAAGTTAAATAAATATTTTATTAAAATTCAAAATATAAGAATAGACCTCACTTAAAGTAGTCACCTTAGGACCTATAGTACATTTAGCCGGCCCTGAATGTATATTAAAAACATAAAGAACATGTGATGTAACAATGAGATTTTCAAAATTTTAATTTTATTAAGTAATATAATATCACTTAAATTTATACTAGGTGTTAATAAACTAGAATATAATGGACCAACCGATAATTTATGCTTATTAGAGGTACCGGATATTATTAGCAACCACATTTTTATTTTTTTTAGAAGGATATTAGCAACCACTTGACATGATTAAGTCACACTACATATAAAATTCAAGTTTGGAATCATTAATTTTTAAAAACGATTGAGTAGAATTTATGCAAACATAAAGAAGTGATTAACTTACATAAGTTATAACATTCAAGTTTCGAATAATCAATTTTTTAAAATGATTGAGTAGAATCAAAGCAAGGACAAAGAAGTTTGTTTCTTTAAAGTATTTTTGTCTTGATATTGTTTCTTATTTTCGTGATTATTAGTAAAGAATATATGAAGAGACGGTAAGAATTTTTATTCTTTTTTCAATCTTCTTTCCTTTTCTTTTCTATGTCAATCTAATGTTTATGTTTTTCAAAAACAAAGAAATGGAAAGAGGAAACACACACAATCTTTAAATGTACTAAATGTTCAAGTTAAATTTAATTACAGTTACTAATCTACTTCTCTATAAGAAACTAGTTAAAATAATTATTAAATATCTTTGAAAACTTTTATACATTAATTAATACAAAAGATAACAAAAGAAATTCAATTAGTTAAGTCATATGAAAAAATCTAGGGACAATATATTTACAACAACTTCTAAGTGCCAAATTATTAATGTTAGATAAAAAAATAATGTTATTGATGGGCTTAGATTAGAACCATTAACAAATTGTCACCTAAGATTTGATATAGTTACACATGAATTAATAGTATAATATAATACAATATGATTTTTTGGTTTTTTTTTTTTTTTTTTTTTTTTTGTGGTGTGAAATATATGACATGGTTAGGATTGATCTATCATCACCCAATTACAATCTTATTGCCAAGAGCTATACAGCTCAATTGGCACCTATTAATATTTTCAACGAAAATATTCAAGGTTTAAATCCCCCTTCCCATCACCCAATTACTATCTCTTATCACTAGTTTTTTGTTAAGTGGCCATTATTGTGCCAATGAACCCTAGGAATACAGCTAGAGCTTAATGCATGTATAACCTAGATAGAAGTCTCATAAATAAATGAGAAAATAAATTGATTGTTTGGACATGTTTTGGGAAAAAAGGGAGTAAATGTTAATACGAAATTAAGATATGGATAAAAAAAGATTAATATAAAAATAAAAATAATAAAAGTATAAGAGAAAAGAGACAGATAAGTATAGAAATCTAAGCAAGTAAACATCAAATTCCTTGTCCAATTGCTTCTTATATTCTTTCTTTTGAGTTGGAGAATGTTTTTATGTGCCAAAGCCATTATAAGCATATATATAGAAGAAGTTATGGATGGTCTCCGCGTGAACTTTTATTTGAAAAAATTGAAATTGAGGCTAACTTTTGGATTGTTGTTATTGTCAGTAATGATGGTTGCTTTTGCAAATTTGTCTATATGCATGTGTGTTTTTCTACTACTTTACATAAATAATATGTTGATTTGTTTGCTTAAATTTTGTTGTATAGATGTTAAATGCAATAAAATTTTGGACTTATTTAGTACTTGAATTAAAATTATATTTTTGTGAGATACATATTATTGCTAAATGGGTTTGGTTTATGCTACATTTGATGTAGTTTTCATAAAAATTAGTAAATCACACCACTTTGTAAATTTTATAAATTACTATTTTCTTGAATTCACAATTTTATTAAATGTCTATTATAGGATAATCACATGCAAAAATTCTTAACAATCAGTTGTCATCTACCATTAAATGTGTAAGGACACAAAGTAGGCCTTAGGCCCAAATGCGTGACCGGGCCGGCCCAAGTGGCCTACACAATAGAATTTGTAGAAAATGGGCTTAAAGCCTAGACTTCCTGGGGCTCTAGAAAGCTATGGGGAAAGGGTTAAGTCCGCTGCTGGCGTGCTAGGAGTTGGGGGAGCGCCTTTGCCTTTCCTAGGACGTGGGCCGAGGAGCCTATGTCCAGGCTTTCCTTTTGTTATCTGGGAGGAGAGAGAGAGTGAGTTTTCTTCTTCCTTAGAGAAAAATCCGGATCCCTTTCCTATGGATACCCCTTCTTTACTTATACCCCCCATTCCTAGTGCCCACCTGTCTTTTCCCTAAAAACGCTCCCCAATACTTATAAGGCTGACCACCGTCCCTTCAGAAGTCATTTCTCCATTAATGAGGCCAGGCGGGTAGGTGGGAGGCCTTTAATGTGGTGGCAGCAGCTTTATGCAGTGCACGCCCCACTTGTCCTCCTCCTCGGCGTCCCGTTGGAGTTCCGTATGACTTATTGAGCTTCAGGAGTTCCTCCATTGGCGTTGTGTCGCGTTTCTCGGCCCTTGCTTCCGTTGTTCGAGGCCATATTCTCCTCGGACTCTCCCAAGTGGGCGGTGGCCTGAACGGTGGGCCTCTGGGCCCTCACGTTTTGGTGATCTCCTTCCTCCTCGTGGCGTCTTGGGCGAACCGGTGTCCTCGGACGGGGCCCAAGGCCCACACAGCCGTTCTGACGTTTCTGCCCCCACAAAATGTATAAGGTTATTTGTTTAATATATTTAATAATACAAAAAACTACAAGATCTCTTCTCAATTAATGAGATTTTAATGTCTAAATGTTTCGATATTCGGAAAGAATGGTAGATCATCATAATATTTCGTATACATAATAGTTCAGAAAGAAATTTAGAGCACTTGCATTAATAAGTGCAAAATAGAAAAAGTGTTGAGATATGTACATTTTGACTAAAAAAACAACACACATCAGTGTGTGTAAAATTGTGCGTAAATGCACAAGTGCTACAGTAACCGTGCATATATGCACAGTTACTGTAGCTTGTGCATTTAATGTTTTAGTATTTTTTTGGTAGTGTTGGGTATGTGAGAGATAGGGGTAGTGAGTGAGAAAATAATAAAAAATTGTAAAAGAATGAATATTTTATTGAATAAATGTATGGAATAGATAGACTGATGTGAGTGTTTTATAAAAATGGGTGTATAAAATAGAAAAAGTAGGATTTTAGTGTAAAATAGAAGGAAACTTTTACACTTACTGATGCGTTTACTCTTATCCCAATTTTAAGTTTAGAAAAAAATTAGTGAATCTTCTGAGAGTAACAATTCCTCCTCATATAAATGTAAATTCTAGCCACAAATTTAATTAGTGGGACCAACTACTATATGGGAGAAAGGAACATTATTCTTGGTGTATTAAACAATTACTTGGATTTAAAAAACTATTATTACAGGAAAATAGTTTTAAGTAGTTTCAATTTTGGAAAATTTCCCTAGTTTAACTTTTTAAATTTTAATGAATGATAAAAACAATAGAAACTAAAATGTCTTATTTTCTTTTCTTAGTGATTCAATAATTTGAATTTCTAACGTATCAATTTGTCAAGGCAAAAATGCATGAACAAGTTCACATGGTCCATAATAAAAGAGAAGTAGTATTTAGGAATTGAGCAAAGTTGAATTTTGATTCTATTAAGCACACCAATTTGCACACATGTTGGTACACATAGGTGAAAAACAACTAAAATTGTGTGCCGTGTCTTCAACACAAGATTTTAGCCGTTTTTCTTTTGTGTGTACGGATGTGTGTGTATGTCGGTGTGTGCAATAGATTTATTTTACTAATTTTTAAATCATACTACTAAAACTCTCTCTCTCAGAGAGACCGCTCCAAATAGATAGTTTTGTTCCCAACTTCCATGTCATCAGAATACAAAAAATCATCCAACTGGGATCAGATCATACAACTAAGACCACACAAATGCTTCAATATTCTACCCCATTCCACATATTAATGCACAATCAAATTCAAAATCATTGATAGAAATTTTCCCTTTCAAGCACTCTAAGCCGTAAGCTCTGATGCATCTCACATGGAGAATATGCATTCAACATTAAAGATGACAAGACTTGTGTTACCCAGAGAAGTTCAGATGCATCTCTGCCTTCCACATGGACTCAAATACATCAATCTAATTAACAAAGCGAGTTAAAACTTCTTTCATTGGAAAACCATCATGGCCAATCTTTTAATGATTCCTAGACAATGTCCTTGATTTTTATTTGTCTGCAAATTAACTCTATTCCTTGTAATTTCAGTTAGCAAGAAAAGTGGAGCCTTTAGGTTTAGTGAATCAGTTTGAATACATGAAAATTATAGAATAAAGTTCTGCAGCACCAGAAGCATATTGCTATCAAGATTCTATAAAAATCATGTTTCCATTAAAGATTAATGATGGTGATGCTTGTCTTTCCCGGTTTGGATTTTCAATTAAGTAGGACATACACCAAAAATAAAATAGCTTATTTATTCAACAACAACAACAACACAAAACTACTGAATGCTATCTTTTAGTTACAAACTTCAATAATTGTCTATTTAAACATGCTATCATGTCCATTAGTTTAAAAGAAATACTAGTCTCAAATACCTTTAATGTTCTAGAGTCTCTTTATTATCCCCAATTAATCAGCAATCAAATAAACCGTAGAAGAAAGCCTAATTTCAAATGCTTTACTCTAGAACTAGTGTTTGGCCAATGTCATGAAGTCAGATTGATATCACTAATAGAGGCTATCAATTTTCATAAATCATATAATTTTGTATTAGGATGTCTAGAAGAAATAAAATTTAACTGTTTATGCTTTTGGCAATTAATCCAAAATCCCAATGGAGATATCCATAAAAGTTTCGTTGCGTGATAAATGTTTAGTGGTCAAATGACTGTAAACTGGGTGTGGACTTGTGACCCCTTGGCTAGGGAGATAAATTATCTAAGCTATGAGCTTAAGAACCTTATTACTAACCAAGTATAGTGAGCTAAGCATCATCCATGATAAAATATTGCACACATTAGATTGCTGCCATTCTGCAAGAAACCTGGCTTACCTTGCTGGAAAAGGGTTCATAGCTGTCTGCATTTCTTCAAGCGTTTGCCCCTTCGTCTCTGGTACTAGCTTTGATAAAAAGAGAGCAGTCAATCCTGATATATTTGAAAATTTCACATTAGGCAATAAAGTGGACTAAAAATTTTGCACTGGATAATGGAGAGAGAAAGAGGCATCACCTGCTGACCTCCATTCCTTTAAGAAGTTAGAAACATATAACACAATACAAAAACTAAACCAGTTTACCAAAGACACAAGGTTTCCAGCTGAACCCTTCATGTTTATTGAAAATATCTGGAATATCAAACTACAATTGAATTAGAAGCCATGCTTTAGTGGACTAATTTTTGAAGTTCTCATTGAAGTATCCAGAGTTCATGTTGTATAGAAAGGTATATACAATGTAGGTTGTAATATATTTAAGATTAAATGGGAGAGATTTCCCATTGAAAGTGCTGCTAAGTCTTGGTTTAAGGAGCTATGACTCCTGTTTGATGGCCAAACTCGTTTTGATCAATTGAGATATGGCTCGATAAGTTGAAGCCTGTATAATATGAGAACCCTGTTCTTTGTTCAATTCCTGGCTCGATGACAAAGGAATTCTTGATCGATCGTAAAAACTGTTTTTCTGCAATTTTCTAGATGGGGATTTTCTGGTTTGTCAAATGGATAATATTCTATGTGAATATTATAGTCAACCAAAGTAACTCTACAATAGTGTTTTTGAAGGGTCATAACCCCTTGGTTATAAATAGTGATCCATATTCGTTTTTGTAACTACCTTCTTTTACCATTTTTCATAAAAATTCACAAAATTCTCTCAATAATACTACTTGAAGAATTCCAAGCTTAGTTTTATCTAGGAAAAAATTTATAGTAACCCTTTAGTATCTTTTGTATGGGGGCAAATATTGTTTAACAATAGCAGGGTGATTGTGCCTTTAAGCCTTTTGTTATCTATCTATTTATTGTTATTCTTCATTGTAATCATATACTTTTCGAATAATTCTTGCATAATAACTGACCTCTGACATTATGAGCCTTGTTTTTCCTGCAAGCCCTAGTCCAATTGAGAAAAACAGCACAACTGCACAAGATACTATATTCATTGTCAAATGTCATGAAACAGCTCCCTTTTGTCTGACCGTAACATTTTCAATCCTGGATGCTTGAAATATCCCCTTTTCTGAACATTAATAATGTTTTAAGTAGTTAACAAGCTCTAGGTTTGATTTGGCCAGCAAACTTCCTCAACTCTTAATTTCAGAAGAGGAAATTTTTTTTTTCTGTCCACTACAGGAGAAAGTGTGTAAGTAGTCCATGATATGTCTATTAGTATTGTGTAATGAGCCTCTAATGATAAATCAGAATGACTTATCATGCGGAATATGTTAATGTGGGAATTGTGAGTATTTACAAAAAAAAAAAAAAAAAAAGAGTTGTGGAATTTGTTTATGGTAGAATAGGAAAATTGTGGGTGTTAATTGATTTTACTTTCACTTGCTTTATGAAGTGATGTGGTTATCTTGTAACATTAAAAGAGGTTGCTCATTGGGATCTGCATTGACGATATACATTGTATCAGAATCACATCAAGTTAAAAATTGTACTCTTTTTTTTTTTCTTTTTTCCATATTATGTATAGAAATCATATTAGGAAAAGAAAACGTAGATAAAATTTCATATCACAAGTAAAGAAGGGGGGGAAAAACAGAAAGAGAAATCAATATGAAAATGGCTAGGAATAAATTCAACAAGATTAAGAGGGATAATGCAGCATATTGTCAAACTCTCATGTATGCAGAAGCAGTATGTAAAAAGATTTCACTAATCAAATTAATCACAGCAAGATGATGTGAGTTTCACAGATGATTACTTGGCCTCTAATTTAAAGATTGAAAATGTGATAGCTTGTATGTTGATGAAATGAGTGGAAGCTAATTTATATTGCAATTAGGATTTTGAAGTGCAACAGAACACATTATGGATTGTTCTCTTTTTCATGGTAGTTCAAGTGTCAATTCACTAGAAGGAACATATGCCAAAATTTTTCTCAAGAATGAACTAGCATTAGCTTTCAGTCTTTGCTATTGTGGGCTTAATCTCTCTTCAAGAACCCCACTCTTTTATTATTACTTTATACTTTTTAAGCACTGGATTCAGAGTCTCCCTAAGAGAAACCTTTGAAGCAAAGTTCTTCAACCGTTTTATGCACTTAATGCAACCACAGATGCTATGAAAGTTGATTTCTCTGAATGATTTTAAGCACCAAGGTTTATTGCAGGTTTTTCAGCTAAGGTTGAGAGTATAGTAATGGCTGTTATCCAGGTTCTTGACTTGCAAATTACAATTTGAAAAATCTACCCTTTTGGGAGCTGTTGATTGTTGAAGGGGTTCTGTATAATCCTGAAAGAAAGGAAGGCCAATCACTTGAAAGCTGTACCAACAAAAGTATCAATTGGAAATTTGTGACTTTCTAATTAAAAACATTTCAAAAGTTACTCTAAATCTCAGTTGCTTCCTGAAAAACTAAGGCTAAGGTGCTGTTAGACTGTAGAGCAGCTTCACACTTTTACTCTTGACCAATCTTTGCCTATAGCTGATGGGCTTAGGTGAGGCGTGGGCCTACTGTTTTGAGTGAGAATTTGGGCTTAGAGAAGTGTGTTTCTAATTGGTGGGTCTTAAGCAATCGATGGGCTTAGTGGATTGGGCTGTGTAAGGTTGGGCTTGGGATGAAAATTAGGCCTAAATTCATATAGAGCAGATTGGGCTTCCTAAATGGGTCAGGTTGACCTGGCCCAAACCTTATTTCTTCTCAGCCGAATACCCACTCTCCTCTTAATCTAGAATGTCCCTAACCTTTCTTTTGTTTGTTAGGTTATTTGTGGATTTGATGTTGTGATTGGGTTTGGGGTTTGTTAAAACAAGTGGGATTCAAAATATGTTTGACCCGGCACTTTTTTTTCTTAAATATTTCAAAGAATTATGCTATTTGGCAAAATATGCCAGTGGTTTTGTTTGTGGGATTCGGGTGTATGGAAATTTGGTAGCTTTGGTTTGGGGAGATCGGTATTTGGGTATAGGTGTATGTTTGTGATTATGTCTTCATGTGTTTGTGAACTGTGTCTGTGTGTATACAAATCATGCAAAAAGATATGTTGATGAAGATGTACAGCATCATGCATGAAACTGAAACTAACAGCCATATAAGAAAGAAATGATAAGAGGGTAGATATATATATATTTCCCTTTTTCTTGTCATTTGTATCTCTTGTTCTGCTTCTCTTCTTTTCCTGTGTTGTTTGTTTGACATTTTGAGCTCAGGCTGAAAGTAGACATGAAAGCTCTAAATTAGGAAGTAAATAATTAAGAAAAAGAGAACCAAGACAATAAAGAGAAGAAAGCTTATTGGGGTTTTTGAGTGTTCTCTGCTTCTGAATGTTCTGTTTCCTCTCCCTCTGTTCTGTTTCTTTAGTGTCAATAATTTCTCCTTTCTTTGTCTCATTTGATGCTGATGTTGTTGTTGAGGGTTAAGATATCTGAAAAGAATATAATACTATTGCTACTTCAAAATTATTGAATTAGAGTCAATCTCTCTGTCTCACATTTTGTTTCTAATTTCTATGCATTTAATCTATTATACTATTGCTACTTCAAAATATAATCTTCAAAGGTTGCACAATTTTTATTTTTATATGCTTGTTGCTAACATGTGTCAAATTGTCTTTTCTTCAAATTTTTTTAGTGTCACAAGACTCAAAATGACCTGGAGGATTGGATTGGTATTGGTAAATTGCCAGATGAAATACTTGTTTCCATTTTGTCTCTCTTACCTATGAAACAAGCAATTAGAACTAGTGTCCTCGCCCGTAGATGGCGGTATTTGTGGACTTCCATTACTCATTTAGAGTTTGATGATCTCAGCATAAACTATCTATTGTTTTCTCGACCTCCATCGCCCTCTATCACTCCCTTTGATATGCGTACACCCTTAGAACCTACATACCCACCATTTCTTGTTAAAAGGAGGAGATTTGTTGATTGGGTCAATCAGGTATTGAATTTACATAAGGGTTCGCATGTAGATGAATTCAGCCTTGAGTTTTCCATGTATGGTCATTATTTTAAAAGTGATATTGATAGCTGGATAAACTTCGCTTTTCAAAAGAGAGTTAAAAGGCTTCATTTGATATTCACATGTACATGGTCTTCCACAAACAGGTCATACACTCTTACACCTCCAATGCTTTGTAATTACAGACTTGATTTGTTAGTACAACTTTGTCTGTGCACTGTGGAGGTGACTGGAGAAGTTCTCGAATGCTTTTTGTCTGCTTGCCCACTTCTTGAATTCTTATCTGTATCAGAGTCGCATGTGATGAATTTTAAAATTTCCGGACCATCACTCAAGCTAAAGCAATTAGAGATAACTTACTGCACGTTGACAAGTCTTGATATTTATGCTGTGAATCTTATGTCATTTAAATATGTGGGAAACCATGAATGCATTTCTTTGAAGCACACACCCCCGCTTGTTAATGCACATTTTGGTGGGACTTAATGCCAGCTATATTATCAAGAGCTTTTTCCAATTTCAAAGCTATCTGTCTCAGCTAGAGACACTGGTGTTGGACTTAAGGTTTCAGGTCAGTATGTAAAAATCTACTCCTGTTCCAAAGTACAAACAAAATAAGATGCTTATCCATTTTGTTGTGATTCAATTTTTCAGAAGTTAACTTGCTTTCCCAACCTGCCCAAATTAAGGAATCTTAAGCAATTGGAATTGGGACTGAATCGCCGTGTGTTCTGCCTCCTCCTTTGCACATCCCTACTACGTGTATCTTCTTCATTAAATAGATTTAAAATTAAGGTGAATATTCTTACTTCTAAGAGCTTTAATTGTGGATTTTATGATATTGTTAATTTTTGGGTAAATTTCACTCTTACCACCCTAGATTATTATTGATTTTGCAATCTTCCCCTAAGATAATGATTTGTGCATTTCACAGCCCAATTTAAAGAAAAAAAAAGATTAGCAATTCACCCCTAAAGAAAAAATATGCCTAAATTACCCTTAACTCAAATAGTGAGATGGCAGTTTAGTACACTTGGCATGTCAACTGAAAATAAGAAATTTTATTTTCTTAGATTTCTAATTAAATCTATTAGAATTTTTTTTCCCTTTTTGACGCAAATGTCTGATGTGCCATATGCTGCCATGTCACCAGTTATGTCAGGCATAGCTTTTGTATTTTTTTCCCTTGATTTATGGGGTATGTTGATTCAATTCTTTCAAATTGGGTGTTAATTGAAAATTTGATTATCTAGGAGAGATTGCAAAAGGGGTGTGAGGAAGTATGGCTCTTTGGGGGCAGTTGGGGGTGGGGGGGAACCTTTGGACATTTATATTCGGAGGGGCTGGGAAAAGTCTTCAAGGCTTTTGAAGTGGGAGATGGTACTAGATTTAGTTTTTAGAGTGATTTATGGTGTGTTGAATACAAGAGAAGAACCCTAAACAATATTAACATCTGTGAGTTAAAAGATCTAGAACTGCATTTATCTTTTGCGCCACATAATCCCAAGCGAGCTATTATCCTGGGGATCTCCCTTAAGGGGCATTAAACCCTACTAAGTGCTGACAATTTTTTTTTGGTCTTACACTACCTAGCGTAGACCATTTCTTCCCATTTTATAGTTTTTTCCTGAATTAACTATTTTTGTATTTTTGTATATTATTATTTCAATATGACTTGTGAACAAGGTAGGCCTATGAACTTTCTGTTAGTTTTGTGTTATCATGTATAATCAAATATAGTATACATGTAATAACTATCTGGATTGATAGTTGGATGTGGGACATATTGTTGTGCACTCTGAGTCTCTGACTCCTGAACTATTGGATTTTCTGCCCTCTCTAACCAAGAACCAAACCAAACAATATGTTCAAGTAATTTAATTTGAATCCAAACTGACCCTTAGTTCTCAGAAACCCGAGCAGAACCTGTTAGGTTGGGTTGCCTGCAATTTGTTATTGAGGTCCTCGTGTGTGTGTTTTAAATTTATAAAGGGGCTTGCTTTCTTTTCTTTTTGAATGTTAGTTGCATGGTTTCTTACAAACTATTCTCTTTCTCTGAAAAAAGGTTGTGGCATGGGATAATCTCTACACTTAATTTGAACCCCTAAATGGAATACTGTTATTATTATTTCTAAATTTTTTGTAGTTGCCATGAATACCATGTGTCCTTATCAAAGCATGACTCTCATGTTAGTTTCCACTTTTTTTATTTATTTATTTTTTATTTATTTATTTATTTAATTTTTTTTACAAGATAGAATTTCTACTCTAGGCTAATCTAAGTGTATATGTGTGTAAAGCTCCCTCCTGGAGACTTGAACCCCGGCCCTTGTCCCTCACACCTCACAAGCATTTATACTTATAAAGTGACCACCGCACCATTAAAGTGACCACCGCACCATGGGAGAGTGGTGATAGTTTCCACTTATTAAAACACCACATTTTGTTCCACTAGGCGTAGAGATATATTTGTGTGTTGAAAAAATTTAGGCCAAGGTGTAATTAATGCAAAGGTGCAATGAAACCATAATCTTACTTGAGAATTTTGTTTCCTTGCTTGTTTGTAAAATTGTGAGATAAATTGATTTCTTGTTTCTCTTTGTACAGGAAAAAAGAGAAACTCCACTTTTTTATGGTTTATTTGTTTTATATTGCCTTTATTTTATTTTATTTTTTTGAAATTTTATTTTTTAATGCACCAAACAATCTAGAAACAAGTTATGATTTTGGGGATCCCCATTGAGGGCTTCAGAACCTGCTGAGTTTTGACAACTTTATTTTATCTTATAGTGCCTAGGGTAGACTTAGCCTTCCCACTTTGATGGCTTTTCCCTTAATTACCAGGTTATATGTTCTTACATAGGTTAACAAGATATATAAATTATGAAAAAAATAGGCCAATGAACAATTTTTTTATTTACTGTTCGTGTTAGCGCGTAATGTATACATGCAATAACGTCCAGTTGATGATTTGGATATGGGTCAAGCACTATCAGCACTCTGACCTTATGGTAAGGATGAACATATTTGGTTTTCTTTCCCTTGATATGGTGGCAGTAACCAGTAGGTTGGCCAAAAAATTTCTCTGTTGAACCTATCTCTTCATAGCAATATGAGATTTGCTTTTAACTGACAGTAGAAGATTCTTTTGCTGTACTAAATAACTGTCCATTTGGAAGGAATGGTGGAAAACTGTTTTTTAGTTTTAACTGCCATCCATCTTGCGTAGAATCTGGATTATTGTGGAATGCAGGAATTGAAATGGGAATGTTTTATCCCACTCGCACAGAATGTGGTATGTTGGGGTTTGGCCTTCGCAGCTCATATAAATTGCTCATGTAGTCACTAAAATCCATAAGGAAGTTTCAATTTGAAATCCTTATAAATTTATTATGATGGCTTCTTCTTGTCAGAAAACCTCAACAGTCTCAATCATTTTCTTTTTATGTTACTTCTTATGCTTGAAAAGAAAATGTATGATGCACCACAAGTGTTTTTGAATTGAAGTGTATACCATTTTGGATTTGCACCTAAGAGGGATGTGTTAAGACAGGCTTGCAATTTAGCGTGCAAGGAAATCGGGTACTTCGGTTTCAAAACATACCACTCCCCCAATGGGCCCCCGAGCCCACATGGGGGCCCAATTTTTTAAGGCAAGAAGTGGGAATAAGGCAGCATTGTTGATGCTCTAACTGGACTTGTTTATTCTGTCTGTATTGCTTTTGATGTGGTAACCTTTTGTTATGTGTGACAGTGATTTCTTTCACTCCTTTTAAATGGGGACAACTAGATGGTTTATTCCCTGTTACAAATCACTTCTTGACGTAGGACAACCACACTATTTCAATGAAGCAATTAAACAACAATAGAACAAAAGATAAACCTTAATTAGGAGTCAGCAAAAATTAGAGGACTAAAATGAATTTTAGTGAAATTTAGATGGTGGGTTTTGCATTCCATCCCAATTCAAAAACATACCCATGTCTTCTCTATCACCAAAATACACTCTCTTCTAAACCCACATATTTATAATATTACACCCAAACATTTAACAAAAGATGCAACTTGTAGAGTGAGTGGTTGCCTAAATTTAATAAAGACAGGTTTTCTCCTTGAAAAGTAGCTACAAGGAGGATATGCATCATTGCATAATATGAAAGGCAAAGAATTGATAGCTACTCCTCTTGAACTAGAAAATGTCCAAGTAGACAACTAAAAATTGTAGTATATATAGCATCATGGTTTTCAAACCCAAACTGTTTAAAAAACTAGAAAAATGAGAGGTTCGAGGTTTTTATGGCCGGATCGAGATTGAACCATAATGATGTTATAATTAATTAAAATACAAATAAAGTTATATGAAGTTTATAAATATTAGCAAATTTGACTAAAAATATCTAAAAAAATTAAAACAGAATTTCAAATAAAATTTCATAATATTGTTAATAGAAAATAGTACAACATAAATAAGCATGAAAAAAAAATCGTATAATAATCCTTCCTTGGTATTGATAAATTGCTAGATGAAATACTTTTTTCCATTTTGTCTCTCTTACCTGTAGAAGAAGTAATAAGAATTAGTGTCCTTGCCCGCAGATGGCATTACCTGTGAAGTTTCACTACTCATTTAAAGTTAGATGATGTGAGCATAGTGAATCTTTTAAAAGCTCAACCTCCCAGTCCCACTCTCTTTGATTTGTCTCAATTCATAGTTTCATACCTACATACCACCGCTTCTTGTTCAAAGGAAGAGATTTGTTGATTGGGTAAATCAAGTTATGAATTCACGTAAGGGTACACCTTAGATGAATTTTGCCTTCACTTTTCCATGTATGGTGATCATTTTAAAAGTGATATTGATAGTTGGATCAGCTTTTCATTTCAAAAGGGAGTTAAAAGGCTTCATTCGATTTTCACATGTAACTGGGCTTTAAATAACCGGTCATACACTCTTACGCCTCCAATGCTTCATAATTACAGACTTTATTTGTTAACTGAACTTTGTCTGTGCTCTGTCAAGGTGACTAGAGAAGCTCTTGAATACATTCTATTTGCTTGCCCATTTCTTGAATCCTTATATATATCAATGTCACATGTGATGATTTGCAAAATTTCTAGCCCATCACTCAAGCAAAAGCACTTGGAGATATTCTCTTGTGTCTTGGAAAGCCTTTATATTTATACAAAAAATCTTGTGACTTTTAAAAATTTTAAATAACTGGGAGCAGTGGAAAAGATTTCATTCAAGTACACACCCCAGCCTTTTGCAAGGCCTCATGCCTGCTATATCATCAAGAGTCTTTTCCAGCCTCCAAGGTATATCTTTCAGCTAGAAACACTTGTATTGGACATAAGTACTGAGGTTAGTATATAAATCCAATTTTTTGCTCCTCCCCCCACCCCTCCCCCCACCC
The DNA here is from genome assembly GCA_032878915.1 of Castanopsis chinensis. Taxonomy (NCBI): domain Eukaryota; kingdom Viridiplantae; phylum Streptophyta; class Magnoliopsida; order Fagales; family Fagaceae; genus Castanopsis; species Castanopsis chinensis. The sequence continues at coordinate 388,846 of JAVQMG010000119.1, read as the reverse complement.
CTCTCTTTATTTTTTGAAATAAAGAACATAGAAACAAAAGAAGAAAGATTATCAATTTTTGTGGTGATTTAAATTTTCCAGAAGTTAACATGGCTCTCCAAATTGTCCAAGTTAAGGTCAAATAATTGGAATTTGTATTGAATTTCTAGCTTGTTTTGCCTCCTCCTTTGCACATCCCTACTATGTGCAGCACCTTCATTAAATAAATTTACAATTAAGGTGAATATTCTTACTTCAAAGTTTTAGTTGTAGATTGGATGTTGTTTCTTTTTGGGTGAATTTTACTTTACCATACACCCTAAAGCATTACTGATTTTGCAATGATACCTTAAAATTTTGATGTGTGCAATTCACACCCCATTTTAAGAAATTGTAGCAATGTACCCCTAATTGTGAAAATGCATAAATTACCCATAACAAAAATAATGAGATGGCAGTTTAGTACGCTTGCCATGTCAACTATAAATAAGAAATTGTTTATTTTCTTAGTTTTCTAATTAAATCTATTGTATTTTTTCTTATTTTTTAACATAAATGTCTGATATGGCATATGCCACATGTACTAAATTGTGTTTCTTTTTATTTGATTTGGGTTTTACGTTTGGTTAGATTTGATTTGGTATTTCATATTTTGGGTTTTGTGTAAGATTTGTGCATTTATTTTTAATTTTTGGGTTAATTTGGTTTGGGTATTTCGCCTTTCAATTTCTTCGTATGCCCTCACCACCTGTTCCTTTATCAAGCTTGCTGAAAATTTTGTTCCTAGAAACCATGTCTCAAGGAGAGAGACTTGAGAGGCGACTGTTATGACAAATTGGTCTCATTCCTTTTGTACTGGTTTCGTAGTTTGGAGCCAAATATGTAAGTATCATCAACTTAAAGCATTGTAGTTTCAAGTTTCTAATTTTGGATTTGATTTGATTTGATTTTTTAAGGCATGCTTGGTGAGAAATTCGTCTTGAAAGTATGTTTTACCATTGCTAGTTATCTTGTCTATCCATCCTATCTTTTGTTTTCCTCTCATATATGTGGTTTCAACATCTTGTACTGTAATCTATATAATATTAAATCTTCAAGTTATAAATTACATACAATGATGAGTCTATATAATAACTTGGGGCTCTATTCAATAGATTAAGAGCTTCTAATATGAGAGATAAGCAAATCTAAAATATAACTCAAGTTCTTCTTTCTACCTATCAAAAAATTAAATGCTTCTTTCTATGACAATGTGACAACTATGTTTTAGCTTGCAAATGCCATACACAATTACAATTTAAGCATACAGTTCAACTTGCTCTTAAGCAAATTTGAAAGATGCCCACCTTTATAGTTTGTACATTTATCCCTACACACACAAATGTAATAGCCCGCAAATCAAATACTTTGGAAGTCTAGGAGAGTCAAACTTAAGTTTTGGTTTTTAAGCAAAGTCACCCAACAATTCTACCTTTGTGGGCTTTTAAAAAGGAGCATAATCGTGATCTTGTACCTCATGAACAAGCTCACATGTTGCCCTCAAAAAGAAAAGTGACAGCTACCCAAGCCATTGAAGTGGATATGGCCTATAAGTTTGGGATTCAACAGAAACTTTATGAGTAGTCAAGTAGAGGGCCGAGAAAATTTGGGTTATCTTTTATTAGATTATAACAACTATTTGTGTTCAAGGAGGAGAAATTCTATGAAAGAGGGAAATGCAGGAGGCTTGCTGATTTATTTTCAGAAGCAACAAGCTAAGAACCCTTCATTCCTTTATTCGATGCAAAGGATATTGGAGATGCAAATGTATTTAAAGATAAAGATGACAATCTATTAATGTATTTATTTATGCTTACAATATTAGGTGACGAGTCTTAGGTCATTCAAACAATGGCGAGTTTGCCCATTGGTTATGTACTATGTTTTATGGCAATCTAGTGTGTTTGTATTGTTATTGTGGTATGTAATGCAGAGTGTCGCTTTATTAGCTGCAAGCTTAGAGTATTATAAAAAAAATAACAATAATAATTATGCAAGTTGCAGCCAGAACAAACTGAGACGTGGGAACTCTTATCCATAAGTTGGGATAAGATTAGATTTGGTTGGGAGTGTGGGGAGGACATGATACTATGAACCTATGGACTAAGGAGTTTTTTTTCAACCACCTTGGCAGTAAGAACACCAATTTTAGAGTTGGTTTGTGCTATATTACAAAATTGAAGTGTCCTAAATCATACAGAAATTAAGAAGAAGAAGAAGAATCAGCAATAGTTTTGAGGCTTTGAGGTGTTTGTTGAAATGAGTTTGTTCATATTGAGCTGCGTATGCATATAACAAGTGTCTATCTATCTTTTGTGTCAGAAAAAATCTGGTCTTCGCTTTTTAATTTTTGGTTTTTTCCAATATTGGTCGGTGAATATTGGTTGGTGAATAAGTTAATGTTCAAACCCCCATCTTTCTTTGTTATTTCTTTCCTTGTTCTTGTGAATATGAATATGTGAATCTATTTTGTTTTTGCTTCAAAGCAGATGGAGAATAGCCACTCTTGAATGGGCAATCTGTAGGATGATAATGCAGAAACCAGCATTACGGTGGAACCTATTGGGTACCAAGATGATAATGGAGAAAGCATTGATTTTTTCATTAATCAAGTAAAATTTGCACCGGCATGGACTCCGTTGTAAAATAGTATTAGGGGCAGTGAGCAACATGCAAGTTCTTAAAAAAAAATGGGGCAATTGAATGCTAGTTCTTAATAAGAAACTTGTTTCACAGTTTAGAGTAGCAAGAAATTCAATGTGTATGGGGCTAGATGAATTGTTGGTGTAGTTATCCAGAGCTATATTAGGGTGCTGCTTTAAGAGTCAATGTAAGAGTCTTTATGTTTCCTTGATATTTAGATTAGATCCCAAAGGGTGATGCAACTGGTTTGTTGCTTGAACAATTCTTATGTTGCTGTTATTGCACCCTTTATTGTTGTTTGTACTGATTTGTTTCACTCAATAAGTTTTAGAACTTGGGTTTCTTTGGGGTGCTTGTCATTGCTCTTCCATCTACAGTACATCAAAAAATAAAGATTATAATAGAATTTTGTACATTCACATGCTACTTTCATAATTTATTCTTTTGCTCCTTTGAGGTGGGGCAACTGCCTGACAGAAATTATCCACCATACTGATGAACTAAGTTGTTACAAAGCTTAACTTATAAAATATATAAATATGTATAAATAAATAATTAACTAACTAATTAATATATAGATATTAATCTTACACATTAATATTAATTAGAAAATGATAAACATAGTGGCCATTGATCTTGTCCAAACCATGGAGCCTTTTATCAAAGCAAGATTATTTGCAAAACGCATATGTAATCTTTCCCACAGACGGCGCCAGCAGAGTGGGAATGCTTCTAATCATCCCAAACATGATCGCTAGTCAACACTTGTCATGCAACCGCCTTCCATCCAACAAATGCAGTACATGGCAGCTGCCATGGCAGAGTTAACCTCTCAGAACCAAGAGTTGACTAGGGAGATTAATCTAAGGAGACAACGTCCTAAAGGATGTGTGGATGGACAAGCCTAGAGTTAAAAAGATAGAAGAGAAAATACTGAGAGTGAGAATCACTCAAGAGGAACCGTTTCACGTAGGGTACCACACTTAAAAAAGGAGATGAATCAAATGAGGAAAGCCATGGATGATATGAGGGAGAACATGAGAAGGATGAATCACATAGATGATTTAGTTCATTGAACTGATTCCCCTTTTATGCCTTTCATCAATAGTCATCCTTTGCCTTCTAAGTTCAAGATACCTTCCTTGGACTCATTTGATGGAATGCGCAACCCGTGTTATCACATAGCAACTTTCAAGACCACAATACACCTTCAAAGAGTTCTAGGTGAGATAATGTGTAGGGCCTTTCCAACCACCCTTAAAGAGCCAGCATGAGTGTGGTAGAGTAATATACCTCCGAATACTGTTGGTCTTTTTGAGGAGTTGAGTAAGTTGTAAGAAAATGACCTTAACTATGTCGTTTTAAAAGGAGGTATGCCTTGACCATTATAAGAATCCAAGTGTTACCAAGCCAACCATTTTGAGTCTTTTAAAGCTATCACACTATCATATGTCGGAATCCTTGGAGTTTATAAAACAACTTCAATAAGAAATAGAGAGTAACGAAATTGCTTCTAAAACGATTATATATATATATATAAAGAAAGAGAGAGAGAGAGAGAGAGAGAGAGAGAGAGAGAGAGAGAGTTAAAGATTGAAGCAACTAAAAGAAGAAAATGCCAAAAATTATATGGCTTAGTCTCAAATCCTAGTAAATAGGTCTTACTCTGAGGAGTTAGTGAGGGCTACTATTAGCCACCTGTATGAATGAACAAAGTATAGAGATGAAAATTGACCTTTTAGCAGCCAATTATGTTCAAATTACATATTCGAATATTTTATAAGAACAAATATTAAACGGCTTTAGAATGAAGTGTTTGTATAAATTTTGCAAAACCATGAGAGAGAGAGAGAGAGAGAGCAATTGACTGGGACACATGAAAAGATAATATTAGCAAAGATTGAACATATCATTTTATACATATAGATATATATATTCATATATACATGTAGAACAATCGATTGGGACACATGAAAGATAACTTTAGAATAATCGCTTTTCTATAAGAAAACATATTTTCTTAAATTCACTTGACTTCTTAATGTAATTTATTATTTTCTTCAAAATCAAGAAATAATTAAAAAAAAAAAAAATGTCTTCATTGAAGGGAAACATTAATCCAATAAGATATAGAAAGAGAAATGAAACGAATGAGAGAAGGAAAAGCACATGATTAAGTTTATTTAGTATGTTGGAGTATCTTACTTTAGCTTTTCCTTTTCTTTTGCTCCAATGCCTTTTAATTTTCACATAATGGTATAAACAGGTGGCATGCAGAAATGGGGATGTGGTAGTTGTGGCAAAAGCATTAACAGAGATGATGGTGGTAGTGGTGTTGACAATGGCAGTATGAAGAATACTTAGCAGTGAAACTATAATGTCAAAATTAGGGGCTCAAAGTAATAACAATTATATAAATAAATTTAGAAGATTCATATAAAATTAAGAAAGTTTGGGAGGTACCAATATACTTGTTGCAAAATTAAATCTGAAACATAAATGTAAAGTTTTACAATTTAAAATGTTTGGATCCCTAAGCATATATGTAATTTTTGTCCCTAAACATTACAATTGTCATACGTATGACAATTGTAATGTTGGTAGAATTTATAAATGATGGATTCCTTTATAGAGATTGAACTTCAAATTTGGTTTCTTCAAAATCTAAATCATAAAACAACTCAAAATTTTTGAATTACCTTTCTCGTTAACATAAACAAAGGAAATCAATATTAGAAATTTCTAAATTGCAATTTTGAGTATCTTCTACCCCAAAAGTCATAACCCAAATGTAACAGATGAGATAGAATAGTGCGTGTATATAATCTAGATAGAGATGTATAAAGAAATCTCATTAATTAATGAATTAGAGAATAAAACATCTAATGTGGTGAGAATTTTTTTATTATGCATTTGGCACGAGATAATGGTACACCTACTTGTAAGTTGTAACAACCACAAAAATGTGCATAGACGATCTATATCTGAACTTGGTGTTGATCATCTGCTTTTAAGTATGGGTGGTTCTACTTTTGTTTTCATTGAATCTAAAACTTTTGAGTTTGCTATTGAGGAAGGGGGTTCGTTCTTCTTATTACGTATTTATGAACGAGGTAGGAATTCCACTCGTTCTATCAGTATGGGTAAAGAGAGTGCCAAGAGAATTCTGTTTCACATTGAGGAGCTGATTTCCAAGCAGAAGCAGGGTCAGTTTGCGAGAACGGTCAGGGAGGGAGATAGAGTTTTTATTCTTCAGTTGGGGTCCAATGCCCATGGCACCTTTTTGTTGTTCTCTGAGTTAGATAATGGCCGCCGACGGGGTTCCATTGTCATACCGGAAGGGAAATCGGGGAGTGGCTGGAGAGGTTTTGGAATGCACCTGAGGAAGACAATCCTTCCGATTATTCAGACTATCGGAGTTAAGCAAGCGAGAGCCACCGTTAAACCGGTGAGGGTGACGGAGAACTTAGGGCATAAACTGGGAGGTTTTCGAGACAAAGGAAAAGAGATTTCTTCGGATATTCGAAATTTGAATTCGCAGTTTTCTTGGGGAGGAAATTCTGGGACTGACAAGGAGGCGGATGTCACGTCGGTCATCAATGGTGCTGCGGATAAAGGTGCGATTACATCGCTGTCCCTGGATATTTCCCTGCGTGTGGAACGCGGGAATGATGGGAAGTGGTTTGTGTTGTCTTCTGATATTAAGGAGGTGGGCCTGGATTCTGTTAAGCCCAGTGGAGAGAATAATACACCCTCCTTTAAATCGGTGCTGATTAATGGTAGTGGGCCTAGGCCCCAGGTTGCTTGGAAGCCCAAAGCCCAAGCCGGGCCACATAAAACAGTCCCTTTTAAGTCTGATCTTCAGCATCTCAGGCCTAAACACAGACCCATTAAATTGGGTGATTCTCAGACACGTAGTTCAGTCTTTACCAATACAGAGCCTAGTTTATCTTCTCTCGCTCATAACGCTGCTCAACCAAGTGTCTCGTGTTTGGTTTCCGGGTCTGGGTCTTCGGCTCCGCATCCTTTCTCTACATGCAACACTGATTCTGGGCTTCCTCTGCTGCCCTCTAGCAAGCTACCTGATCAGCTACCAGATCAGCCGCCTCACTTCACACAAAAGGTGGGCAGTAGCTTTCCGATGTGTGACGCAGTAGGTATGGGGTCAGAACAGGGGAGTACCGAGTTTTTTCCAGTTGTGTCATCCCAGCATGCAGAGGGATCGGAGAAATCAGAACCGTTCTTCACCAAAACACCACACGTTTTTGGTCCTACAATCAGTGAGTTTGTTGGTGATTTGAGCAAAACATGGGGTAATTCTAAAGATTGGATGCTCGAACTTCGGGATGGGAGGAAATTAGCTATTCCGCTTTCAGCATATCGTCCTCCTGAAGCCATGTCGGATCAGACTGCTTCGGAGGGTGTAGTTAAACCAGGTTTGGCTTCTCCTTTTAACGAGGGACAAATTATTTGTTGGGCTCCTGAGAGTGAAGTTGATGGGGGCTTAGTTGTCTCGGACTTTGGGTCAGAGGAGGAGGCTTGGGTCTCGTATGAGGGGTTGTTTGATTGGGAACATATAGGTGAACCATTAAAAGTGGCACCTTTGGTGACGGATAATTCAGTGGTTACGGAGGATAATAAAGTTGAGGAATTAGGATGTCAGAGGGATGTAGACAACACCAGGTTGTCTCTATGGGTTACAAATAGAATTAAAGCTTTCCAGAAATCTGTAGGAACTTCACTTGAGGGTTTTGAAGAACAAGTTACAGGCTTGCTCTTAGCTCTAGAAGCTCGAAGAAATAAGCGGTTGCTTGATGTAGCTACTAAGAGGAAGATGGGCAAGGCTGGGCACAAAGGGCATCGGGAATTAAAGAGTTTATTGAGTTCGTGGGGTGATGAGACTGAGTCAGAAAGTAATAGGAGTGCTAGTAGGGATCGGGCTGTTGTAGTGCATCAATGAATTTGAGAATTGTTTCTTGGAACGTGAGAGGTTTGAATCAGCAGGATAAGCGGCTCCGGGTCAGAAATTTGATCCGAAAGTGGAAAGCAGATGTTGTTTGCCTGCAAGAAACTAAGTTGGAGTTAATTAATAGAGGTGTTATTTGTAGTTTGTGGGGAGGTCAGCATGTAGATTGGCTATATTTAGGCTCTGTGGGGGCTTCAGGTGGGGTTTTATTGATGTGGGACAACAGGGTTGTGGATAAGGTGGAGGAAGCAGTGGGCCGTTTTTCTGTTTCTCGTAAATTCAAAAATGTGGTGGATCATTTTGTTTGGGCTTTCACTGGTGTTTATGGACCAAATAGTGATAGAGACAGAAGTTTCCTATGGGAGGAGTTGGCTGGCTTACATAGTTGGTGGGATGTGCCTTGGTGTGTGGGAGGTGATTTTAATGTGGTGCGGTTTCCTTCTGAACGGTTGGGTTCTGCATATTTTTCTTCAGCTATGCATCAGTTTTCAGATTTTATCTCCGAGCATAGCCTTATTGACCTGCCTTTGGTTGGGGGGAGTTTCACTTGGTCTAATTCTAGAGAGGTTGTTTCAAGATCTAGATTGGATAGGTTTTTAGTGTCAGCAGATTGGGAGGAGAAATTTCCTTCTGTGTGTCAACGCCGTCTTTCTAGGTTGCTCTCGGATCACTTTCCTATACTTCTTGAGGGGGGGAATATACATGGAGGCAAAAAACCTTTTAGGTTTGAGAACATGTGGTTAAAGGATGAGGGATTCTTGGGTAGGGTGCGTTCTTGGTGGGAGTCCTATCATTTCCAAGGAACCCCTAGTTTTGCTTTGGCTAACAAACTGATGATGTTGAAAGTGGATTTAAAAAGATGGAATGTGGAGGAGTTTGGCAATATAGGTCTGAGGGTGCAGAATTTATGGAAGGAGTTTAAGGCGTTGGAAGTTATCGAAGATGTTCGGGTTCTTTCAGCAGAGGAAAGTAGGGATAAGGATCGAATTCGTGGAGAGCTAGAAAAATCTACTTTGTTGGAAGAAATTTGCTGGAGGCAAAAATCTAGAGCTTTGTATCTTAGAGAGGGAGATAGGAACACAAAATTTTTTCATCGTATTGCAAATTCGCATAGAAGATGCAATACTATCGATAGGCTTATAGTGGATGGAGAGTTAGCTACGGATCAGGGGAGCATTGAGGGGTGCATTACTCATTTCTATAGGCAGTTGTACACGGAGAATGAGGTCCACAGACCTCTTTTGGACGAGGTTGTTTTTTCTAGAATTTCTGAGGAGGATGCTACTTGGCTAGATAGGCCTTTTGATGAGGAAGAAGTTTTTGGAGTGGTACATGATTTCAATGGTGATAAAGCACCAGGTCCGGATGGTTTTTCTTTGGCTTTTTTTCAGTCTTGTTGGAGCTTGGTGAAATCAGATATTATGAATGTGCTTCATAGTTTTCATGCCCACGCTGTATTCGAAAAGAGCCTCAATGCTACTTTTCTTGCTCTCATTCCTAAGAAATCTGATGCTGTGGATGTCAAAGACTTTCGGCCTATTAGTTTGGTGGGAGGGGTGTATAAAATTATTGCTAAGGTGCTAGCCAATCGGATGCGTAGGGTGGTTCACGGCCTTATTTCTGAATCTCAGAATGCCTTTGTGAAAGGTAGACAGATTTTAGATTCTGTTCTTATTGCTTCTGAGTGTTTAGACAGTCGTTTGAAGGCAGGGGTTCCGGGGGTGCTGTGCAAACTGGATATTGAGAAAGCATATGATCATGTGAATTGGGAGTTTCTCATGTTCTTGTTACAACAGTGTGGCTTCTCTGAAAAGTGGAGAAAGTGGATCAGGTGTTGTATATCAACTGTTAAATTCTCCATCCTGATCAATGGTAGCCCCTCTTTTTTTGGAAGTTCTAGAGGTCTTCGGCAAGGTGACCCTCTATCCCCTTTCTCTTTGATATTGTCATGGAGGCATTGAGCCGTATGTTGGCTGCAGCTACTGCAGCAGGGCAGTTTTCAGGCTTCACAGTGGGGAATGCGTCTAGTTCCTTAATGACGGTGTCTCACCTTTTGTTTGCGGATGATACTCTTGTTTTCTGTGATGCTGACAGCAACCATATAACAGCCTTGCGTGGAATTCTCTCTAGATTTGAGGAGATGTCTGGCCTAAAGATTAATTTAGGAAAGTCTGAATTGGTTCCAGTTGGGGATGTGCCTAATCTTCATGAGCTAGTGGAGATTTTGGGTTGTAGGGAGTCGGCTCTTCCGCTGAAATATTTAGGTCTCCCGTTGGGTGCTTCTTTTAAAGATAAGATGATTTGGAATCCTATTTTGGAGAAGATGGAGTGTAGGCTAGCTGGTTGGAAGAGGTTGTATCTATCTAAGGGGGGTAAGGTTACCCTTATTAAGAGTACTCTCTCTAGCTTACCTACTTATTTTCTTTCTCTTTTCCCTATCCCAAACAAGGTGGCTAAAAGGATGGAGAAATTACAAAGGGATTTCCTTTGGTCTAGAATGGGGGATGAGCATAAGATTCACTTAGTAAATTGGTCTAAGATATGTAGGCCAGTGAAGAATGGAGGGTTAGGCATTAGGTGTTTGAGAAGGTTTAACTCTGCCCTTTTAGCAAAATGGTTGTGGCGCTATGGCTTGGAGAGTGACGCCCTTTGGAGAAGGGTCATTGGGGCGAAGTATGGGAATGAGTGGGGTGGTTGGTGCACAAAATCTGTGTCTGGGGCTTATGGTGTTTGTTTATGGAAGTTCATTCGGAGTGGCTGGGAGAATTTTTCCAAGTTCATTCGGTATGAAGTGGGTGATGGAACCCGTGTGAAGTTTTGGAAAGATGTGTGGTGTAGGGATCGTCCGCTTAAGGATGCGTTTCCAGATCTATATAATATTAGTAGGACAAGGGATGCTTCGGTCTCTGAGGTTATGTGCTTTGTAAATGGGAGAGTTTCTTGGGGCATTCAGTTTCGTCGGTTAGTGAATGAACAAGAGTCACAATCTTTGGATTTATTTATGCTTTTGATCTACTCCACAAAGGTGCGGGGTGTTGGTTCTGACATTCCTTGTTGGATGCCAGCCAGCAAACGAGGTTTTAAGGTGAGTGGGTATTACCATTCTATCTCCCCTTCTACTGGCAGTTCTTTCCCTTGGAAAATGGTGTGGCAATCGAAGGTTCCTCCTAGGGTAGCTTTTTTCTCTTGGACTGCGGCTTTAGGCAAGATTCTTACTATAGACAACCTTCGGAAGAGGCATTTTGTTGTTCTTGAGTGGTGTTTTATGTGCAAAAGGCATGGGGAGTCTGTAGATCATCTCCTCCTTCACTGTCCTATAGCCTTTGAGATATGGAGTATGATCTTTAGCTTGTTTGGTGTTTGTTGGGTGATGCCTCAGAGGGTAGTGGATTTGTTGGATTGTTGGACTTGCAAATTCAGGCGTCATCGTAATGTAGTTATTTGGAGGCTTGTGCCGCACTGTGTGATGTGGTGTATTTGGCGGGAACGGAATTCTAGAAGCTTTGAGGGTCATGAGCGGTCTATGATTGAGCTTAAGTCTTTCTTCTTTTTTACTCTTCTTGAATGGTGTCTCGTTTCACCATCTTTTTCATGTATTTCCCTTCCTGTGTTGTTAGATCATTGTAATTTCGTTTCTTGATGTTTTGCCTTTTTGTACATTTCCTATGTACTGGGCTATGTGTTTTTATAAAATTTTCTTTATTACTTATCAAAAAAAAAAAAAAAAAAACATTAGTATGGACAAGTTTAGGAAAAGAAAGGTGGCAAGGGAAAGAAAGAGGAAAAGTTAGCATAAAGTCAAAACATGGGGAAAAAAAAAGTTAAAATTAGAGAGAAAGAAATGAATATAAATCTAATAAAGCAACATAAATGACTTAGGTATATAAATCTAAGCAAGCAAGAATCAATGACTTGTCCACGTGTTTGCATATGTTTTTTCTTTGTTTCCCTTTCTTTTGTGTGGGAGAAGGTAATTTTGGCACAATGGCATAATGATCATATGTATAGTAGAAGTTATAAATTAACTACACGTGAACTTTCTTCGCTACACTAACTGCCGGCATGTAGTTTTGGTGTTGGCGTGTGAGTGTATTCCCTTATCTCATCCCTCTATCCCTATATGTGTGTGTGTGTGTGTGTGTGTTTCTCAAAAAAAAAAAAAAAAATACTCAGTGTTGTTGAGTTGTCCCACATCGGTAAAGTGTGATATTGAGAAAGGGGTTTATCACTTGCTCCGCGACACTAATTGCCGACATACGCTTTTGGTGTTAGCGTGTGAACGTATTCCCTTATCTTATCCCCCTTCCCCTGTATATGTGTGTGTGTGTGTGTGTTTCTCACAAAAAAAAAAAAAAAAAAAAAAAAAAAAAAAAAAAAAAAACTACACATGAACTTAGCTTAACAAAATTGAAATTAAGGCTAAATAAAAGAGAAAGAAAGGTATATAAATCTAATCTAGTAAACATAAATGCCTTAGGTATATAAATCTAAACAAGTAAGGATCAATACTTGTCTATATATTTGCTTCTTATGTTTGAACTTCACATGAACTTAGCTTTAACAACATTGATATTGAGGCTAACTTGAAAGGTTCTCTAGGTGTTTTTTGAAGCCAAATAAAAGAGAAAGAAAGGTATATAAATCCAATCAAGCAAACATTATGCCTTAGATATATAAATATATGCAAACAAGAATCAATGACATCTTTACGTGTTTGCTTCTTATGTTCTTTCTTTTTTTTACTTTCTTTTGTGTTGGAGAAGGTGTTTTTGGCACAATGGCATAATGATCATACGTATAGTAGAAGTTATAAATTAACTACACATGAACTTAGCTTAACAAAATTGAAATTGAGGCTAGCTTGGAAGCTTCCCTAGGTGTGTTTTAAAGTCAAATAAAAGAGAAAGAAAGGTATATAAATTTAATATATTAAGCATAAATGCCTTAGGTATATAAATCTAAACAAGCAAGGTTCAATACTTGTCTATATGTTTGCTTCTTATCTTTGAACTCCACATGAACTTAGTTTTAACAACATTGAAATTGAGGCTAACTTGAAAGCTTCCCTTGGTGTTTTTTGAAGCCAAATAAAACAGAAAGAAAGGTACATAAATCCAATCAAGCAAACATAAATTCCTTAGGTATATATATCTATGCAAGCAAGAATCAATGACATCTTTATGTGTTTCACTTTCTTTTGTGTTGGAGAAAATATTATTGGTACAATGGCATAATGATTCTATATATAGTAGAAGCTATAGATGAACTTTACATGAACTTAGATTTGACAAAGTTGAAGTTGAGGTTAATTTGGAAGCTTCCCTAGGTGTGTTTTGAAGCCAAAGTCAGACTCTTCTTTATGTAAATACAAATGGTTGCTCTTGTAAATTTGTTTATATGGATGTGTATTCTTTTATTGCTTTTTATAAATAGTATGTTGATTTGCTTGCTTAAAAATTTTCATATAGATGTTAAATGTAGTAAAATTTTGGGCTTATTTAGTTGTTAATTTGTACTTGAATTAACTGTATATTTTTGTGAGATATATTCTTGAATCCACGTTCTTATTAAATATCTATCATAGGTTTATCACATGCAAAATTTCACAACACTTAGTTGTCAATGCCATCTACTGTTAAATCTATAAGGTTATTTGTTTAATACATTTATAAGAATACAAATAACTGTAAGAGCTCTTTATAGATTAGTGAGTTTTAAATTCCTAATTAATCTTATATTTGAATAGAATGTTAGATCACCATACACCAATTTGACAAACCCTGACTTTTATTTTTAAATTGACCACATACACCAAATTTTGGCCAACAAGCATAAGAGAAATGCAGAGCAACATCACAACAAGTATAAGGATAGTAACCGGTGGTTTTGTTTAATTTGAATAAGCCTGTGAACTGAGGAAGGTGGGAGATGTATCCAAGGCCGGCCCTTCCCTTAGGCGAGTTAGGCAATTGCCTAAGGGCTCCAAGTGGAAGGGAGGACCTTAAATTTTAGAAAATAAGAGGGAGTAGGGAAAAAAAATTTTAGTTTCAGGTAAAGCACGTGGAAAAAATTTTAGTTTCAGGTAAAGCACAAAATCTGACACAGTAGGGGGAAAAAATTTAGTTTCAGGTACAAAAATTAGCACATCTTTTTAACCAAAAAACAAAAATTTTGAAAAATCAAACACTATTATCCTCTAGACAAACCAAAAATTATCCAAATAAACTAAAAATCTGGTATAAGATATTACCCACAAAACAATCACAAATCACAACAAATAAAATAACTCAAAACCCTAAAAATTTTACCTTTCTCCTAGTCTCTGCTCTCCGCCTCTCTCTGTCTCTCATTCTCTCTGAATCTCAGATTCTCCTTCTCTCCCCTGTTCTCACTTCTCATCTGCTCAAGTCAACAGCTCAAGCAAGGCGAAGCCGCGTAGGCAGCAAGCTTCCTGCCTTCCTCCGCCTCAGGGCCGGCCCTGCTCCGCCTGGAAGGCTAGATCGCCTCTCTTATTCTTTCTCATCTCAGGCGTTCAGCTTCAGCACTTCAGTTCAGCAGAATCGGTTCCGCCTGTCACTCAGACACAGGTTCTTCAGCTCGGTTCAGCAGGTATGAATTTGGGCATTTGACTTTGTAATAAGATATTAAGATTAAAGATTGGGCCTGGTTTTGTTGAACAGTTTTGGGCCTGGTCATGTATCCTTGTGGTTGTGGGAGTTGAGATAGTGATACGCTTGTGGTTCCCTTGTTTCAAACTCTGGTGTAGCGGCTACTGGCTAGTGGGAGTTGAGATGGAGTGGGTATTTTGGAGCAGAAAGTTTACGTTGTTATCCCTATTATTAATGCAATTTTAACATTTTCAAGTGAGGGTAATTTTGTCCAATCAAAAAGTGAAACCCAAATAGGAGAATCCCACGAAATTTTTTTTTTTTTAATTTTTAATTTTTTTTATTACATTTGAATTAGAAAAAAAAAGAGCAGAAGTGGACAGGTCACAGGTGGGGGTTTTTAATATTTTTTTTTATGAACTGGGATTTTTATTTTTTATTTTTCATAGTTTAATCTATCTAATTATTGTGATAATTGTATGGATTAGGATAAGACTATGTAGTTTTTTTTTTTTTTTAAATAAATATTTTTAAAGAAGTAACCATTTGTAGTTTAGGTATTTGAATTAAAATATAAGTAATCATTTTCTTTTAGTAAGAATATTGAGGGAGTGTACGTTGGGTGGTATGATTTTGATGCAGAGTTTGTTATTGGCATGCAGCAAAAAAATCGGTAAGTTTTAAGAATCTTAAATAACCCTTTGAAACTTTTTTGTCTTTTGTTAAAAATAATATTAAATTAAAAGATATATTATTTCAGAATTTATGTGACGATATTTTGCTACGCCAAATGATGAACCCAAGTAGGAGAATCTTATTATTAGTAGTGCTAGCTATAGGCCCATGCCTTGCACAGATTTTGTTTATTTATTTATTTGAAAATATATGAATGAAAACCATATCATTATGGGGAAATTTTTTCATCCATTCATGCTCCTTTGAAAAGTACTTGGCCAATATATTTTTCAAATTCAATTTATATTTTCTATTATATTTAATTGACTTTAATAACTGAAATTGAAACAATATCACCAAAAGCTATATGATATATTTTGTTATATTTATATATGAAATATATTCCTATAAAAAAATTATGAAATATATTTACACAAAATAAAACTCATTGAACATTTGAGATATAAATATAGGTATAACTCATATAACAGATGGGAAGTTAATATATTATTTATTATTATTATTATTATTATTATTATTATTATTATTTTTATATTAGATCTCATATCATAGCTTGAAAATTTGAACCCTTTTTTTTTTTCTCATGTCAGTCATATAACCATTGGAATGTTGTCACATAATATACTTCATTATTATTTGTTTCATTATATAAAGTATGAATATATATATATATATATATGAAAAAAATAGCGTAAATTACATTAATTATATTTATAAAAAAATGTGTGGTTTTTTAATTCTCCATCCAATTATTAATTGAACAACATTGCGTTTGTTCTTCTTCTGCAAGTGAATTGTGTATTTTCTTTTTTAAATGACTGTTCATTGAATGTGGTAGTGACTGTTCATTTTTCTTAGTTTGAGGGGGTAGAATTCATTTGATCTCTCACACACAAATGCTAAAAGAACTCATTAATCTCCTACTAGTAAAAAATTTATACTCAAATTGTATTTAGACATATCAAATATATAATCTTACTAAAATTTTCAAATATAATTTTTAACATTTGGTTACTTCACTCAATAAATAGTGTCTATTTTATTTGTATAGTCATTGAGTAATATGATAGATTCGTTTTAATTTGTAATTTTGAATCTAAAAAAGATAGATTTTAAATGAAAAAAGTTACCAAAAGTTAAATAAATATTGTATTAATATCCAATATATAAAAATAGACCTCACTTAAAGTAGTCGCCTTAGGACCTATAGTACATTTAGCCGGCCCTGAATGTATATTAAAAACATAAAGAACATGTGATCTAATAATTAGATTTTCAAAATTTTAATTTTATTAAGTAATATAATATCACTTAAATTTATACTAGGTGTTAATAAACTAGAATATAATGGACCAATTGATAATTTATGCTTATTAGAGGTACCAAATATTATTAGCAACCACATTTTTATTTTTTTTGGAAGGATATTAGCAACCACCTTGACATGATTAAGTCACACTACATATAAAATTCAAGTTTGGAATCATTAATTTTTAAAAACGATTGAGTAGAATTTATGCAAATATAAAGAAGTGATTAACTTACACAAGATATAACATTCAAGTTTGGAATAATCAATTTTTTAAAATGAATGAGTAGAATCAAAGCAAGGACAAAGAAGTTTGTTTCTTTAAAGTATTTTTTGTCTTTATATTGTTTCTTATTTTCGTGATTATTAGTAAAGAATATATGAAAAGACGGTAAGAATTTTTATTCTTTTTTCAATCTTCTTTCCTTTCCTTTTCTATGTCAATCTAATGTTTATGTTTTTCAAAAACAAAGAAAGTGGAAAGAGGAAACACACACAAAAAGGGCAAACAAGATTGAAAATTACTCCTAACAAAGCCATTACACTTTTGAAGCAAAATCGTTAAATGTACTAAATGTTCAAGTTAAATTTAATTACAGTTACTAATCTACTTCTCTATAAGAAACTAGTTAAAATAATTATTAAATATCTTTGAAAACTTTTATACATTAATTAATATAAAAGATAACAAAAGAAATTCAATTAGTTAAGTCATATGAAAAAATCTAGGGACAATATATTTACAACAACTTCTAAGTGGCAAATTGTTAATATTAGATAAAAAAAGTAATGTTATTGATGGTCTTAGATTAGAACCATTAACAAATTGTCACCTAAGATTTGATATAGTTACACATGAATTAATAGTATAATATAATACAGTATATGATTTTTTTTTTGTTTTTTGTTTTTTGTTTTTTTTTTTTCCAGGTGTGAAATATATGACATAGTTAGGATTGATCTATTATCACCCAATTACTATCTTATTGCCAAGAGCTATACAGCTCAATTGGCACCTATTAATGTTTTCAACGAAAATAATCAAAGTTTAAATCCCCCTTCTCATCACCCAATTACTATCTCTTATCACTAGTTTTTTGTTAAGTGGCCATTATCGTGCCAGTGAACCCTAGGAATAAAGCTAGAGCTTAATGCATGTATAACCTAGATAGAAGTCTCATAAATAAATGAGAAAATAAATTGATTGTTTGGACATGTTTTGGTAAAGAAGAGAGGAAATGTTAATATGAAATTAAGATATGGATAAAAAAAGATTATAATAAAAATAAAAATAATAAAAAGGATAATAGAAAAGAGAAAGATAAGTATATAAATCTAAGCAAGTAAACATCAAATTCCTTGTCCAATTGCTTCTTATATTCTTTCTTTTGACTTGGAGAATGTTTTTATGTGCCAAAGGCAATATAAGCATATATATAGAAGAAGTAATGATGGTTGAGGCTAACTATTGGATTGTTGTTATTGTAAGTAATGATGGTTGCTTTTGCAAATTTGTCTTTATGCATGTGTGTATTTTTATTACTGTACATAAACAATATGTTGATTTGTTTGCTTAAATTTTGTTGTATAGATGTTAAATGCAATAAAATTTTGGATTTATTTTGTACTTGAATTAAAATTATATTTTTGTGAGATATATATTATTGCTAAATGGGTTTGGTTTATGCTACATTTGATGTAGTTTTCATAAAAATTAGTAAATTACACCACTTTGTACATTTTATAAGTTACTATATTCTTGAATTCACAATTTTATTAAATGTCTATTATAGGTTAATCACATGCAAAAATTTGTAACAATCAGTTGCCATCTCCCATTAAATGTATAAGGTTATTTGTTTAATATATTTAATAAAAAAAAAAACTACAAGATCTCTTTTCAATTAATGATATTTTAATGTCTAAATGTTTCGATATTCGGAAAGAATGGTAGATCATCATAATATTTGGTATACATGATAGTTCAGAAAGAAATTTAGAGCACTTGCATCAACAAGTGCAAAATAGAAAAAGTGTTGAGATATACACATTTTGACCAAAAAAACAACACACGTCAGTGTGTGTAAAATTGTGCATAAATGCACAAGTGCTACAGTAACCGTGCATATATGCACAGTTACTGTAACTCGTGCATTTAATATTTTAGTATTTTTTTGGTAGTGTTGGGTATGTGAGAGATAGGGGTAGTGAGTAAGGAAATAATAAAAAATTGTAAAAGAATAAATTTTTTATTGAATAAATGTGTAGAATAGATAGACTGATGTGGGTGTTTTGTAAAAATGAGTATATAAAATAGAAAAAGTAGGCTTTTAGTGTAAAATAGGAGGAAGCTTTTACACTTACTAATGCGTTTGCTCTTATCCTAATTGTAAGTTTAGAAAAAAATTATTGAATCTTTTGAGAGTAACAATTCCTCCTCTCATATAAATGTAAATTCTAGCCACAAATTTAATTAGTGGGACCTACTACTATATGGGAGAAAGGAACATTATTCTTGGTGTATTAAATAATTACTTGGGTTTAAAAAACTATTAGTACAAGAAAATAGTTTTAAGTAGTTTCAATTTTGGGAAATTTCCCTAGTTTAACTATTTAAATTTTAATGAATGATAAGAACAATAGAAACCAAAGAAAGTGATACAAAGTATACTTTTCTAGTCATAGGATTTGGAGATCAATTAAAGACATGGTCAAAACTTTTATTGTGTAAGTGTAATGTCTTATTGTTTATTCCTAGCTTTTTAGGCATTTACTTATTTATTTATAATTTCTATCATTTTCATGTTGAAAAATGAGACTACTAAAATAAGAGGTTTTTACATTTAGATATTTGAGAAGGAGACCCGAATCAAATCCTAACCCTCTTGTAAAAAATAGCTAGGACATAGTGCCTAACAAAAATTCATTTTATCTTCTATTAATAGCCTTATTTAAAAATTCTCAATATTTTTAACCTTTTAACAATGTATTCCGCATTTCAAATTGCAAAAATGAAAATAAGTAAATAAATAAAAAAAACTAAATAAAATTTAGATAAACTAAATCACTTTCTATATTTAATATTTGTGTCGGTGGTGAAGGTGTATAAATTTAAGCAAGCAAGAATCAATGACTTGTCTACGTATTTGCTTCTTATGTTCTTTCTTTGTTTCACTTTCTTTTGTGTTGAAGAATATATTTTTAGTACAATGACATAATGATCCTATATATGGTAGAAGTTATAAATGAATTTCACATGAACTTACTTTTAAAAAATTTGAAATTGAGGTTAATTTGGAAGCTTCCTTAGGTTAGGTATGTTTTAAAGCTAAAATTAGATTCTTCTTAATGTAAGTATAGATGGTTACTTTTGCAAATTTGTTTATATGGATGTGTGTGTGTTTTTAGTAATTGCTTTTCATAAATAGTATGTTAATTTGCTTGCTGAAAATTTGTCATATAGATGTTCAATGCAGTAAACTTTTGGGCTTAGTTAGTTGTTAATTTGTTCTTGAATTAACATTATATTTTTGTTGAGATATATTCTTGAATCCACATTCTTATTAAATATCTATCGTTGGTTTATCACATGCAAAATTTTTCAACATTCATTTGCCAATACCATCTATTGTTAGATCTATAAGGTCAAATATTTGACATGAGGACGCTAATCAAATCTCATTCAATTTGTAATTTAAAGAATAGCTTATACATAGTGACTATCAAATATTCATTTTATCTTCTATGCCTTAGTTGAAAATTCATAATTTTTTCAAATACTCATTTAAAAAAAGCTTATCTATATCAATATTTATAACTTTTCAAAAGGTCTTCCACATTTTACATTGGAAAAAAAAAACCAATAAACATTACTTTAGGGAAACTAAATCAATAGGCTCTATTTAATATTTATTAACTGAAAACAAAAAAAACAAGTACACCACCACCCGGTCCCACCACCCAATTTGACAATCCCTGCCTCTTCTCCCACGTGATTCTTCAACAACTTCACTCACGCCCACAAAACTCCAGCCAATTCCAAGCCCAAGCACTTATTAAGCTCTGAATGTACCCAAATATCTCCTATCTTTCTTAAAATCCCAAAATCCTCACATCTAATCTCACAAGCTGACATTAAAAATTGGATTTGCAAATCAAATTTGAGCAAAGCCCAGCCAGCGAGAGCTTTAGCGTTTACGCTTAGTGGAGAAGTGCGAGATTGTCTATTTGGTATTGGTCTTTACTCTATATACAAAACTTTACTAATTGTTTCATGTGACTTGATGATAATTAGTCAGAAAACAAACGCTGCCAAACTTCAATCAAGCATCTCATGTGCATCTCTCTCTTTCTCAGTCTGTTTTGCACTATCATTATTTTCTAACCAAATTTGATGTTGTCCAGACGATGGAGCTCCAACATTGGCGGCATTGGCAGCATCCGTTGGTCTTTAATGAAGACGAGAGAAGTGAAGGTTTTTGTTGGGGGTGCGCAGAACCAATATTTGGTCATAGCTACAGTTGTATAGAAAGCAATTGCGATGGTTACTACTATCATCATAAATCATGTGCTGAACTACCCATTGGGTTGCACCATCCCTCACACCCAAATCATCCTCTTATTCTCTTCGACATAAAAACATATGGAGACAACGAAGAAGAATATAGCAGATTTAGCAAATGCGATGTCTGCGGAGAAAAGAGTAGAGAATACATTTATTGTTGTTACCGTTGCAACTTCAACATTCACATCAGATGTTCTTCTTTATCACTCACCATCCAAACTGAAGTGCATGACCACCAATTGACCCGCAGCATTTGGAAGCTGTTGAAGTTCACTTGCGACTTTTGTGGCAAAGAAGGCAATCTGCCCTATTTTTGTTTCCAATGCGATTTTGTTATACATTCACGTTGTGCTGCTTGCCCGCGCATACTGAAAGTTTATCGTCACAACCACCCTCTCCACCTCACCCCTTCTCTTGAAGTCCATCAATCTGACTCTCCAATTTGTCTACTCTGTGTTCGAAAGGTGGATACACTCTGCCTTTACTATTGCTCAAGATGCGATTTTGTTGCCCACCTCTATTGTGCTATGCTCCCCCAATACAGGCAGTTTATAAATTTGCAGGAACTTATAGATGAGCAGTCCACCGAGTCAAAATCTAAAGATCCAGATCTCCATCAATCCTTTGACTCAAGAATTTGCAAAGTCAAAAAAACCACTGTGGGGGAGGACGGAACTGAAATAGCCACAGAAATCAAACACTTCAGTCACGAGCATGATTTGAAGCTTACTGATAAGATTCCGAATAACACAATATGCAATGGGTGCGTACAATCCATTCTCTCTCCATTTTACAGTTGTACCCTGTGTGGCTTCTTTCTTCATAAATCTTGTTCTAAACTACCCAAAATTAATCAACACCCTATTCATATTCACCCTCTCACCCTCAATTATCAGCAAGATTCTTTTGAATGTAAATGCTGTGCCCAGCAGTGCAATGGCTTTAAATACAACTGTCGAATAGACAACGTAAATTACAATGTTCAATGTATTTTATTATCAGACACCCTCACTCTTGCCTGTCATGAGCATCGTCTTTACCTCACCAACCGAAACTATAAACAAAAGTGTAGCAATTGTAATTCTGAAAGGTATCATGTATTATGTTGTTCCACTTGTGAATTTGTTCTAGACTTAAAATGCGCTACACTACCACTAACCACATGGTACGACCAACATGAACATCCATTCACCCTCTGTTATACTCCTGAAGATGACTCTGATGAGTATTACTGTGATATTTGTGAAGAAGAACGAGATTCTAAGCAATGGTTCTACTACTGCAAAGATTGCAGCTTTCCTGCTCATCGTGACTGTATTCTTGGGAAAACCCCAAATGTCAAGAATCACATATAATAGCCACTTGTTGGGAGGTGCTACACGTTAATTTGACTTTCAATGTGCCCAGTGTAATTTCAACATTCACAATAATTGTTTATAGAAAGATCAATGTTGTTTTAATTTTTATTTGTGCTTTTTTTCATTTGGGTTGAGCATTAGTTCTTTATTGTTGAATCTATTGTGTTATTATGGTTGTCTATTGGTGTAGTTTTGTGAAACTTCTTGCTTTCTTTTTTCTTTTTTTTTTTTTTTAAGAAGAAGCTTATTAGGTTGTTTATTGTTTTGTGGCTAATCTATGTGTAATATGAGTTGGTTGTGGGTGTGCATGTGTAAAACCTGCAATATAATAATAATTTGTTTACATGGTAGATTGGAAAAGATGTTGCCACACAATATGTTCATGGTTGGGGGTTGGATGGCTCCTATAATGTGATTATGTTACCTTTGGATCTTATTATTAGCCATAATGATATTGTTTCCACTAGCTTCTTGCTGGAGTATGAAAGACAGCAGATGCACATTGATAAGAACTGAAAATTCCTGTAAAACCCAGCGGACAACCATAAGAATAAAAAATTCTTGTCACAACCAAGCATACAACCAAAACGAGACAAGTTATTGTCTATGGGTGCTTGAAACATTTATTAGTGAATAGTATCACCGTGATAATTCATTGAGAGATATGTTATATGGTCTAGAATTGTTTGGTTGAAAATGGGTGGCACATAAGAATAAAGCTTGAGTTTATGCAACTCATTCATGACAGTTCTGCATTTGAGAGAAAAAGAGGATTCGCAGGAACAAGTGTAAGGGCGTGTTGGTAACGAAAATGGACCAATGCACTGGGTGAACTTCTGAAGGAATGTTTAGAGATTAGATGTGAACATGGTTGGGCTTACTAGTCAGGAATTTTATGTTTAATTGGTGGCAAAAGAACACAGAGTGTTAACTAAGTTTGGCCTAGAAGAACAAAATATAGAAATGAAATACAAAGGGTTTTATTTTTATAAATAACTAAGGTTTTGTCTTTCAAATGCTAAGCATTTTCCATTTCTTAGATCCCATAGTGGATATCAGCTTTAGGACAGGTTTCCATTTCTAATTTACTTGAGATGTTTGATCTTTGTAATTATCGTTAATAGTTGTTGATATATGTCTTGTGTACTTCCCATATACATGGGTTGCACACCCCTGCTTTTTGATGAATTATTTACTAATTATTTTATATATAAAAAGGATTTGAAAAGGAAAATCACATGTCCATGGGCATTCACTGTTTCTTGCGTTTTTTTGCTTTTAAGATTCTGTTTTCATTTTGTTTTAACCTATCCATAGTGTCTCCTGCCAGTTAAGTGGAACATATCAAATCAAAATAAATCTGTTTATAAGGTACTTGACCTTTTTACTATCACAAGGATAGTATTCCACCATGTGGAAATAAGGTTATTTGAGAATGGGAAGTGATGACGATTGTGGCAGTGCTAGAACTAATAATGTTAACAATGAAGTAAAGAAAATCTTGTGGAAAGTTAAACTTCTGCAAAGTTTCACTTTTACCTGGAAAATACTGCACGATGTCATAACAGTTAAGGCAATCTTATTAGATAGAAAGCTTAGTTGTGATGCTGCTTGTAACCTTTGTCACAGAGAAATTGAAATAATGGTCCACCTATTTGTCTTCTACACCTTTTCCAGAGCTATCTGGTTTGGGTCAGATTAAGCCATAATGACAGCAAAGTTTCAACCTAATTCACTAAAATGGGCGCTTTAAAAGTGGGCCATCCAATAGATTTGATATAGAAACCTTTAACTTTGCTTCTCAAACTCTACTTACCACTCTCTAGCCATATGGCATCTCAGAAATCAAGTGCTAATGCCTATAACTCCTAATGTCTAAGGCTTTGGTTTGCATGTATCAACAAGCTTATGCAGGGAATCAGGAAAAAATTTTTAAATAACTATAAAATCTAAACAATATTATTGGTTATGCAACGTTTGAAACTAATTTCATTTCTAACAAATCGAGTCCAATGAACTCGATTTTGGGCTAATAAATCAAGTGTTTTGTACTCGATTTCCATATTGGGGCACCTGCTGAGGTGGACAAAATGTCCACGTAGATATAAAAAATTGAGTGGAATGAAGAAGTTTTAATAAATCGAGTCTATTGAACTCGATTTCCGTTCAGCCGTCCACGAACTCCCTGATCAGTCTCTCGCCGTCGCTCTCGCTCTCACTTTCAAAATCACACAAATTTAAACACACTCACTCTCACACTGTCTCTCTCAGTCTCTTCACTCTCACATCGTCTCCCTCTCATCTCTCTCACAGTCTCTCACTCTCACTCTCACTCTCAAACACCCAGACGCCGACACCGTCTCTGTCATTCTCCTTTCATCGGCGGCTCAACTCATCGGCGGCTCAACTCATCGGACTCCTGTCCTCATCGGCGGCTCGGCCTCATCGGACTCCTCTCCTCACAGGTATGTCTCTCTCTCTCTCTCTCTCTCTCTCTAACACTTTGCTTGCATTTGTCTCTTAATTCTCACATCTGCCTTTGGTACTGATCGCTTCTTAACCTATCTTAGATCTTAGATCTTTGATCAAAGGTTTGAACTTTTTTTCTGATCCTATGATAGGAATATTTAGTTATTGAATCTAAAGATGAATTAATGGGTATATTCATGTTTACTTCTAGTTTCTGCTTTCCTTTGAGAAACAGACCCTCCTTTTGAGTGATGGGTTCTATTGTCCTATCATAAGAAAGCAAAATTTGTAGAAGAAATAGTTGTGTGTTGTAAGAAGCTGAGGCCACGAAGGATTGCCTTGTGGGCGCGTCTTCTGTCCCACGCTGGGACTGTCTGTCTAAACATAATGAGGCCAAGTAAATGTGTATGTACGGTTTGGAAATGCCTTTGCTTGGTTTCGCTTAACCCTCATATCTCGAACCCACTTTCCCTTTGCTTGACCAAGAAGCCCAGATTAGCTTTAGCTAGATTTGCGCAAGCAATCACTGTCCAATTCTTGTTGATTATGGTTAAACCTATTAAAAAGGATAATTATTGGAGCAGCAATTTGCAATATCTTGTTCAACCAGATAATATTTACTTCATTGGCTGGTAATTACTTGTGATGAGACAATTTTTGGCTTTAGAGTTTGTTCGAAATTAAATTTATGTTACCAGATAAGTGAGAAAAGGGTAAAATATATACTGTTAATATGGATGCTGTAATTAACAGGATTTGATATGTAGAAAGTTTTTAAACTGGCCTCCTCTAGGTAGAATAATAAGGGACGTTTTTCTTTAACTTTTGAATATTATGGGAACTTTTTCCACAGCTCTCATGATTGATGTTGTGTTTGAGTGAAATAAAAGAAAGTGGATTAACATAGAAAGGAGCAGTTAGGTACTGAAAATGACAAGTATGGGGGTTGTTGTTTGCCATATGTCTTTGTGATCATTTTGGAGCCTCGATATGTGCAAGGAGATGAAAAGTGTGTATATGTGCAAGGAGATGAAAAGTGTGTATATGCTTGTCTGGAAAGGACATGGAATGTGTTAGATGTTGCTTGTACTGTGTTCTTATTTTTAGGGATGCTTGGTAAAAAGTAACATTAAGTTTTTACCAATTACCTCTAGTTTAAATTGTATTTCCTCCAACCACAAGAATTGTGGAGGGTGAGATTGTGGGTTCCAAAACCACTAAGCGTGTGTCACTTACTAATAATAATAATAAAAGAACATTAAATTTTGGCTGTTCATTTAATTGGCATTCCCTTTCCCCTCTTATTTTAGCAGGATGGCAAGTTGAAAGAGCAGTTTTGGAGTGAGAATCGCTCTCCATTAGAGGTTAGATGAAGGGTTTTTGGTGTATTGTAATTGTTTTGGAATTATGTTTTAAGAATATGTTCTGCTGCTGTTTTGCCAAATAATATTAAATAAACCAAAAAGGAGGAAATTCTGTATGCGTACTACTTGACTTTTTTAAAAATTATTTAAAAAGGAAGAGCTATCATTTATGCCAAGAACTTTGTTGCTCAACGCGCACCTCTTAGTGTTTTAATGGAGACTTCTAGGCTTCAAATTTCCCCTTACCCAACTATTGAATTATCAAAAAGGAAGAGCTGTGATTTATTAAGTATATCTCAGATGCAAAAAAGAAGAAGAAGAAGACTTTTCTCTCAATTTTTAATTAATTTTTTGTCAAATTTAATTAGGAGGAGGTTGCATCTTTACGAGCAAAGGTTGTAGCGCTAGAGGAGGAATTGCGTAAATCACATCAAGAGACCACTGATTATCAAAATCTTTTCCGCCAGTTAGAAAAGGTAGTATAATGGCAGTCAATAGTTGTGAAAAACTTACTATACATGTTATAGGGCAATACAATTTATATTTTATACTGGTACCAATTTTTTGACATTAGTCTTTTAGAATGACTTTGTTCTTTTGTGAGACTGTGATACAGCACCTTCTTTTTGTTTAATGAAGTTTCTTATTTAATTGTGATTTCTGGTAGGAATTGAAGTACCTCAAAGATCATGAACAGAAAATGACGCCTAAGGTTTGTTTATTAAGGGCCTTGATTGTGAATTTTCAACTTCTAATTTTATATAGGATTCTCTTATTTTATGACCTTCTCAATTAAAAAATGTGTTTTACATATTGTCAAACAATGTGGTTCATATGGTTTCCAACAAAAACTAAAAGATGTGCACAAGATGAAGAGTGCAGTGACACCAAAATTTTGCTAAACTCTTACAGAAGAGCCATACTGGATTAGGTATGACAACAGTTGCACAAGGAAACTGAGAAGATATGAACATATGCATATTTTATATCAACCACAATGGTTGACACACGGCAGATTCAGGAAATCTGTCTATATATGCTTGTCGGTTGTATGGGTTTCTGTTTAGGAAAATATGTTGATTTAGGTTTTAGAACACTAGAAAGAAGACTTACGGTTCAAGACTGACTAGGATTTTTGTAGGAAAGAGAATAGATTTGATTTAGGGTTGCGAAAGAGGTGAGAAGAAACTAAAATTGAATTTGCCCTCAATATGTGAACAATGCATGTGAACAATGTCGTTAGTATGGAGACTGAATATAAAAAAATAAGAGAGAGAGAACATAAAAGGAAAAAAAAAACATAATAAGAGTAACGTGTCATAATGCTCAAAACACAATATTTTTAATAATCAGCTCCATATATTTGCGTATTATAATAATACGCTTACATGGATTCTAAATCTTAAATTTTCCTAATAGAATTGGAACTTCTACATTGACTAATAAACAGAATCCTAATTGAATTGAAATATCCTAGAAATTAAAGCCTTCCTCGTCTGTACTTTGTTGGATTGAAGTGCTGCTTTACTCTCTCTGCCTTTTTTTTTTTTTTTCTCTCTCTCTTACATTTGTTTGATCATTGTACTTTGAATTGATTGTACTTCTCTCTTAGTACACCGTTGGTGTACAAGGTTCGTTTTTGGTTTTTTTTTTTCTAATAAATTTTTCGTTACTTATCAAAAAAAAAAAAAAAAAAATTCAAGGCCCACAGCTATAACTCACATCTGACAATTATAGTTTATAAAAGACCCTCTAATTGAAGGAAAAAAAAAAACCCCAATAAAGTAAAAAAATAAAAAACTAATAATGTAATTAATTACAATGGACTCTTATTCTTGAGTTTTCCTTTAATTACAAGGACGCTCAGGTCAGTTGGCACCTCTTGGTCTCTCCAATGGAGAGGTAGTCTAGACTCCCAGTTTGACCCCCCTCCCCCAACTTAATCTATCCACACAATGGTTGCACCACAATGGTGTCATTTACTTTATTATTTATTTTTGATAGACATCACTCACTTTAATTTTGATGAGCTATTTGATGAGCTTGGTGTTGCAAAAGTGACTGATTTTGGTCTTAGCAAGATTGTGGAAGAAGATGTTGGATCCTAGGGTATGGAACTTACATCACAGGGAGCTGGAACATATTGGTGAGTGATGCAGATCTGCATCTATGCTTGCTTTTACTATTTGAATTGTTTTACTCCTGTTTGAAGTAATGCACATCAATAATTGACAAACTCTCCTGCTTCTGATGCAACTTCTTTACTTGCGTTAGCCAGTTTTAAGAACTACCTTCTTTACTGTCTGACTGTGGTTGAGCTGTGGGCGTGTTTGTTTCTTTGTTGTTGTTGGGATTTTTTTGTTTGTTTGTTTTGTTTTTGTTTTTGTTGTTGACTAGAAGATAAATGTCATTAACAAATGTTTGTTAGTAATCATTCTGATTACTTTGGGGGAAGGATTTAAACAGAAATCATTTTTTGGTAATTTTAAGCTTGTTGTGCGTTGTGAATTGATTTACATCTTTCATTTACTCCATGATATCTTTTTTTGCTATTTGGATAAGGGTGTAATGCTTACCAGTTATTCTTTTTGTTACCTGCAGGTATTTGCCTCCCGAGTGCTTTGAGCTCAGCAAGACACCTCTCATATCATCGAAGGTGAGGGATATTCTGAATTGTGTATTTCCTTATGATTCATACAGTGGAGATCAAATGCCTTTCCTAGCGTCTGAGTTCTACTTTTTTTTTTTTTTTTTTAAATCTTGAATTTCTTTTTGGTCTCATATATATATAAATATATATTTTGAGTATTTTGGTCTCTTAATTGACTAATTGTTAGTCTAATCTGGAAAAGTGCTTTCAGAGAAGCTCTTTATTAGTTGGTTAGTTCACCTGAAGTGTTTTTACTTGACAGGGTAGCTTATTAATGCATTTGGTTTCTAAACACAATTAAAACTGTTTCTCCTTCACCTTGTTTCTTCCTTACTTTGGTTTTGAGCTTTTTTAACATGACATCTCTTGGAAATCAGGTTGATGTTTGGTCTGCTGGAATTCTGTTTTACCAAATGCCTTTTGGCAGACGTCCTTTTGGGCATGACCAGACACAAGAAAGAATACTATGTGAAGACACAGTTATCAAAGCACGGAAAGTTGAATTCCCTTCTAGACCTGCTGTTTCAAACGAGGCAAAGGTGAGTTATGCCCTTTGATGAATCATTTGCTCAGTGCTGGGGAAAGAAAAGAAACAATCTTTTTGCTCAATCTATTAGTGAAATAATCATTTAGTGTTGGTTCAGCTGGAACTTACATGTTGAAACTTTTGTTACTCTAAATAGTTGGGGAGATTCAGTACCTTGACCTTACCATGGCAGATGAGAATGTAGGGAGAATTTGAGTAGCTTAATGATGGATTTTTGTTTATCTTTTTTTCACAGGACTTAATTCGTCAATGTCTAACATATAACCAAGCTGAAAGGCCAGATGTTTTAGCTATTGCGCAAGATCTGTATCTCACATACTCAAAGAAGTAATACTGTATAGTCACAGAAAAAGGGGCCGAAGAGCAGGAAGTAACAATGCCTCCTCCTTTGTTCAACGTTGAACAGAGCAATACCTGTATGGAATTTTGTATAGCTTATATAGGTTTAGTCATTACCAGATACTGGCTTTGTAGCTGATGGGTTCTCTCCCCTGCTCCAAAAGGTGTGGTGTCTGGGGTTTTTGTGGTCTTGACCCTGTGAATTGTGATTTGATTTGATTAGGCTACTGATTACTTGCTTTAAACAAGGAAATTTTGAAGGGTGAAATTGCTTATCAAATTAGTTATGTTCAAAGTCTATTGGAAATTTCAACCTGAAGTTGTTTCCTGGTGTGCTTATCTTTTGTTAGATATTTATTTGTATGCATTTGGTTTTCTAGATGTGGTGAGTACTCTCTCTTTGTAATTCAATAATTGGACTTTCTTAAGTCAATTGGAGTTAAGGTTTAGTTCTAGTGGTCTGTATAAGCACAGTTAGACAGTTTGCTTGAGTAATAAAATTTGTTGTTCGAATTTTTCCTTCAAAGAGCTTGGCACTGATTCTAGGCAACTCTAGGTGCTGATTGCTAGATTATGTTCTCTCTTGCTTGGGTGTCAATTCCTAGGTTATTTTTTTTTCAACTCTTCAATTTCAGTGTTAGTTTTGGTTTTATCTTGCGTCAGCTACTTGAATGCTTGTATATTATTGCTCTGTCAAATATGCAACAAGATAAAATGTATTTCATCTAGCTTGCTTTTGAAGGGAACATCAACAACCAGGTATTGTGGGAACATCAACAACCAATTTTAGTTAATATGAGTGGACTTTGAATGAATTCTTCATTTTGTTTGCAACAGAACCATCACAAAGGAGATTATATGGTAGTTAAATATTATGGTAGTTTATTGTTTGTTAAATCTGGATATTCTATTGCTATGCATTAGAAATTTAGAAGAAAGATGGAAATGTGTAGTTGATCTGTGTTTGTAACCAATGAAGGTTCCCTATGTTCCAGAAGGTCTTGAAGCCATAATTTTCACTGCTGATGGTGACATGAGGCAGGCATTGAATAACTTGCAGGCTACATACAGTGGTTTCCGTTTTGTCAACCGAGAAAATGTATTCAAGGTTTATGACTCTGAATACCTTCTCAGTTTAGTAATTTACTTTCACTATATATAGGATAGCTTGGGAGGTCTTTAATGTCTGTCATTAGTTTTCAGGTTTGCGATCAACCTCATCCATTGCATGTGAAGAACATGGTGCGCAATGTACTAGAAGGGAGATTTGATGAATCTTGTTCTGGTCTCAAGCAGCTCTATGATTTGGGCTATTCCCCCACCGACATAATCACAACCCTATTCCTCATCATCAAAAACTATGGTATGGCTGAGTATCTAAAATTGGAATTCATGAAGGTACAAATATCATGCTGACCTTGATCCTTCCTACTCCTCAAATGACTTGTCTTTGTTACAATATTTAATTCTTGTTCTCTTTGAGTTTCCAGGAAACTGGATTTGCCCATATGAGAATCTGTGATGGAGTTGGCTCATATCTTCAGCTCTGTGGTCTTTTGGCTAAGCTTGCTCTGGTGCGAGAAACAGCTAAAGCTGCATAAGTAATAGTAGTTACAACTTTTTTTTTAGTTAAGGTAGTAGTTACAATTTGAACCTTCTTCAATTTGGTCTTTTGATGGTGAAATTGTTACTGTAAACGTGAGAATTGTGCTGATGCTCAGATGTGACTGTTTTCTTAAAGAGTGAACAAAAGTTTCAAAGGGAAGTTCAACTTGTATCTGACTTGCCTAGTAGTATCAAGTAGTGTGGTACCCAACATTGGGCTTCTCTTCATTTTAATATAATATCTGAAAACCAGTGAGTGTACTTAATATTAGGAAACAGTGGATTGTATAAATGAATGATGATGAGAGGGTTGTTTGTGAGTTGTGGCATTGGAGCCAGCCAAATTTCTTAAACCCAGCCCCACCAGCCCCCCCAGAAGGTGGGGTTACAATTGTTGGGAGCAAATAGGCATTCTCTTCCAGTTTGCGTTCATGATACCCTTGTTTACAAGCTGTATGGGATGTCATGATATAATAGCACTGGATATCCGGACCTTCAAATGGAAATCCGTCATAAGGGTTGGCATTGTTAAGGGGTCCACTGTAGTATATATTTATATAGATCATTATCAATCTATAGATCATCAAGTGCAATTGTGCTAGTGACAAATTTATATCTCTCAATCACAAAACTTTGCTTATACTCACCTCAGGTCACATACAAAAATAGTTATTACCAATTTTATATTCTTTTAAAATTTCAAATCATTTTACGTAGCAAAATTAAATATTATACCAACCAGTTATCCATTGAAATCTCTGTTACAAATCTGAAACAAATATATCTTCAAATAATTTATGCTAAAAAGACTATAAATACTATCTTAGGTATCAAACTCATAATCCATTTCATACCCATGATAAAGACCTAAAAGTACAAAATATTCCTAACAATTGATCACAATATTTAGTACTAAATATTCTCAATAATTAATCCCAATATTTTTTTTTATTTAAAATCTAGCATATTATTAATCACAATATTTACACTAACAAAAAAAATATTCCCAATATGTTGTAATAACATTATTAATCATAATATTTGGTACTAAATATTTCCCCAATTATTTAATCACAATATTAATTTTTAAAAAAAAAACTTGGCAAATAATTTAATCACAATATTAATTTTTTTTTTTTAAAAACTGAGCAAATAATTTAATCACAATATTATTTTTTTAAAAAAAACTTAGCAAATAATTTAATCACAATATTTACACTAACAAAAAATAAACAAATATTCCCAACAATATTAATTTTTTTAAAAAAAAACTTAGCAAATAATTTAATCACAATATGTAATTTAATCACGTGTCATGTGGGTCCCAACTGGGACATTTTTCCCCCTTTTACCCGGCTCACAGATGTGCTCTCATACTCTCTTCAGCTCTTTGCAACCCTCAAGCTCACACTCACATCCTCAAATCTCACACAATTTGTCACCCTCAAGCCCACACTCACATTCCTCATATCTCATACAATTTGTCACATTAACAACAATCTCTCCTAGGTAATACAATTCCGAAAATATTTTTTGTTAGTTATTATAATTATTTGCTAGGTTTTTTTTTTTTAAGAAACAATTAAAACGTATTAGGTAAATTTTTTTTTTGTTTGTTAGTGAAAATATTGTGATTAATTTATTTGTTAGTATATTGTGATTACTTTATTTGTTAGTATATTGTGATTAATTGCTAGTTTTTTTAAAATTAATATTATGATTAATTATTGGTAATATTTGTTTTTTTTTTGGTTAGTGTAAATATTGTAAGTAAATTATTTGCTAATTTTTTTTTTTTAAAAAATATATTGTAATTAATTGTTGGGAATATTTGTTTATTTTTTGTTAGTGTTACATATTGTGATTAAATTATTTACTAAGTTTCTAGTAGACTTGATTTTCAAATGCAAATAACTCGATTCTACTAGACACGATTTAAGTCCACGTGCCTGAAATGTGGTGGTGACCCAAAATAGAGTCCAATAGACTCGATTTCCTTTAAAATGAGCACGTGGCGTGAGTCTCAAAAGCGTGGAGTGACAGACACGAAAATCGAGAAAGGACTCGATTTCCTAAACACAAAAATGAAGTCCAAAGGACTAGATACTAAAATCGAGCCCAAAGGACTCGATTTCTTTTACCAAAAATCGAGCTCAACGAACTCGATTTTGATATCTACGTGGACACCTTGTCCAGGTCAGACGGTGCTATTGTTCAGAAATCGAGTACACTATACTCGATTTATAAGGCAGAAGTCGAGTCCACTGAACTCGAATTGTTAGAAACGAAATTAGTTTGAAACGTTTGCTAACTAATAATATTGTTTGAATTTTTTTGTTGTTTATGAAAAAACGCCAGAGAATCAGCAGGAACAAATTAACAGAATAGACTTAGACTTCATAACAAAAGGTAGGCCCATCAAGGATTGACAAATTATTTTAATCCCAGATGGAATTTGGAAGAGAGATACCAAATGGAGTGGCAAACTTTTGTGGCAAAGTCTAAAGAAGGAAGAAGACTCTTTGTTAGACGTTTTAACATCACATCCTTCAACAGGAAGTTGGCCAGATCTAATACTGCATTAAAAGCAAATTTTCAAAAACTCAAATATTGCACTAGATTTACAAATAATGACTCTTGATATCAAGTCCATTACTAGATGATTTGGTTAATGGCTCTCAAAAAAGATTGAGGGTTTAAGTTGGGAATTAAGTTTCTATAATTTCTCCACTTATTTACGCCACTCCTTTCTCTACTAGCATATTTGAGGTTAAAGTGTTCTTAGAATCGGTGTTCAAACCATGCTGCATCTCATGTTCTATGAACTTATTTGTGAGTTGGGTATATTTATTATTACAACATTCAACTTGGTACTTCAAAAGATATTATGATTTCCTGTCCTGATCCCTGTACATTATGTCTTTCGACTTCTAAACTAATTTTTATTAGTTATACTCTCTGTTTGATACTTTTAGTTAGCCACTATATAATGTACTTGTTTAGAGGTATTCACTTCTTCTTTTGCTTCTTTAGTTCTATTGTTATTGTTAAATTGTTATCTATCATTTCTTGGTTTGTAATTTAATTAATTTCAAAATGGGAATGGAGCTTTCAAACATTCTTGTTTTTCTACCTTCCTCTTTATTAGTTGTTCAATATGTTTCACTTAGTTTAGTTATGCATTTATGAGTGTGTTTAATTTTCTCAAGAAGATCAAGTTAATGCCTTGTATTCTACATCATCTATCTGTGCTAAGGCAAAATATTCAGCAAATGAATCAAGGCCACTGAAAACTGATGATTATTTCCCGTAAGTATTACTGTTTTTCCTTCTACCTTTAGTTGACTTAGCAAAATTTAATGAAATTTACTGCCATTAATAAGCCTGTCCAATGCTTGCTAGAAGTTATGCAAACAAGGAAAATGCTTATTGGACTGGCTTTTTCACTAGTCGCCCAGCCTTGAAGTAATATGTCCAAATCCTGAGTGGATATTATTTGGTATGATATCAATGTTGCTCTGGTTTGATGCTTATGTTGAATCAGAATTGATAGGGAATAACTCTTTCCTCCATTCCTCTACACTTGATTTGCTGGATTTAAACGACCTAACACCTCATGCTACCATCCTGGAATATCCTTATATTCTTGGTGTTTGCTCACAAAGACGTGTTCCATGCAGAGAGGATGATGTTTCTTGATCATCAATAGGTGGAGTTTTCTCATCATTTATTTGGGTTATAAACATAAGAGAAGCAAATTTCCTTCTGTTAAAAATATGCAGCACGACAACTTGAATATTTGGCTGGAAAGAGATCTGATGGTCCCAACTCTATCAGCCTGGAAGATGCTTTAGGGATTGCACAGCACCACGATGTCATCACTGGCAATGCTAAACAACATACAAGCAATGACTACACAAAACGTGTGGCTTTTGGAGCCTCTGAGGTAAGCAGCTAATCTTCATTTGAATTGGACCTTCTGAGTCATGTTTTATAGTCTTTGCACCATTGTTATTGTATAATACATCTTTGTAAACTATCCTTTAAAAGGCAACGAATTTTCATAGGCAGAAGCTGTTGTAAATGCTGCCCTGTCATGCTTCTCTAATAAGAAATGAAGAGATCAATATACACAGCCTGCAAGTTATATTTTTGGAATTTTTGAAAGCCCAAGATCTAACTTTTGAAAAGCAAGATGGAAGACACGTATGGAAAGGAAGACCAATACCTCCTTGGTAGGTCTCTCTAGTAATAGAAGAACTATTCTTTTGTGTTCTGACAGTTCCATGAACCATGCTAGCAGAAACAAAAGCCCTGCAAAGTTAGCTTCATATGGTTCTGTGATCCTATTATGGTCTTGTGGAAAAAATGGGGGAAGTAAATGAACTAATCTTATTTTCTGTATTTTTTGTTCAAACAAAAGCAAAAAAAGCTGAGAAATAGATAAAAATAATAATTAGGTGGGAATTAGGCATCCCAAATTCTCACTTATTGTCCAATAGAGACAATCAGACTATTTGCATGATATTTTCAATTGTACAACTAAGTCAGCATTTGAAAGCCTCCAAATTGCACATACAAATAGAACACCTACATTTAGGGTTTTTTTTTTTTTTTTTTTTTTTCGTGATTATTAAATACCCTAAGATATTATCACTCAAAATCATGAAGAATTAAGCCAAAGAAGAATTTAATGCAAGTTACTTCATTTGTCTGATTAGTGAACGTGAGATTCAATCACACATAATACTAGCTCCAAGTTGGTATGCATTAAAAAAATATTGTTAATGGAGCCCTCAACAATGTCCTCTTTCTAGCAGAAGCCTCTAGCGAGCATTGAAGAAGATGCTAGGCGTTCTTAACTGCTCATAAATTTAGAAACTTACTTTTATCATGCAAACCTTTCATCAAGCCAAATGCTTTTATGGGAGTGCTGGGTTGATTGCATGATTTTGGGTATGGGTTTTTGGTCTATTATGTTATTGAGATCTTTGGCTGTAGACAGTGTCGGAATGTACCATTTCTTTTAAAGACTATAAGTCTTGGAGATAAAATGTCTTATTTTCTTTTCTTAGTGATTCAATAATTTGAATTTCTAAGGTACAATTTGTCAAGGCAAAAATGCATGAACAAGTTCACATGGTCCATAATAAAAGATAAGTAGTATTTAGGAATTGAGCAAAGTTGAATTTTGATTCTATTAAGCACACCAACTTGCACACATGTTGGTACACATAGGTGAAAAACAACTAAAATTGTGTGTCGTGTCTTCAACACAAGATTTTAGCTGTTTTTCTTTTGTGTGTATGGATGTGTGTGTATATCGGTGTGTGCAATAGATTTATTTTACTGATTTTTAAATCATACTACTAAAACTCTCTCTCTTAGAGACACCACTCCAAATAGATAGTTTTGTTCCCAACTTCCATGTCATCAAAATACAAAAAATCATCCAACTGGGATCATATCATACAACTAAGACCACACAAATGCTACAATATTCTACCTCATTCCACATATTAATGCACAATCAAATTCAAAATCATCGATAGAAATTTTCCCTTTCAAACACTCTGAGCCGTAAGCTCTGGTGCATCTCACAAGGAGAATTATGCATACAACATTAAAGATAACAAGACTTGTGTTACCTCGAGAAGTTCAAATGCATCTCTGCCTTCCACATGGACTCAAATACATCAATCTAATTAACAAAGCAAGTTAAAAGTTCCTTCATTGGAAAACCATCATGGCCAATCTTTTAATGATTCCTAGACAATGTCCTTGATTTTTATTTGTTTGCAAAATTAACTCTATTCCATGTAATTTCAGTTAGCAAGAAAAGTGGAGCCTTTAGGTTTAGTGAATCAGTTTGAATACAAGAAAGTTATAGAATAAAGTTCTACAGCATCAGAAGCATATTGCTATCAAGATTCTATAAAAATCATGTTCCCATTAAAGATTAATGATGGTGATGCTTCTCTTTCCTGGTTTGGATTTTCAATTAAGTAGGGCATACACCAAAAATAAACTAGCTTATTTATTCAACAACAACAACAACACAAAACTACTTAATGCTATCTTTTAGTTACAAACTTCAATAATCGTCTATTTAAACATGCTATCATGTCCATTAGTTTAAAATAAATACTAGTCTCAAATACTTTTAATGTTCCAGATTCTCTTTATTATTCCCAATTAATCAGCAATCAAATAAACCGTAGAAGAAAGCCTAATTTCAAATGCTTTACTATAGAGCTAGTGTTTGGCCAATGTCATGAAGTCAGATTGATATCACTAACAGAGGCTATCAATTTTCATAAATCATATAATTTTGTATTAGGATGTCTAGAAGAAATAAATTTTAACTGTTTATGCTTTTGGCAATTGATCCAAAATCCCAATGGAGATATCCATAAAAGTTTCGTTGCGTGATAAATGTTTAGCGGTCAAATGACTGTAAACTGGGTGTGGACTTGTGACCCCTTGGCTAGGGAGATAAATTATCTAAGCTATGAGCTTAAGAACCTTATCACTAACCAAGTATAGTGAGCTAAGCATCATCCATGATAAAATATTGCACACATTAGATTGCTGCCATTGTGCAAGAAACCTGGCTTACCTTGCTGGAAAAGGGTTCATAGCTGTCTGCATTTCTTTCAGCGTTTGCCCCTTCGTCTCTGGTACTAGCTTTGATAAAAATAGAACAGTCAATCCTGATATATTTGAAAATTTCACATTAGGCAATAAATTGGACTAAAAAATTTGCACTGGACAATGGAGAGAAAAAGAGGCATCACCTGCTGACCTCCATTCCTTTAAGAAGTTATAACCATATAACACAATACAAAAACTAAACCAGTTTACCAAAGACACAAGGTTTCCAGCTGAACCCTTCATGTTTATTGGAAATATCTGGAATAGCAAACTACAATTGAATTAGAAGCCATGCTTTAGTGGACTAATTTTTGAAGTTCTCATTGAAGTGTTCAGAGTTCATGTTGTATATAAAGGTATATACAATGTAGGTTGTAATATATTTAAGATTAAATAGGAGAGATTTCCCATTGAAAGTGCTGCTAAGTCTTGGTTTAAGGAGCTATGACTCCTGTTTGATGGCCAAACTCGTTTTGATCAATTGAGATATGGCTCGATAAGTTGAAGCCTGTATATTATGAGAACCCTGTTCTTTGTTCAATTCCTGGCTCGATGACAAAGGAATTCTTGATCGATTGTAAAAACTGTTTTTCTGCAGTTTTCTAGATGGGGATTTTCTGGTTTGTCAAACGGATAATATTCTATGTGAATATTATAGTCAACCAAAGTGACTCTACAAAAGTGTTTTTGAAGGGTCATAACCCCTTGGTTATAAATATTGATCCATATTCATTTTTGTAACTACCTCCTTTTACCATTTTTCATAAAAATTCACAAAATTCTCTCAATAATACTACTTGAAGAATTCCAAGCTTAGTTTTATCTAGGAAAAAATTTATAGTAACCCTTTAGTATCTTTTGTATGGGGGCAAATATTGTTTAAGAATAGCAGAGTGATTGTGCCTTTAAGCCCTTTGTTATCTATCTATTTATTGTTATTCCTTCATTGTAATCATATACTTTTCGAACAGTTCTTGCATAATAACTGACCTCTGACATTATGAGCCTTGTTTTTCCTGCAAGCCCTAGTCCAATTGATAAAAACAGCACAACTGCACAAGATACTATATTCATTGTCAAATGTCATGAAACAGCTCCCTTTTGTCTAACCGTAACATTTTCAATCCTGGATGCTTGAAATATCCCCTTTTCTGAACATTAATAATGTTTTAAGTAGTTAACAAGCTCTAGGTTTGACTCGGCCAGCAAACTTCCTCAACTCTTAATTTCAAAAGAGGATTTTTTTTTTCTGTCCACAGCAAGAGAAAGTGTGTAAGGAGTCCATGATATGTCTATTAGTATTGTGTAATAAGCCTCTAATGAAAAATTAGAATGACTTATCATGCCGAATATGTTAATGTGGGAATTGTGAGTATTTACAAAAAAAAAAAAAAAAAAGTTGTGGAATTTGTTTATGGCAGAATAGGAAAATTGTGGGTGTTAATTGATTTTACTGTCACTCGCTTTATTAAGTGATGTGGTTATCTTGTAACATTAAAAGAGGTTGGTCATTGGGATCTGCATTGAAGATATACATTGTATCAGAATCACATCAAGTTAAAAACTGTACTCTTTTTTTTTCTTTTTTTCATATTATGTATAGAAATCATATTAGGAAAAGAAAACGTAGATAAGATTTCATATCACAAATAAAGAAGGGGGGGAAAAACAGAAAGAGAAATCAATATGAAAACAGCTAGGAATAAATTCAACAAGATTAAGAGGGATAATGGCAGCATATTGTCAAACTCTCATGTATGCAGAAGCAGTATGTAAAAAGATTTCACTAATCAAATTAATCACAGCAAGATGATGTGAGTTTAACAGATGATTACTTGGCCTCTAATTTAAAGATTGAAAATATGATAGCTTGTATGTTCATGAAATCAGTGGAAGCTAATTTATATTGCAACTAGGATTTTGAAGTGCAACAGAACACAGTATGGATTGTTTTCTTTTTCATGGTAGTTCAAGTGTCAATTCACTAGAAGGAACTTGTGCCAAAATTTTTCTCTAGAATGAACTAGCATTAGCTTTCAGTCTTTGCTATTGTGGGTTTAATCTCTCTTCAAGAACCCTACTCTTTTATTATTACTTTATACTTTTTAAGCATTGGATTCAGAGTCTCCCTAAGAGAAACCTTTGA
Source organism: Castanopsis chinensis (assembly GCA_032878915.1). NCBI lineage: Eukaryota > Viridiplantae > Streptophyta > Magnoliopsida > Fagales > Fagaceae > Castanopsis > Castanopsis chinensis. The sequence continues at coordinate 348,910 of JAVQMG010000119.1, read as the reverse complement.
AGCGAAGTTCTTCAACTGTTTTATGCGCTTAATGCAACCATAGATGCTATGAAAGTTGATTTCTCTGAATGATTTTAAGCACCAAGGTTTATTGCAGGTTTTTCAGCTAAGGTTGGGAGTATAGTAATGGCTGTTATCCAGGTTCTTGACTTGCAAATTAGAATTTGAAAAATCTACCCTTTTGGGAGCTGTTGATTGTTGAAGGGGTTCTGTATAATCCTGAAAGAAAGGAAGGCCAATCATTTGAAAGCTGTACCAACAAAAGTATCAATTGGAAATTTGTGACTTTCTAATTAAAAATATTTCAAAAGTTACTCTAAATCCCAGTTGCTTCCTTAAAACTAAGGCTAAGGTGCCTTACACTTTTACTCTTGACCAATCTTTGTCTGTAGCTGATGGGCTTAGGTGAGGCGTGGGCCTACTGTTATGAGTGAGAATTTGGGCTTACAAAAGTCTGTTTCGCATTGGTGGATCTTAAGCAATTGATGGGCTTAGTGGATTGGGCTGTGTAAGGTTGGGTTTGGGATGAAAATTAGGCCTAAATTCAAATAAAGCAGATTGGGCTTCCTAAATGGGTCAGGTAGACCTGGCCCAAACCTTATTTCTTCTCAGCCGAATACCCACTCTCCTCTTAATCTAGAATGTTCCTAACCTTTCTTTTGTTTGTTTGGTTATTTGTGGATTTTATTTTGTGATCGGGTTTCGGGTTTGTTAAAACAAGTGGGATTCAAAATATGTTTGACCCGGTACTTTTTTCTTTCTTAAATATTTCAAAGAATTATGCTATTTGGCAAAATATGCTAGTGGGTTCGTTTGTGGGGCGGGTGTATGGAAATTTGGTGGCTTTGGTTTGGGGAGATTGGTATTTGGGCATAGGTGTATGTTTGTGATTAACTGATTATGTCTTCATGTGTTTGTGAACTGTGTCTGTGTGTATGCAAATCGTGCAAAAAGATATGTTGATGAAGATGTACAGCATCATACATGAAACTGACACTACCAGCAAAATAAGAAAGAAATGATACGATAGTAGATATATATATATATATATTTCCCTTTTTCTTGTCATTTGTATCTCTTGTTCTGCTTCTCTTCTTTTCCTGTGTTGTTTATTTGACATTTTGAGCTCAGGCTGAAAGTAGACATGAAAGCTCTAAATTAGGAAGTAAATAATTAAGAAAAAGAGAACCAAAACAATAAAGAGAAGAAAGCTTATTGGGGTTTTTGAGTGTTCTCTGCTTCTGAATGTTCTGTTTCCTCTCCCTCTGTTCTGTTTCTTTAGTGTCAATGATTTCTCCTTTCTTTGTCTCATTTGATGCTGATGTTGTTGTTGAGGGTTAAGATATATGAAAAAGATGTAATACTATTGCCATTTCAAAGTTAATGAATTAGTGTCAATCTCTTTGTCTCACATTATGTTTCTCATTTCTATGTATTTAATCTATAATACTATTGCTACTTCAAAATATTATCTTCAAAGGTTGCACAATTTTTATTTTTATATGCTTGTTGCTAACATGTGTCAAATTGTCTTTTCTTCAAATTCTTTTAGTGTCACAAGACTCAAAATGACCTGGAGGATTGGATTGGTATTGGTAAATTGCCAGATGAAATACTTGTTTTCATTTTGTCTCTCTTACCTATGAAACAAGCAATTAGAACTAGTGTCCTCGCTCGTAGAAAAATTAATGAATTTCTCTCTTTTTTTTTTAATAATAATAAAAATGTTATGTAATTAAGAAATTGTCATGCCCTTACCTAATTGGACACACAAGAAATAAAAGTTTAACCGAATGAATAATATCACTTTTTTTTTTTTTATACAACTTTTATTCTTATTTTTAATTTGATGGACTAATGACATTCATTAAAACTTGAGTAACCATTAACACTCATTTAAAATTTAAAAGATTAAAAATGCTGGAAATGTAAACTTTATGGTATGTTTGGCTGGATGGAAAAAGGGGAATATGGAATTGGATAATGAAAAATGAGAATTTTCCTCTGTTTAGTATGGTTGAAATGAGGTAGAATAGACTCCACTAATCCCCTTTTTCTATAAGAAAAAGTGGGAGGGAAAATGTTGCTTACATGGAATTTACTATTTTGTACATTCTAATTACAATATTTGCTATTCTCATATAATTCATATTTGTGGATTGGATGACTGAATTGTCTTGTGCTAACATTACTCATTCATCTCTTATTTTAGATTGTAGGGATTTGGTGAGGTAAATTCCAAGCGTGAAAATCAATCCTTGCTTTAGGGAAGTTAATCAATGTGCTGACAGGTTGGCAAAAATAGGAACTACCTTACATCATGGATTTTGTAATTTATGATATGCCTCGCATGGAGATCAAATTGCTTTTACTTTATGATTATATTGGTTTGTATTATGAGAGGTGTTATAATAACTCTTACTCGGTTAGTTTTTATTTATATATATATATATATATATATATTTATTTATTTATTTTATGTTAGACGCCTTCTTTAACCCAAAAAAAGGAAGAAGTCATATGCCAATCCATTTGGTAAATTACATTTTCTACCCTATGTTCCAAACACAGGATAGAAAATTGTACTTTTTTTTTAATCCATCCTCTTTAGTCTGTATCCTTCCTACATTTTTTTTTTATTTTTATTCTCACACATTTTCATTCTCCCAACAACCAAAATGATGTATTTCCGTCCATAATTATTTCTAATGTTTCCAAGGGTCCCCCACTAAATATAAGGGTCCTAGATAGGGATATATCAATACATTTAGTAGATTACATTTTCTATCCTCTATTTCAATCCCACAAGAAAATTGTACCTTTTTTTTTAATCCATCCTCTCTAGTCTCGATCCTTCCTACATTTTCCTACATTTTCTTTTATGGTCACACTCACACATTTTTCATTCTCCCAACAACCAAAACAATTAATGTATTTCCGCCCATAATTATTTCTAATGTTTCCAAAGGTCCCCCACTATAAGGGTCCTAGATAGGGATATACCAATACATTTAGTAAATTACATTTTCTATCCTCTATTTCAATCGCGCAAGAAAATTGTACCTTTTTTTTAATCCATCCTCTCTAGTCTCAATCCTTCCTACATTTTTTTAGGGTCACACTCACACATTTTCATTCTCCCAACAACCAAAACAATGTATTTCCGCCCATAAATATTTCTAATGTTTCCAAGGGTCCCCCACTATAAGGGTCCTAGATAGTGATACACCGAACTTGATTTAGGGTGCAGCTTGTGTCCAGTAACGGGTCCAGTGACCAGTGCCGGACCCCTTGATTTAAATTCAGTTAGCCTAGCTCTCCAACTGTAAACGGTCAACTATCCCCCATACCCCATTAAAGTCTCAACTATCCCTTTAAAATCTCCCATCCCATTCTTGAAAGTATCACCAACATAATCAAAATCAAAATCAAAATCGATTATTTTTATTGCATTGCAATTCCCAAATCCCAAGCAACCATGAAGGTCACTGTTATCACTCGAAACGGTAGAGAAATCATCAAAGGCGGCCTCGACCTCAATCACTCTGTACAATTTCTTCATTTCCCTTTCATTTTGCAAATTTAGTACTGTACTTTGATAAGCTAATTATTTATATTATTGCATTGCATAGAAAGGAATGAAAACCAAGTTTAAGGTTTTCTCAGGAACCAAACATAGACTAATTTCTGCTTCTGTTGCACTGCAGGCTACGGTGAGTGATCTGCAAAAGGCTATACATCGACGATGTAAGTTCTGAAAAACATGTGTGTTTGTTGTTTCTGTTATTGATGACTAGGGGCTAATGTTGTTACGCTAATGTTGTTTGTATTTTTTAAAAATACGTGTGGTGAAAAAATGCTTGAAAATATGTATAATGTTGTTTAAAAATTAAAAATTGTTGTTTAAGTTACGGTACCCGATGTTTGTTCTATTTTTATCAGCTGTCATTGATGTTGCTGATGTTAGACTATATGTTAGAATTTCCGTGAATATTTCAATTCCCAGAAATTGCAGGAATTGTAATTCTTATCGATTAGGTAGGAAATTTTAATTCTTGCATATCTTGTATTTGTAAAATTACTAATATGAGACTTAAATTCTAGTTTTTTTTAAACTTTATCTCACCCTTAAAAACTATTATATACAGTTAATTTTAGAAAATGAAATGAATTTTTTTCATCCAAATAATAAGTTTATCATTTAAAGAAGTTGTCCATTATGGTTAAATTATTACTAATGAAGTTTGTAAAAAATGATCATAAACAATTATATAATTTTAAGCCTAGTATTGTCTAAAATGTGATATAAACTCAAATTCTTCATTTATCTGAACAAGTGTTCTAATTTGTGATCTGTTTAGCCGTTTGGAGTCAGATATTTCCTTAAAAGAACATCAATATACTTAGATGATATCTACACATTTTTAACTTTTCTGCAGAATTATCAAAAATATTTTGTTAAACAGATAAAGGAAGATTTAGGAAATCATTCCATTTGTTTTAGGTTGGATCACTTCCTTATGTTTTTTAGTTAGCAGTTCATATTGATTACATGCTGGCTCGACAATTTCTATCGATATGTTGATAACTTATTGGTTTTGAAATTATTTATCACATTGTTTGTTTTCCTCTTAAGTTCTGGAAATTCTTAGCTGGAGTTATTTTGACTCTGGGTTGACGCCCTTTTTTGCTAATGAAGGTCCATACTTGGTGTTTGGATTACATTTGTTAAGCAAATTGAAACTAATTTGATATTTGATCTTTTTTTTTTTATTGCTATTAGTTTCTCCCATTTAATAGAAATGTTGGTTTTTAATTTAATTGTTAATTTGTCTTATTTCAGATATCTTATACAACTACATTTTCATGTTCAACAGGCAAAAAATACTATCCTTCAAGACAGCGTATTACTCTACCCGTCCAACCTGGATCCAAAGTAAGACCTGTTGTTCTGAATCCGAAAAGAAAAATTGAAGATTACTATGATGGAAAATCAGATCACTTGACTGTAATATTCAAAGACCTGGGTCCACAGGTCTCCTACCGTACACTCTTCTTCTGGGAGTATTTGGGGCCTCTGATAATCTATCCAATATTCTACTACTTTCCAGTATATCAGTACTTCAGTTATGGAGGGGAGCATATCATCCACCCGGTTCAAACATATGCCTTGTGCTACTGGTGCTTCCATTACTTCAAACGTATTACAGAAACTTTTTTTGTTCATAGGTTTAGCCATGCAACTTCACCTCTATCCAATGTGTTTCGGAATTGTGCATATTATTGGACTTTTGGCTCACTCATTGCATACTATGTGAACCACCCATCATACACCCCAGTGAGCGATCTACAGATGAAGATTGGGTTTGGATTTGGGTTGATATGTCAAATTGCAAACTTCTATTGCCATCTTATTCTGAAAAGCCTTCGCAGCCCTGATGGAAGTGGGGGATATCAAATCCCACATGGGTTTTTGTTCAATATTGTGACCTGTGCAAATTACACCACTGAGATTTATCAGTGGCTGGGCTTTAATATTGCAACACAAACTGTTGCTGGTTATGTATTCCTTGTGGTGGCTGCTTTTATAATGACTAATTGGGCCCTCGCAAAGCACCGTCGCTTGAAGAAGGTAAATACTAGTTGCCTTTGCTCGGATAAAGGAACTGTCTGATCATTTATATTGTTGGTTAATGCGCCTTAGATTAATCTAGATTCTTGTGGGAACCATTCAAATCTTGGTATTCCTGAGAGTAGCTTTTGATCTTCAGTTGTTACAATCTATGTTAAGCAAATTTAGCAGGTTGTTCCTGTGTAGCTTTAGGATAGAGGCTAAATTATGATGTCTACTGCCAAGATAATATGGGAACTTGATCAACTATAGAATACCCTAAGCAGATGTCTGTGCTTATCTAATTATTTTAATTTTATTTCTGTGTAGTTTTATGTGTCAAATGTTCCTTAGGCCCTTCCCTATTTGGAATAATTGATGTTAATCTCTGTTATCCAGAACTACAATATGCAAACATTGACTAGTTGAATACCCTAAGCAGATGTCTCTGCTCATTTCATTATTTTTATTTTATTTCTGTTTAGTTTTATGTATCAAATGTTCCTTAGGCCCTTCCCTGTTTGGAATTATTGATGTTAATCTCTGTTATCCAGAACTACAATATGCAAACATTGAACTTGCACGATTGATTCTATTGTTTTGTAACTACAATTTTGAATCATCTTTTCTCATTATGGACGCTTCTTAATCTGCAGCTTTTTGATGGGAAGGAAGGAAGGCCAAAATATCCACGGCGATGGGTGATTCTGCCTCCATTTCTGTAAAAATTAAAGAATACTTACCATAATTGGACCAGCAGGTAATGGTGTTATTTTAAGAATGTTCAAGGACACCAGAATTTTTTTGTGTGTAATCATTCCATCCAAAGTCATTTCTTTAGTCTGATTTATTTATTAGACAATTGAAAAATGTAAGTTGAGCCATAGGAATGATTAACTATGGCTGGACCTCTATTTCATAAAATTGTGATGAGCTCTTAGTGCTACTTATATTTGACTATCTATATGCACATTCTCACTTCTAATAACAGCATGTGCAACCTAAGTTCCACAAGCTAGGTTAGAAGTATGGAAAATTCATTAAACTTGAGAGTTTATTTGGGTTTTGGGTTTTGTTTGATTGTTTATTGATTTAGTTTTACTGTTATCTATGCTAATTTATAAAGCCTGAACCTTTGGTTAGTCTCTCAACAAAAGTAATTATTTCTGAAGGAAAAGAAACAATGTCTGAAATTGATTTCCATTCATGGATAACTATACAACCACACCAACAACTAAGTCTTAGTCCCAAAACTTTGGGGTTGGCTCTAGAGCCTCAACAAACTAGTCAGTGCTAGTTTAGTTTGAGGTTTCTCTATGTTTTTGGGTATTTCATTCACTATGGTCCTAACCATTTATTTATAAGTGTTTTTAATCTCTGCGGTTACTTCATGTGTGTGGGTATTAAATAATCTCTACCATTTAGAAGTGATCTTGGAAGGTGACTCAGTTATGATGGTAGGTGATAATTAAAAGAACCAATCGGTCCAAAGTGGGGGATATCATCGATAAAGCAAGGAGTGGTTTAAGAGGTTTTAGAAGATGGAAGTTATCTCCAAGTTGGAAGGAGAGGGAAGATGGAAGCACATAGATTGGCAAGGTATGCCCAACATATGGAAGATGCTTGTGCTTTCATAGAAGATGTACCAATTTTTCTGGAAAACCATATCTCTTCTGATGTAATACAAATCAAATATAAAATCTATCTCTTCTATTAATAAAAACTTAAAGGATGTTGATCATAGTGGATACCATACCCCAGAGTTACCATAGATGAGAACCACTAAATACAACGTTAGGACCAACTCTCATGGTTCTCTCTCTCTCTCCAACTTGGTCAAAAGCTTGAAGATATATCCTGCAATAAAAATGCTCACTTGTCACATGGATTGTAGGAATGAAAGAAATGCTGTCACCATAAGGTATACTCTTTCATCATCTTCCAACTGACAAACAACCTCCGATTTCATTTTTGGTCAAGGTTAAATGGCAAACTTTGAATGTTGTTTCACTATCAGAACAATGGTTCAACTGCTTTGGATTTAAAAAGATGAGCAGATACCTAGATGAATTTCGTTTTATTTTTTAACCATTATGACAAATCGTTTACACGTCCAACAGGAAAACTTCTACAGAAATATGGCATAAAAAAAAATCCAAAAAACATGACTAGATACCTAAATGAATTTAGTTTTACTTTTTTAACCATTATGACAAATTGTTTACACTTCAAACAGGAAAACTTCTATAGAAATATGGCGTAAAAATAAAATTCCAAAAACAAGCGTTGGATCATTTTGGAAGAAATGATTAAATGTCAAACAGTTTATGGAAAACACACTGTAGTTACCAAACAAGGACCATCCTTTTCAACAACAATCATATACAAATAACACAACACCTTTGTTTTAGGTGCATCATATGAATAACTAGTAAATGAAAAATGGCCAACAAAGTTCTCTCCTCTGTTGCTCTTGCAAAGTACAACAATAGAGCTCCATGATTGTCATCAGCTTGAACCCACCCTTACTATTTTGTTGCGCACAATTATTTTTCTTAACCACAAATAGAATCAATGACCTTTTATTGTTTTTGCTTTCCTAGCACAAACTCAGTTGTAGGAATTACTAGAATTACTTTGTTGTTTGCAATGATTTTGCAAGTAGACCAAAAGCAATAAGAAAATAACTAACAAAATAATTATGCAAGCGAACAAAACCATAAGAAAATGATCTAACCTAGTGTAATATTTAATGCGGACCTGATCTGATGTGTAAACACCAGCCAGATGCTGGCACAGAATCTCCTGTGCATACACCCCTCCAACAGTACTGATCAAGGAGACCAAAATAGAGTCTATTTTGTGAGGTATGTAATATTCATCAAGATGGAACACTTACATGCATTTATATAGGATTTGAACTCAGGAACTATCATTCATTGCCATATGTTACATGATATACAATTACATGTGATCATGGCCTCCAATGATATGTAGAAAATCAAAACAGCTATGATTTGGAGTAAACACATATAGGCATCAATTATGTGGGAGTGGATCAACTATAATTTACAAAAACTACGGTGTGGAACTTTTGGCATATAGAATATTAAATACCAGTCCTGCAGTTTGATTTCACTGGCATGGAACAACTCCCACATGCAAGAATTATATTCTCACGTTGCATAATTGATGTTATATGCAGAAGTTTTTCCATAAAAGAGGGAATGCTTCTATCTTTACCAGTGGGAATCCACTCATGTAGGGCCTCCAAAAATGTTTGTTTGGCGGCCAATCCTACGTGGTAACCCAAAATTTTGGTAAGCCCTGATTTCACCTCCCAATCCTGCTGTCACAATTACTAAGCCCCATGCTGTTGGTTGGGTGGTATGGCTCACATGGTTATTACCAGCATCAAACCAAGACCAAGATGAAGACGATGGATTGGCTGCAGAAATAGAAGGTGAATCACCATATCTAAACAAGGCAGAAAGTGAAGTGAATGACTCGCCATTCCCAGAATCTGTACGAGAAACATAAGCAAGCTCTTCTTCTGGCGGAGATGAAAAACTCTCTGAAACACTGGTGCTTTTCTTGGGAAGAGGTGGGAAGTGTCTTTTACTGTTTGCTAAGTTTTCTTCTTTGGTTGGTGATCCTCCTGCAGAAGGTGTTGGAAGAGATGGCAAGTGTCTTTTACTGCTTGCAGAGTTGTCTTCTTTGGTCGGTGACCCTCCAGAAGAAGGCAGTTGTGAGGCAAAGCGTTTGGATTGTCTTTTAGACTGCACTGACATGGTTGGTGGTTCACCCTTTATGGTACCTGGCCATGGGATTGCTACTGAAACATCCTTACACTGAAAGTGCTCGTGTGATTGGGTGACTACATTTTTCGATTTTCCTGTCCCAGCATTTCTGGGCTCTTCATGCTTCCAAACATAAACTTGAGAATCTTCACTTGCAGTAACAATATATTTCCCATCTTGACTAAAAGAAGCTGAAATTTGGCTGCTTGTATTTCGAAAACCTGCTATATATCCAACCAACAAATCCATTACCATAACCAGAAAAAGGTTAAAACACACCAGCTAAAAGGTAGAGACTTCTGCTTCTATGATTATGAAGGTACCTTTGAATTTTTGAGTGACATCAGGACCATCCAAAATTCTAATCCGGGAATCAGCTGAAGTAACTAGCACTTGAGATGGATTTCCTGGGGCAAACTGTTCATATACAAAGTTACTTGCCTCTTAGGCACACAGCACCACAAGAAAACAAAAAGGGGACAGAACTTGAAACTGAAAAGTAGAATTACCTGGAACCCAGTAATCTTTTTAGCTTGAGATTTCTTTTTTGTTTGAATATCAATCTGGCATATTTGATCTAATTTACAATCTAGGTCAAAAAATACCGTGGAATCAACATATAGGCTTTGGTTTTTATATGATTATATTAGAAAGTAGAATAATGTTCAACAGGGGTATAATTGAATTCTTAGCATATATGTATAAAACAGAAACAACTAAAGGAACTCTTACCTTCTGCGCTGTACATGCGAATAATTCCTTTGTGTGAACCAATGATGGCACCCTACAGTTTCCAAAACATAAATTTTCACTAAAGGAATAAAGCCATGCTTATTGTATTTGGAAACAAAAGCTTTTGATTGTGATATTTACTCAGTTGATCCTATTTTACTGAGATTCTGTTAAACTGAAGTGAGCTTCCCTCTGAAAATTATGACTTTATTCAAGAGTATGAGACACAAAACATCCTAGAAAATTTAATTGAACTGGACCTGGCCGTCAGGGGTGTAAGATGCTGCAGTAACCATTTCATGAAAGTCAATCCAGTCCACAACGTGCCGTTCAGGTATGTTCCATATTCGAACCTTTGCATCAAGTGAGCCACTGATGAAATGGTTGTCGTCAGTAGGATTGAACTGTATGCAAGTTACTGCAAAACCAAAATTCCCATGTCAAAAGAGTCCTCATAAAAGTAAACTTACTTTTTCAAAAACAACAAAAAACAATCAGCAAAAAACCAAATAAACTGATGCCAAATTAGACTCAAATTAGACATAATAAGGCATTTAAGAAAAGAATACCAATGTTTGACCAAAATGAAGTCAAGATGGTATTGGAAACATGGTTAGACATCTCACCATAATCGTTGTGGGCAAACAACTTTAGACAGCTCTTGCTTTCCAAGTCCCATAACCTGACAGTTTTGTCCATTGAAGATGAAAGCAACAGCTGCAAATCCATTCCAATTGGACCTGGTTATATTAAATCTCTGTATGACTATGTATATAGGAAATGTGAAGAAAAGCTATCTATACAATGAAAACAACCTATTAAGTTCTCTTTACAAAAAATGCTGAATTTCTTGAGATTTGTTTGTACATATACTAGTACATGAAGGGTGAGAAGCAGGCTGACCTGAGATTTGGACCAGGACAGGTCCAAAACATCATCCACATGACCTTTGAAGGAGCAGACAGGTTTTTCCAAGAACGAGAACACAGTTTCCGGGACATAAACATAGTCTGGAGCTGAGTTCCCTTTTCTTGTACTAGACTTTCCTCGTCTCTTTTTCTCTGACGGTAATGGCGTGACCTCTCCAATCCCAGGTCTATCCAGAGAATTGGAAGCACACAAGGACAGTTGAAGAGGTGATATATTAGGACTTATACTCCCTTCCTCCCCTGACCTCAATGACATGACCTCACATTCCTGCACTTCCCACACATGAATTACTCTGTCTTCCCCTGCACTTGCAAGAAACCGCCCATCTTGACTGAACTTAATGCACCAAATCGACCCTTCATGACCCTGAATTTCTTGACACAAATGCAAAGCAGATAACTCCTTAAACGACTTCCCGCTCTGCCGGACTCTTGTCCATTCCGACGACGAATTCTTGATCGGTTTCTGCTCTACAACCGGTGAAGAAACCTGCGAAAGCTCTCTCTCCTTTTCACCCATTAGTCCACTCATCGAATTGGCCAAACCTTTCACATTCTTCAACAAAGCAGCACCTCCTTTCTTGCTCATCCTCAAACTCCTGGAAAAATAAGAATTTGCACTCACTTTCCTATCGATGATCTCGTTCCTCCTCGACCCATTTTCTCGACGCATTAGCTCCTTAACAACAGGCGAATACCCTACGCATTTCTCGAACTCTTCCATTGTCATCTTCTTCCCAGTTTGAAGATCACTCAGCCTATTCCACATCCCATCTTCATCATATTCACTCACTACAAACTCCTTCCCTGTATCCAAACTCTTGATCAGAAAGAAAGCCCCCAGCCTTCCCTTCGAAGACAATACCGACGACAACGCGCTGCTGTGTCGTATCGATCGCTTGCGCCCCAGTCTGGATCGAGCTTCATTAGGAGAGATTGAATCCGAATAGGCACATATCCGAGCGTGTTGGGCTAATATCATGGAGTACGTTCTCGTGAGACGTTGCCTCGATATCGTGCCAATGAGCTCCTCTTTCCTACGCGTGGATAGCGAAAACGAATCGCTTTGAATGTCTCCCTCTGAGCGCGAGCGTACGAGGACGATTGGACATTGAGAAGGCGAATGTGGAAGCGTCGTAGAAACATCATTGTCTTCTTGTTCTTGTTCTTGTTTTTGTTGTTGTTGTAGTTGTGGTTTGGGTTGTTCTTTTTTCGGAGAAGAAACATGATCGTGATCGTTTGTGTCAACTTTTTTATTGGAAAAGCTGAGGGTTTTGCTGTTGCTGTTGTTGTTGGGGGTGGTGGCGGCTAAGCCCATGCCTTGGAGGAGGCGTTTCCGGCGTTCATTGATGGAGCCTGGTGTTGACAACCAGACATCATAATTGGGCGGCGAATTTATGACGGAAGAGGAGAAGGTGGAGGTGGTGGAGGAAGGGGAGTCAAAGTAGCGGAGGTTGGTGGATCGGAGGGAGGAGACGGCGGAGGCGAATGACATACGGCTGCTTTCGAAATCGTCTTCTTCTTCTTCTTCTTCCTCGTCGTCGTCGGAGGAGCTGCAGCATGTGGCGGTGGTGAGGTTGATGGAAACGGCAGAGGAGAAGGAGAGGCGGTTGTAGGACTCGAAGAAATGATCATCCTCGTCATTGTCGCCTAGACCGTCCCAGTTCATGGTAAGCGTTTTTCTACGTTCCATCATTTTTTTTTTTTTGGGGTGCAATGTGATTTGTGTCAATGTGAGGGAAACATGTTTATGTTTATGCTTATGTTTTTGTTGTTTTGGGTTTTGGTTATTTGGGTAAAAGGAATTAGTAGGAGGAAGAGGAAGAGGAAGAGAGAAAAAGAAGGGGGTAAGGGTGGTGGTTGTTACCGTTATGGTTTTTGGTTTGGTAATTGGGTGATTTTGATGGTTGGAAAAGAAACGGTCAAAGAGGGTTTATTTTTATTATTATTATTATTATTATTTTCATTTCATTGCTTATGTGACATCTCTTCACGTCTGTTATCTTCTGTTCTGTTGGGGCTGTCAACACCATTACTGCAATTGGCACGTTATCTTATTCTGTTTTTGCATTCAAGTCCTTGTCTTGGGCCTTGGCACTCTGTCCTGCGTGTTGGAAATCATAACAATAACACAATTATTTTTTTTCTTCTATAAAAAATTCTTAGTCATTAACATAAATTTATATATATAAAAAAAAGTTTAAAACATTACAAAAATATATGAAATTTCATAAAATATTAAAATCTAATAGATCAAAGTATAACATGGAATTTTGTTGGAATGATTGGTATTGTTCGTTATTGACCAAAATTTGTATCGAGACATAGTAAGGGTTTTGTTGTACTGATTTACATACCAAAACGAACAATTCTAATCGGAATTGAAGGTAATTCAATTTTTTTTTTTAATGAACTCCTTCCATGTTTTCTTTTTATAATTGTGACTTTGGAGAGGTTATGCTTTCATTCACAGTGAGTTAGATGAAGAAGTGTACATGAGATTACATATTGGATTTTGAAGTAAGGGGAACTCTTCTAAGTTTTGCAAAATCACTAAATCTTTGTATGGCCTTAAACTGGCCTCTCACCATTGGTCCAACAAGTTTTCTTCTACCTTGTTGCAGTTTTGAGTTTACTCAATCAATGAGTGATTAGTATTTGTTCACTTGTGCGCAAGGTTTTATAGCTATACTAGTGCATGCTGATGATATTTTATTTGCGAGCAATGATCTTCCTTCTATTAACAAATTGAAGGCAGGCATTTCTTGATCAATAGTTCAAATTAGAGGATCTTGATCTAGCCAGGTATTTCTTAGGTTTGGAATTAGATCACTCTACTATTGGTTACTCAGCTTGTCAGTGTAAAATATATGCCCTAGATATTCTATATGATTTAGGCTTTCTTGGTTGCAAGCCTACCAAAACCCCCATGGAACATAATATCAACTTATCTGCCACTGCTGGTCCTTTGCTTGATGAACCCGCTATTCACAGACGGCTTGTTGGCCGTCTTCTTTATTTGACATTAACATGGTCTGACTTGTCTTATTCCGTGAGTCCGCCAATTCAAGGTTGAAGCACGTACCCCCTATATACATGTTGCTCATCGAGTACTCCCATATCTCAAATGCACTGTGGATTAAGGGCTTTACTTCCCTCACCTTAAAGCTTTTACTAACTCTGATTGGGCTAGATGTCCTCATCTTGATGCATCCAATTGGATATGATTGTTCAAAAATGTCTTTAGTATTTCTTGAAGTCTGTCAGTTTATTTTTTAGTCCTTTATGTTGTATTTTGTGTAGAATTTATTTTAGTTCGTAAGTCTTAATTTGAGCAAATAGTCTTATGTGACATTTTGATTACATGATTGTGGAACTAGGGAGAGTTTTTTTTTTTGCAAGCCATCACTAGATCGAGAATGTAGTGCTATTTAATAATGATAAGTTGAGTATGGACTAATGTAGATCATCTTTTGCCAGTTAATATATTTATTTTAGAAAATCATTCTCTATAACCCTATTTTAGGTTTGTTTCTTCATCTACTCTTTCTATTCTCCTATTTTTCTTCACTCTAAATCAGTTCCAGCAATCATTGGTTACTGTAGACCGCATCATTTGGTATCAGAGCTATTGGGATTAAAGTGTGATTTACGTGGATATGGCTGGTCGCGGACTTGGTAAACAGCATAGAGAGTTAGAAGCTTCAAGATCTTTTGAAGAAGGCGAAGGGTCAGATGGTGAACATAAAGCTTGAAATACTATAATTGAATGGTACTTTACAAGCTGAGGAAGTCTTTCATGTGGATTTACTTTATTCATCTACTAGTGTGTGGTCGATAGATTATTTTATTCCAAGCATATTTGAAGATGGTGAAAAATGCTCTAAAGAAGACATTATTATGGATTGGAATTCTCCAAACCAATCTATGACAAGTACCTCGATGAATAATATGAATTGTGCAACCAACAAATTGAGGAAGATGCTGATAAGATTTTCTTTGTTCAAATATAGGTTGCCGATTTTAAAAAAGAGAATTATTCAAAGGTAAAATTCATTGTTGTAACCATAAAACAATTGGGTATCAAGATATTATCTCTTGAGGAGCAAAATCCACATGTTGATCTTCTTGGGGTTGGCAAATACATATTTCTTGATGATAAATTTGATAGGGATTTTGGTCCGTCAATTGAGATTAAGGATCCTTGTTCTAAAAAGATAAGTGAAGCTTTAACGCTATGTGAATTAAAAGGGAAACAAAATCTAGGATCAATGGATGAATATGCTGATTTGTTCTTAGCATTACAAATAAGAATTCATTCAACAAGGTTTATCACGAGCGAGGAAAGATTGACCAATAGCATGTCAGTTTCACTTTTATCACTCAGAAAAAAAAGGATGAAAATGAATGATCGGACATCTAATAGATCGAGGGAAGGATCTAAACTTGAGCTTGAGGTCAAATTTTCTAAAACTAAGGAAGATTGATGCAGCAAACTGGATATGGTTTTTCGAAGATGCCTTTAATATTTCTTGAAGTCCAGTCAATTTATCATTTAGTCCTTTAACTTGTAATTTATGTAGAATTTAAGTTAGTCAAATAAGTACTAATTGGAGGTTTTTTTTTTTTGAGAAGATCCTAATTTAAGTAAATAGTATTGGACAATTAACACTCCCCTCCCTTGAGGTTTGGAAAAATGACACTTACCTCCAAACTTAAAAGAAAAAAAAAAAAAACATTTTCTCCCTTTGACATTCATTTAACTAAACTCTGTTGAATTGATGTTAAAAATGTTGTGTACTAACCTACCTTTTAGTAGTTAAGAACATATTTCCAAAATTGTCCTCAACTTATTCTTAAAAGTTTTACAAAACCCAAAATTTCGGCAATCATTCCTTCCCGCTCATCCTTTCCCACTTCTTTGAAAACCTAAATTGATGTTAAGGACTTTGATTTACAAATTCACAGTAACAAATACACCTCAACTGGTCCCTTACAACCTCCCATCTCATGAACCTTTCTATAAATAGATATCCTGTGTGATAAAAATGTGGTCTAACAAAATAAATTGCAATGAAATAAAAATAGCAACACAACAACTCTTTGATAAACATATATATATATATATATATATATATATATATATATGCACCTATTTAAATTCTATCCAATTTACCCATGTTGAAAGTTTTTTATATTGATAAGTGACTCTGAGAATTTCAAACTCATTTTTAAACAATAAAAGCTTGAAGTTTCGACAAATTGTTTTATTTTATAAATTTTGATTCAAAGTGTTGGAGAGAGGTGCAATTAAAAAATCTAAGAAGATCATCAAACTTTAAAAAATCAATTGGAAAGGTGCTAGAAGAGACTAAAAAATCCACTTAAGCAACATGTTTTATAATATGCTCTTTTCATTTTTATTTTATGTGAATGCTCTTTTCACTGACCGTGGTTAAATTTTGGTAAAGAGAATCTTTTAAAAAATTAAAATATTCCATTACTATTATTAACAGAAGGAGAGAGTGTTATTTTTTTTTCAAATCTCAAGGGAGAAGCATGTTTTTCCTTCCAAGTTTAGGGGTGAGTGTCATTTCCTTAAGAGAGGGGAGTGTAATTTGCCTAATAGTCTTTATGACCTTTAATTGCATGATTTTGGAACTAGGAAGAGTAATTATTATGCAAGTTGTGACTAAAGAATGTACTGCTATTTATATGTAGTATGGGCTAATGTAAGTTATTTTTTACCAATTAATATATCTATTTAAGATAATCATTCTCTATATGCCTATTTTGGGTTTGTTTCTTCATCCACTCTTTGTATATATTCTCCTGTTTTTCTTTACTCTAAATTAGTTATATCAAGTTACCAACCATCAGCTTATTGTGGACCACATCATGTCCTAATCTCAAATGCTCAATCAATGGTTTCTATATATTCCTTGGTGACTCACTCATTTCTTGGAAATCTAAGAAATAACAAGTCATCATGCTCCTCATCTGAAGTTAGTATTGTGCCATGGCTATCAGCTAATCACATGTTCGGTGACAAGGGAATTTTGTAGCTCGTAGCATTGTTAGATGTGCTAAACATGTATTTATATGTTACAAATTTATATGTGTTGATGGGAGATGTTTCTTCACACCTCAATGTTGTAATCTTTACTAACGTGGCTGCCAATTCTTAATAAAATTTGCAGCTTTATTCTTAAAAAAAAAAAAAAAAAAGATTAAGCCTCCCAAACCTCATTTTGGAAGGTGATGCATTTAACGTTTTCAATTCTCTTCAATCCCTCTTCGTTCTCCCAAACTGGCTTGTAGCACCAATATTAGAGGATTTTGTGATAGGTTTTAATATTTCATTTAGTTGTTGGAATATTTTAATTGTAAAAACCAAGAACAGATATAAATAGTGTTTGCCCATAGTTTGGGCCTTGTGTTGTGATTGGGACGGGCCTGTGCCCATCTCCTATCTGGCTGACTGGGTTCTTTCAAAGGCAGCTGGAGATGGGTTAGTCTCATTCCTCAGTTTCAAAAATATTTCATTTATTCAAGGGAAACAAAGTGTAGTAATATTTGATGGGATTAAATGAAAGCCAGCAAGTTGCAATATCAAAAGCCCAGTGGGCTGTTGCAGTCTTGCAATTCTATTCGTTGTGGTGGTTTCATCATCCAAGAATTAGTTAGGAGTTAGATCTTAAAAGCAGGCCTGCTTACAGGGCCGAATTAATTCGGCCAAAAATACAGGCCTTAACTAGACCAGGCTTCTGTTGCCCCAATCCAGTTACCCGAAGCCCAACCATGACCTTGTCTGCCAAACCCAAGACCCAAGATCACTAAGATTGGGCCAGATACATACAATTGTACAAGAACTGGATTGGATTAGACGACATTTTTGTTCTGATTTGTTTGCCAAGTTATTTTTTGCAAATATATATATATATATATATATATATATATAGAGGGTTGGGTTCAAGTTACACCAGGTGTAACTTTAAGCAATATTACACTACTCAATATTTTTTAATTGGATTCGAATATTTACAAATTCACCGTTAAATTATATTATCTTCATATATTCTCTATACTTGCAAAATTTTAAGGTGATCAAAAATTAATAGCTATGTCATCAATCAATTGTTAAAATTCAAGTTTTTCTAGTTTAAAATAATGCATAAAAGATAAGTTTATGGATTATATGGTAAATAATATCCGATTGATATGAAAATTGGCATGCATGTTAAGAACATATAGAACATGTAACTCAACGGTTGGATTTTCAAAATATTAATTCAATAACAAGTTATTGAGTGGTGTAACATTAGTTAGAGTTACACCAGGTGTAACTTGAACTCAACCCATATATATATATATATAAAACTATATTATTCATAAATATAGAGTTGTCAGCAAAAGAGAAGATTGAAATCAGCCGTAAACAAAGACCAATGCAATTGCGAGAAATCAAAAAGCTATTCGTGGATTTCAATTAGCTTAACTGATAAAGTTTCTAATAGTTGAATGAGAGATTTAAGATTCAATTCTCGTTTATACTAAGAACTAACTGGTGTATTGCTTTGATGATAAAGATCTATTATCAGAAGCGGAAGTCATAAGTTGAAACTCTCTAAAAAAGAGTTATTCTAGCGCTATATTTTTTTTTTGTTATCATACTAATAATACTTAAAACACATATCCAAATGATATGTACGTGTTCATGTTTACATATACAAACAAAATCACAATAAGATACCCCATCAAAAAAAAAAAAAAAAAAAAAAAAAAGAATCACAATAAGATACAATCGAATAGATAGGCATACATAATTTAAGGTTTAGTCCGACATTGATGTTTACTTGTCAAGCAGGAATGGCATGCCATCATTTGAGGCTTAATTGTTATTTTCATAACAGACATTTGTTGTTTTAACCCCCATCCCTGTTCACATGATGGGACCCACAGGTGGATCCCACTATGTAAATAGGAGTGATGTTGAAGCATCAATACTTTGGAGGGCATGAAAGTAATGCACATTGCCATGCATCCTTTCTAAAATTGATGAATCTTAGCTGGTTATGATTATTTCATTCTCAGTTTGTGTGTATATATATATAAGAAGCTACTAATATGGATTATAACCTCTCATGGGAACCCATTAAGTATTAATTTACTAGGTATCTGATTGATGAATTGGAACTAGTAAAAAATTCTTAGATAATGGGGATGTGCCCATAAATATTCATTTACAATTCGGTAATTTTCGCAGTATTTGAGTATTATCATCATGGAGGATGTTTGGCTCTCTCGAAAATCAAAGCTTGATCTATATATATAATATACACATAGAAGAGAAATTCTATAAGAACAAGAAGAGGCTAGGGATTTGAGCGCACCCCATTTGTTAAACCAAGCCGTAATAATCAGAAGCACTAATTAAAATGTATATGGTCACCTTATGTTGCAGAACAGATGGCATTGCAGTAAGGGATGAGTATCCAAATTATGAAGATACTCTACCATTATATATATATATATATATATATATATATAAAATGACAATGTGCAAAGCTTACCTTCTTGGCTTCTTCCTAGGATCTCATGGAACCTCAATTGAATTTGCCTAAGCGTAAAATGAAAGAAAGAATCTTTGAGAAAGAAAAATGCTTTCAAATCTGGAGTGCATAAAAGATAGAAGCATAATTTTTATTCAATCTCAAAGAATAAGTTCTCCCTTTTAAGAACAGCATAACACCTTGAGTACAAAAGAACCCAAGGGTGCAGTAAAGTAGGAATTCTACATCACAAACTCTTTTTTCTTGGTCTGTACTTCATCTTTGATCATCTTTCGCAAACTAACTTTAACTTTACACCATCATCTGGGTCATAGACCAATCCCACCAAATCAAGATCTAAACCCCAGAAAGAATAAAAAAAAGAAAAAAAGAAGAAGAAGAAATTACAAAGAGGAAAAAAGGTGAATATAGAACCAAAATCAATCTGAATTGCACGATTATCATTCATGGGGGTAGAGCCTCAATGTGCAAAGTTGATGATCTCTTACCAAATAATTATAACTTAAGTTTCTCTTCGTCGTCTCTTAGAGGCCGAGCTTTCTTGATCTTGCAATGAAAATCAGAGAGAAGAGAGGGAGGAAAGAGTGATTCGACTTCTTTTGAT
This sequence comes from Castanopsis chinensis, assembly GCA_032878915.1. NCBI lineage: Eukaryota > Viridiplantae > Streptophyta > Magnoliopsida > Fagales > Fagaceae > Castanopsis > Castanopsis chinensis. Next base: position 328,661 of record JAVQMG010000119.1, on the reverse strand, counting down.
AGATCAAGTTGGAGACTTGTACGTACATTTTGTGACACTTTTCTTTTCATTGACGCCTTGGGTTTTCTTGGAGTAGGTGGGCACTGTTTGATCACTGGGACTTTGTGATCCAAAGATGTTGGAGTTTTGAAACCATCATCGTCCTCTTCGACCTTGAATTCACCTAGAGGTGGCCTTACACTTTCACATTCATCAGAAGGAACCTTAGCCTCGCGCTTTTCTTCTTTCTTTTCTATCTCGAATTCTTCTTTTTCTTCATGAAGCTCGGGCACGTTTGAGGCCATGGCTGCATAGCACTTATCTTCATTTATCAACGTGGGTTCCTCGAAAATGCTGAATTTGACACTTTCTTTATCGTCTTTGATGAGAAAGATCTCCGAATTAGACATACCTAGCAATATTGTTTCTTTCAATTCCGAGAACATGTAAGATATACACTATATCAAACTACAGAGATCAAGTGTGTGTGTGTGTGTGACTGAGAGGGTTTGAAGAGAAGGGTACTTGTTATAGAGATCCTACATACATAAGGAATGGAATATAATGATCAAAACACTATCTTTTTCTGTTTCTGCTGCGAGCTTCTTTGGCTATACTTTTGGTGAGAAAGAGAGAGACAGAGAGAGAAGTGGAAGCGGTTGTTAACTGTGCTCATGAATAGAGAGATTTAGAGGTTTATGCGCATTGGATCCTTCGCCAAGAGTTTTTGACAGCCACCAAGTCTAACTTCATTGCTCTCTCTCTCTCTCTCTCTCTCTCTCTCACTCATTGACAGAGAATTTAGAATTTAGGACCAGAAAATCTGGGTTTCGAACTATACTTTTCTTTTCTTTTTTTTTTTCCTGATCTCTACGAACTTTGATGCATCTATGCACGTGGTCTACCTAGTTGGGGACCATATTAGTTGGATAAGACTCCGTATTATCATCTCGTGATATTTGACCTGGTTATCCCTGTATTCTTTGTTTATCTTGCAAGCAAGGCCATTAGAAATTTGACTTTACCACCACGGCCGGGTACCTATAGGTGTTAGCTGGACCCGCTCTAGGAATTATTTTTAGAGCGATCATTAAAAAAAATTTAAATTATATAAAACTGAATAAAGAAACAAATTGAATATATTAATGTCATAAAAAAATATGTAGATATATAAAAAATTAAAATTTTTTTTTGTATTAACAAAAAGAATAAGAAAAAAAAATTAATAAAAGATAAAGTACAAATTGAAAATACTGATATGAGAATAATAAAATATTCATAACAATTTCATAACAAATCTTATCTAACAAGTTTTTAGCCTGTTATTGGTGAGTAAAATATGTTAATATTGAACCCGAATTAGAATTACTAACAACTTATTTTATAAGATTTATTGTGAAAATGTCGTGGATGTAATATTACTCTTATATTTATTGAATTCAAATTCTTATGATTTTCAAGTAAAGTTATTCAACATTTTTATTAGGATGGTCAAAAGAGATTAATTTAGTATATATATATATATATATATAAGTATATATATATATACATCTCTTTTCAGGTCAGGGTAGTTATAGAACATATTATTTTAAAATGATTATTTATATAATTTTTTTTTTTTTGCATATGTATAATTTTTCACCCTCACATACAGGTAGAGCCGCCAGTGGTCTAAACTTGACATAAATTTAAAAAATCTTTTTGGTTCAATACATTATATGCACTATTTGTCCATCGAATTTTTCCCTCATACATACATATATATATATATGTATGTATGTATGTATGTATGTATGTATGTATATGTATGAGGGAAAAACACACCACGAAAAAAAGTTGAAAATTTCATTGTTGTTTTCTTATATTATATTTGTAATTGTTATGATTTCATTGGATTTAACTAAAAACATATCGAGTTGGAGGTATTTGCTCATTTTCCAAATATAAAGGAAGAAGTTGGTTAGTTTAAAAAATAAGAGAAGAAAATTGTGAACTACTTCTCCCCAAAAAATAAAGGCAGTGTTAATTATACACACCAACTTGGAATTACATACAAATACACACACATGTACAAAAACAACTAAAATTGTGAGTTGAATACATGATTTTAAGTTGAAAATCGTGTTTTCATCTCACGATTTTAGTTTTTGCACACCTATGTGTATGTACAAGCACGTGGGCAACAAGTTCAATCATTACAAAAAAAAAAAAAAAAAAAAAAAAACTTCGTGCTAGGGGTGGCAATTTGTGTTAGTGGGTCGGTTTCATATCGTGTTAAGTCATGAGTGTTCGGGTATATGGATTAACCTGAACTTGACCTATTTAGTAAGCATGTTAGTTATCCTCAACCCTAGCATGATTTTTTTATTAAACAGGTCGATCTGACATGACATGTTTAACTCGTTTAATTAACAAGTTATGTAATGGTCAATACAAATGATTAGTTTAATAATCTATTTGATTTATAGGTCATACTTAACTTAAACAACTTGTTATCAATTTCTATATATCTAAAATTAAAATACAATTACAACCATAAATATATATAGTAATAAACATATAAATACAATCATAAATTAAGCAATAATAACAAAATAATAATAAAATAATAATAATTTTATAAGCTAAAAGGGTCAAATGAGTTTGCATGTTAAACACGAACACGTCATGTTTATTAAATGGATTAGCCATGTCAACTCGAATATGACTCAAACTTGTTTAGCCTCAATCCATGACCTGTTTATAAATAAGTTAGTTGTGTTGGATTCGCCGGTCATATTAGATATTGTCACGCCTACTTTGTGCTAGCTTCCTACCTTTTCATGAGGTGTACATCATTATCGTCCTCAATTGCCTTAGAGCATTGGTTTAAGAGTTATTTTTAAAAATATTTTATTGGGAGAATGATAAAATAATAAATGTTGTTGATAACTTTTTATATTTCTTATAAAAATTGTGTCAAAATTTTCTTATTATGATTTATTAACTATTGCCCTATGGGCATCCATTAACATGATCCAATAACCATGCAACTAACATGATCCAATAACCATGCAACTGCATTAATGTGCGTTATGGGGAAGTGAAGTCTGGATCCGTGTATCAATTATTGCGTATTAATGTAACATGGTTTTAGGTAAAAGCATGAAGAATAAAGTGTTACATCCAATGGGAGTAGTTGATATTCTGGCATTAGTAATGGGCATTGTTGAATTTTGTGTACGGCATGGACAAGCTTCACAGGCAATATCATTGTATCTAAAATCTATGCTAGCTCAAGATAGCATTGTGTCCTGATTAATAGCATTCTCATCAAGAATGCTAAAATATTTAGCATTTATCATTTTAAAATCTTACTTTATCAATTTTAACATACCACTTTAGCAAAACTTCTATTATTTTACCATTTCATTTAAATATTCTTATTCTTTCTTTATCTTTATTCTTTCTTTTTATTAAACAAGTATATTTTTTAAACAAGTGGAGCTACAGTGGAATGCTAGACACTTTATTCTTTCTTTTTATTAAACAAGTATATTTTTTAAACAAGCATTAAACAAATATTTTTTTTTTTACAATCTTGCATGGACTGCTATGTCCTTATTAATGGGCATTGTTGCATTTTGTGTACGGCACTATTGGTGAGGATTGCATTTCACATTTTCACCTTTCTTTTTCATCTCCATCCCCATATTATTTTGTTCTCAGCCTTTTCTTTTTATAAACCAATTTCTTTCAATTTCTTATATCTCATTAAAAGAGATTTATGGTATATATACTTACCACTAAATTATAAAGACTTTGGAATCCTAATTTAGCACAAATAGTACTTTTTTAACCACTCCGTGAAAAGGCTAGTTTAATTAAACATTAATCCAATACAATAATGAGGGCAAATTGGGTTCTGGATTAGGTGGTAATTAAAGAGGTGGACATTGAATGCTTATTAGGTCAAAATCTTGCCAACCAGGAAAATTTGTCAATTTGTTCATTTTAGTATCATATATACACTACAAGCTAGTTGTTTCATACATCAAGTTCGATGCGTGATGTAAATTTCAAAATTTGTGCATCATGCTATACATGAAGAAGCTAGCATCTCTGAGACTCTGACTCCGAGCGTTAATTATCATGTGGTTGCCATTTTCCTAAGACCATTAATTAACCACCAAAATTGTACACGGTAATAACTGTGACCTGTAACTCGTCCTTATTGAAGGACCATCATTAGACTCATGCCATTGCCTCCACGTTATCTCAACATAAAATGCCTATCGGTTGCATTCAATAACCTCAAAAGCTAGCAAAGCTAAACCAACAGTTTTATTTTGTTTTGTTTTGTTTTTTGAGAAAAAACGACAGAAAGGCAAACCAACTTTGGTAGCAGTCTTATCTTTCTGATTATTAAGGCCACATGAAATGATCAGCTACTGCCTCACAAAGCCGGTATTTTTGGGGGTAGAAAAGGGGATTTTCATTAAAATTTTTTAAAAATACTAAATATACTTTATAAATTTATTAGGTTAATTTTTTTTTTGTTGCTGAAAATGTGTTAAAATATACTTATACTTTGAAAAAAAAAAAAGGAGAAAACATAGAAAAAATGTAAGATTTTAAAATGCTATACATAAAAACAAGAAAACAAAAAATGACTTATAGCTTTATGAGAGTAACAATCTTCAGCTGTTTAACACATCTGGTAGTACTAACAGGCAATATATGTTGTATTTGGTCCCTGCCTTACCATGGTCCTATTTCTTTCTCAATAACTCTAGTCACGAGACTCACAACAATGTTCACACAAGGATAGGACTAAGATATAGTTTCTTTGCTGCACAATATATATATATATATATATATATATATATATATATTAGATTCCTCAATTAAATAAGAACATACTTTGTTGCACTAAATTAGATTCCTCAATTAAATTAAGGGGCATGCTAACAGGTGCTCTTAGGACAATGATTTATAATTTATTTTAAGAAAATTTTGATGCTACTTTTATAGGAAATAAAAAAGTTATTGAAATATTAATTTTTTTTCTTTTCCCATAAATTTTTTTTAAAATAAATTATTAATCATTACCTTAAGGGCATCAGTTAACATTTTCTTTAAATAAAAAACATAGTTTGTATTTAATTGTTCTTAAAAAACAAAAACATTATTTATGTTTTATTGGATCAATACAATCATATGTTTGGATTTAACCGAGGAACCTAACGTGTTTCACCTAAATTTTACCATTCACACAATATTTTACAATAATCGAGGTGATCCGTAATTGATGACAAATAATATAGTAATATATTTGTAGTGGATGTAAATGCAAACCGATAAAAACCTACATAGTTATTGTTATGAATTTTTGTGTGAATATATATATGGCGAAAAATCCCTTTTAGTCCCTACATTTTCACGCGATTTCCACTTTTGTCCCTAGCTTTTTTTTTCCACCGATTTTAGTCCCTGTCTTGGAAAACGCCTCTCGTTTTCGTCCCTAACGTTACATTAGAGACGGAAATTACACAGCTGGCAAACGGCACAGTGCTAAAAGCTGACGTGGCCATTAAAATAATAATAAAAAATGCCACATCAGCATTTAAATTTAAAAAATTAATTTATTAATTTTAACTAAATAAAAAAAATTAAAAACAGAAATTAAAAATAAAAAAACCAAACTTTGAGATCAAATCGTGTCTGGAACAAGAAAAAATAAGATCCCAATTCCAGATCTAAGAACAAAGAAAGAAAAAAACACCGACAGAAAACCCCCACCAAATCACTGCCACATCCAACCCATCCGAATTCAAAAGAAAAAATATTAATCCATGCCTCACTACAAAACACACACACAAAACCCACACAAAGCCCAAATCAGTGCCTCTAGATCAAAACCCATATCAAAACACACACACACACATAAAACCCAGATCTAAAACTAGATCACTACCACATCTAGCCACCGTCGCCGCTAGAGCAACCCATCATTGGAGGCTACCATCGCACCATCGCCGCACCATCGCACGACCATCGCACCATCGCACAACCATCGCACCGTCGCCGCACGACCATCGCACGACTACCCATCATCGGAGCAACCATACCCATCATCGGAGCAACCCATCATCAAGACCACTACCATTGTACGACTACCATCGCACCAAAACCCAGCCCATCATCAGTGAGCTTGAGCAACCCGTCATCGGAGGCGAGGTTGGCAACCTATCAGAGGACCACGCCACCGAAACCACCAGACCCACGGCGCCACCAGATCCACACTACTGCCAGACCCACGGCGCCACTAGATTGGATTGTTTATGGATTTTTTGTGGGTGTTTTCTTCTTTCTTTGAACTTGGATCAAGAATGGGTTCTTATTTTTTCTTGTTCAAGCTTTGTTTTTAAGCTTTGGTTGATCTTAGATCTGGATATTGGACTGGCTTTCTTTGTTCTTAGATCTGGAGATTGGACTGTTTGATCTCAAGCTTTTTTTTTTTTTTTTTTTTTTAATTTCTGTTTTTAATTTTTTTATTTAGTTAAAATTAATAAATTAATTTTTTAAATTTAAATGCTGACGTGACATTTTTTATTATTATTTTAATGGCCACATCAGCTTTTAGCACTGTGCCGTTTGCCAGCTGTGTAATTTCCGTCTCTGATGTAACGTCAGAGACGAAAACGAGAGGTGTTTTCTAGGACATGGACTAAAATCGGTGGAAAAAAAAGTTAGGGACCAAAGTGGAAATCGCGTGAAAATGTAGGGACTAAAAGGGGTTTTTCGCCTATATATATAGTAAAAAAAAAAAAAAACCCTTTGGATTAGCAAATTCCTCCACACAAAAAGCGAGTTAAGATCTAATGAAATTCCTTGTCTTGTTTCCTGCTAATATTACAAAACTAATCCAAATTTCTTAGCATTAGAAAACACAAAAAAAATCCAAGTACTATTAGTCCTAAAGCGAGATGATAAATTGACGAGAAAAAGGGAAAAATGAGAAAATCCAACTTTGAGTACAAAGCGGTGGACCGGTGTGTTAGAGTGCATGGTTTTCATCATCAAACAGTGAGGAGAATTTTAAACTTTTACAAAAACCATCCACGCTTCTATAACTACGTGTGCATCACGATCAAATAATATAGTGCCAGCTCAGCCCCAAGGAATGGTATACTCTTCTATGAGTGGCGGGTGCACCATACCTTAATCTAATACACGTGATAATGAATTAATGAAGCTTTTTACTTTTGGGATTAAGTATAAATTAAGTAATTTAAATAACGTTGTTTATTGGAGTAGTGTAAAGAGAGAGTACGTAAAGAATAACATTTTTAGGAACAGAAACACACACAAATTCACGCACTCTCTCATGGAGCATCATTGCAACTCATGCACATGCCTCATTATTTCGCCCCCATTGCCAACCATCATGTCTTATGTCTCAAAATCATCTCCCACCCCCCCAATTTCAACTCATACCTCACATTGTGCTTTACTTTCTTATTACCCTCTTTATATACATGGGTGCTATAGATCTTGAATACCTAAGAGTATACACTACTTGATTATTAAAAAAAAAGAGTATACACTAATTAATAATTAAAAATCGGGTAAAATACATTTAACATTTTTGAGATTTGGGTTAGTGTTAGTTAGGTTTGAGACATTTAAAATCGACTAACTTGGTTTCTAAACAACGAGAGAGAGAGAGAGAGAGAGAGAGAGAGAGAGAGAGAGAGAGAGAGAGAGAGAGAGAGAGAGAGAGAGAGAGAGAGAGAAGTAACGGTCTCTAATAATGTTGGGTTTAGAGATTAAGGATCTGTTTGGTTAATCCATCATTTATAACTCATCACCCATAACCCATATCTCATATCTCATATCCCATAACTCAATTTTCAATTTTTGAAAACTCATAAAAGTTGTTTTCAGTTTTCATGACTCTATCTCGCTTTTTTGAGTAATAAGTCTTGAGAGTTGAGATAAAAAATTGAACCAAACAAGCATCATTAAGGTGGGGCCCACAAAATTTGAGAATTGAGTGATGAAAAATGAGAATTGAGTGATGAAAATTCATAAACCAAACACCCCGTAAGTTTGTCAGTTTTGAAATATTTTGAACCTGATTAACATAAATCCAAATTTCAGGGTGTTGCCTAGAGTTTATCATAAAAAATTATTAGTTTATATTAATAGTGTCCACACTAACCATGCGTAAAACGCATGGTGTAAACAATGTGTAGAATTTTTTTGATGTGAAACAATCGGAAAATAAATAGTTACTAGATGACAATATCGAGGCTAGATTAAATTTCAATCAGGGATATTCTTTTTAAAGCAATATGCAACAAGCAAAACATAAAAAATGAACATGTACGTATAAAAGTTCATATTCGGAAAACGAATGAAACAATTCACTAACCAAAAGAGCATATTCTTTTACAACCACAAATTTCTGATGGCTCATAAGGAGTTGTCACATTCACATTCATATGTTACCAAGCAGAAGGTAAATTCGAGTTCAATCATTCAGGAGGTTGTACTTTGATTTGTACCCAAATACGTATGAGGCTTACTAGATCTCGCAGTCACAAAGGTTAGTAATTGTTTATCTTGAGCATTCTTGGTGTTGTAAAAACTTGTACTAGATTTCACATATATACTGTCCTTAATACTCCAAATAAATTCTAGAAAATAGTTTCATCATAGAGTGTGAGTGATAAATGTGTGTCTGTGTGTATATATAATATGTGTGTGTGTGTGTGTGTGTCACTGTGTGTGAAGCACGTAGAAGTATATACTGGCCTGGGATCTGGGTCCAGATTCTCTGATCTGTTGCCTCGCTAACTTTTAGCAGATGGTTGGTTGGTTGTACAATACAAAAACTTTCTTTGAGTACAGAGGTCATGCTGTCCACTATCTTGTGTCGCCTGCTAGTGACTTATTATGTCAGGAACTCAAACTCACATAAATTTATCATCTTGGTTACCCAGCTTTTCTTTACAATTATCATATATATCTTATACTTTTCTTCAAGATCTTGGTCACGTCCTTGGCTCTAAGTCAGGAACCATCATGCTGGGACAATTGAAAATCAACTTGTTCCTTGAAAATCAATGTGGCTGACCCAAACATATCATGAGGATGATATGTGTCTATTTGGGTTTGGCATCCTGTTTTTAAGCCTGATTTATTTGCTTAAATCCTCTTTCTATCTCATTTTTTAATAAACAAATAAATTTGTCTTTTTGTTGTTGTTGAAATTAAGCTAATTTATTTGTTTAAGGCCACTTTTTGTTTCATCTTTTAGTAATAAGCTAATGGAAAATATGGGATTTCAAGCACACAATTCTGTTCTCTATTGTGGCAAGTGAGTTTGGATGATATACACAACTTGAGAGAACAACAATGGATTCAACTCAGCCAATTGGGTTTATTTTATTTTATTTTATTTTTTTGTTTTGGAAATAACAAGTATTTTTAGGGCGGTTTTTGTCCATGAGAACCATTTATATGTGATTAACGAAAATGATAAGGAAGTTAGTAAATTATTATAGAAGTAACAATAATCAAACTTTAGTACCAATTTTTTAGATTGACTAAACCTTCAAGGTGTATCTACAGTGAGTTCATTTGTAATACAGAGATCAAATTTTCAATTGGATGTTAACCATAACCCTTCTCCTTTTATAGGACTTCAGATCAAATGTGAACAAAATATACATTACTGAGTACAAATATAGGTGGAGTTAAAGATGGTAAGACTATACAAATATGTTTTAATTTTTTTTTTCTCTTTTATCACATGTAGTGTGCGCTTGGATGTGGATTAAAATTATATATTATTTCACTATTCAGCTTTTTTTTGCTACTATTCATAAGTCTCACTGCACTTTTTGGCACTATTTATGAGCTATTTCAATTAATTTTTACCTTTATCTACAATACTTTTCAGCAATAAATTTTTAATTTCAACAAAATAAGCAGTATCCAGACAAATCTGTAATCTGACTATTATAGGACTATACAACTGATATCAATATCAATTAAATTTAAACTCGCGTATCAGATAATTGATTGGGATGATCAATGGACCATGAGTTGTGGGTTGGGTCAAATTCAACCAAATGACTAACAAAATCCCACCATCTGGGCCTTCATGCAACAAAACAACAAACACGTTTGATTTTAGTCAAATTTCATTATCACATATAAGACCCAAATTCTAAGATAAATGCATTGAACTTCTATAGGGCCTTAAATAAAATAGGAAAATTACAATTTATCATATGTGATTTGGTCAATCATAATTTAATCCTAAAATTATCAATGGTTTGGTTTGACTCATTAAAGTTTGTATTAACATGAAATTGACAAACTTTCAGCTAAATTAACGGACTCTATATATATATATATATTACCAACTTTAAATTATAATTTTAGTCCCTTGTGGTTTCACTCTATCACAATTTTGTTCTACTAAACTTTTTAGTTACTATATGTTTTTCTACCTAAAGTTTGGATTTTAAAAAAAAAAAAAAAAAAAAATCTGTTGTAAAAATTGGTGAAATAATTTGTTTATACAAGGTTAAAGAAGAGAGAAGAATATATGACACAAAAAATTTAGGTGGTTCTGTAATATACCTACATCCACAGGAGGCAATAGAATAAATTTTCACCATAACTTTAGATATTACAACAATGACTTGAAGACACTCTCCCACAAATAGGGCTGTCCACAGGTCGGGCCGGGTCGGGTTTGGACCCAACCTGGACTCGACCCGCTAGCGTCGGGTGGAGGCGCTGAAGAACTCGAAACCGACTGCTGAAAAAATCGGTCAAGTCAGTTTCGGGTGAGGTGAGCGTCGGTCAGTTTAGTTGGTTGCCGGAGTAAAAAAAATATCGAAATCTGTTAAAAAAAAAGGTCACCAAAATCTGGAAAAAATCACCGGAATATGAAAAATCTGGCAGGAATCTGGAAAATCATGCTAGATTCTGGAAAATCTCGTCAGTTTTTGCATTTTTTTCCGCCGAAATCTTTTTTTTTTCTCTAAAAATTGCTAGAATTGGCCGGAGCTGGCTAAATCCTACCAGATCTAGTCGGATCTAGTCGAGATCTCGCCATATCTAGTCGAGATCTCGCCATATCTAGCTATTTTTGCAGAATTTCGCCAGATTTTTTTACAACTCCGGTCGGGTTCTGGTTGCTCGGGTTTTGGAGAAGCAAACCCGTCACCCGACCCGCCGGTGTCAGTTCTTGTGAACGGAAACCCGACGCTGACCCACACGACCTTCGGTTCGGGCTGGAATCGGGTCGGCGTCAGGCGGTTTGGCCGGGTTGTCGGGCTCCCGTCGGGTCTGGACAGCCCTACTCACAAACCTATACTCCAAATACACCCTTGATTCTCTCACAAGTAAATAGAGCACACCTTATCCTATTTAGACAAAACTAACTTTCTGCACTCTGGTGCACACACATAGAAGACGTTCTAATTGTATCTCCGTAGCTCACACACGCAGCTCTCATTTGCTCCACCTCTATTTATAGCTAAACTTCAGCCAAAATATCACCATTCATGAAACTTATCAAGTCAACAAAAATGGCCAGCATTTATTGCCAATGGAGTCATACATTTCGGCTAGCATGTATTTGGTCTGCTCAGGTGTAGTTCCTTGCCCTTCTTGACAATTCATGAATGCCAATGGAGTCATACATTTCGGCTAAAAGGTAAAGCATGTGTGCATGTCAGGTATGCAAGACTTCTATCAGCAAAGAAGTCAATAAATTCGGCCATTAGTCTATGTAACATTTAATGCAACTCCTTGCATTTCTTCACGCATGGGACTTTCTGATGGTTTGTTGGCTGATGTCATTTAATGATTTGTTGGCTAATGTCAAGCCACCAATTTGACAATTCAAGCCATTCCAACAAAATCCTTAAGGTGTTTACTTAAGATTTTAGTACAAAATTTTGGGGATGAAATAAATCAATTGAAAGTTTGTCAAATGTCTCCATGGCTAATCTTAATTTGCCTTACTTGTACCCTGCTTAATTCCTGCTATGGGGCGATTGATGATGATCGAAAGGCAAAATAATATCTCTCTCATATTTATTTTGGTGCTTTTCATTTTATTTATTTATTTATTTGCATGATTTGGCAAAATTTTGTGAACACAGGTTTACATTGTGTTTGTGTACATGGGGAATCTACCAAAGGGCGAAATCTCTGTATCATCTATTCATGCCAACATTCTACAAGAAGCTATTGGCAGGTTTTTAACAAAAAAGACATTGATTTTGAATGATAATTTAGATTATGGGTATTTTTTTTTTTTTGTGGTAATAATCAGAAGATAGGTACTTGCTTGGGCAGGCGATGAGTGCATTCAAATACCATAACTTTAAAATTGGACATGATAAATGCTGTTTGCTATCATAGTATATTGGACAACAAAAAGAAATGTTTCTTCTACATTTTTTTTTTCTAGTAAAATTTTTTAAAATTTTAATTTTTGGAGGAACAAACACACACACAAGGGATGGAGAATGATGTTCTAACTCAAAGTCACACTATATTCTCTACTCAAACAAGAAAACAATACCTTTTTTTTTAATACTGAATAAGTGATGCCATGTACTCAACTTGTCTAATGGAATGCATTGTACTTTGTACAGTGGAGTGGATTTTTTGCTATATAGCTACACGAAGAGCTTCAATGGGTTTCTGGCTAAGCTAACCATGGAGGAGGCGAAAAATTAGAAGGTTGGTGAACTATGAATTTCTAGATATTGCTACGAACTGTTCCTTGTTTTATCTATCATTAAGTCATACATGAAAGAAGAACGAAATTTGGTACTATAGGTATGGAGGGAATAGTGTCCGTGTTCCCCAACAAAATGAAACTACTCCACACAACAAGGTCTTGGGATTTCATGGGCTTCTCCCAGAATGTCAATAGAACAACTTATGAAAGCAACGTTATCATTGGAGTGGTTGACACAGGGATTTGGCCAGAGTCGGAGAATTTCAATGATCAAGGATTTGGTCCACCTCCAAAAAGATGGAAGGGCATTTGTCAAGAATCGTCCAGCTTCACTTGCAACAAGTAAACCATTATATCATTCTCACATATAAACATAGGACAACGTTTGGCTATAAACTTGGACAACCAACAACTAGAATATGACATATATCTCTCTCATGTGTATTGCGTATGACATATTAAATCACACTTAAGGTATTATATACACATGTGATCTTCTTATTGTTGGTTGTAATTTTAAGCTACAAAGCAAGTTTGACAACTAAATTTATAGCGAGACTTTATTTATAATCATATATATATATATGTGTGTGTGTATGTATGTATGTATGTATGTATATCCATGCGCGCACACGTGCAAATGCTTATAACATATTCTGCTATTCATATATATTTTTTAGGCGTAAATGCACTTTTGGTCTCTACATTTTGGGTCATTTCTCTATTTGGTCCTTAAACTGATTTTGCTCCTAGGTCAGTCCTTGATTTTTTTAAATCATTTTTAAAATGGTCCCTGCCGTCAACCCAGTAACAGAAAAATCTGAGGTAGCAAACAGAATGCATAGGTGGCACGTTAGATGCTAACGTGGCTAATAAAATAACATTAATAAATACCGCGTCAGCATCCATGTCAGCATTTTAATGACAAGTCAGCATTTTAATTAATAAAAAAATAAAAATAATTTTTAAAAAATTAAACTGAAAAAATTCAAAAAAAAAAAAAAGAAAAAACTTTTTCTTCTTCTTCCCCAGGACATGAACTTCATGCTTCATGTTCTTCCCCAAATCAAACCTAATAAATCCAAGAAATCAAATCCATAAACATTCAATAAATCAAACCTAATAAATCCAAGAAATAAAACTCATAAACCACCCAACAAATCTAAGACATCAAACCCATAAACATCCAGTAAATCAAACCCAATAAATCCAAGAAATCAAACCCAAAAACCTCTAGTAAATCAAACACAACAAATTTCTTGGATTTATTAATAATAAATCCCCATTCTCCACCGCCATTTCCAATTCCTAGCTCACATCTTTCAAACTCCAAATCTCTGCGAATTGAAAAAAGAGTTTTCTTCTATTTCTGTTTCTAACAAATATGTATATATATAAAACAAAATAGCTTTGAACAAACCTTTATCTTAATTTGAAAGTAAATCAGAAACAGAAACACATGGCTTATAATTTCCCAGATCTACACCAAACCCACTTCCTCTACTAACAAATTCAGATCATAAACCAGCCTACGCTTTTTCACAATGTCAGATCACGACCGTCTTCCCGACTATATCCTCCTTCTGATCTTCAACAGGATCGACGATGTTAAAGCCTTGGGTCGGTGCTGCGTCGTTTTGCGTCACTTCCACTCTCTCGTCCCTCAAGTCTACAACGTCGTTGTTCGGGTCGACTGTGTTATCTCCGACGACGACTTCTTCGTCTTCTTCTCTTTCAGCCCCGACTATCTCCTCTTCCATGGTTTTGAGTAGTGATGTATAGAGAGAGAGATCGGGAGATTATTATTAATATACGGTTTTGAGTAGTGATGTCTATGGGTTTGATTTCTTGGATTTATTGGGTTTGATTTGGGGAACATGCAGCATGAAGTTCATGTTCTGGGGAAGAAGAAGAACAATGTTCTTCTGAAAAAGTTTTTTCTTTTTTTTTTTTTTGAATTTTTTCAGTTTAATTTTTTTTTAAATTTTTTTTATTTTTTTATTAATTAAAATGCTGACTTGTCATTAAAATGTTGACACAGATGCTGATGTGGTATTTATTAATGTTATTTTATTAGCCACGTCAGCATCTAACGTGCCACCTATGCACTCTGTTTGCCACTTCAAATTTTTCTGTTACTGGGTTGACTGCAGGGACCATTTTAAATACGATTTTAAAAAATCAAGGACTGACTTAGGAGCAAAATCAGTTTAGGGACCAAATCGAGAAATGACCCAAAATATAGGGATCAAAAGTGCATTTACGCCTATTTTTTAAAACTTTTTTTAGACGGGAGTTCAAACATGCATGCATTCAGAAATAAACATCTATAATTATTTTAAACATTTTAACTAGAGGTAGAGCAGACACATGACTTGAAACTCAAAATGAGATGCGTATAATAAATTATTATTTATTGATCTCAAAAGTTTAAATTTAATCACTTAACCATTCTTCCAACAATTCTTATACGGTACAGCAAAATCATTGGAGGTCGATATTACCTGAGCCAAGGAAAAATAGGTCCACATGATTTTGCTTCACCAAGAAACTCAAGAGCCCATGGGAACCATATTGCATTAACAGCAGCTGGAAATCTAGTCAATGGGGCAAGCCTATTTGGCCTTGGCTCAGGGACAACCCGAGGAGGTGTTCCCTCTGCTCGCATTGCCGTTTACAAGATATTAGATATGTTATTCTGATGGGTGTTTAGATGCTGACATTCTTGCAGCATTTGATGATGCAATCAACGGTGGAGTGGATATAATCTCTCTTTCCGTTGGAGGGTTTCCTAAAGATTATTTTAAGGACTCGATTGCTATAGGAGCTTTCCATGCAATGAAGAATGGCATACTCACATCTAATTCTGCAGGCAATTCTGGTCCTCCTGCAACAATCTCCAATGTTTCGCCTTGGTCACTATCAGTGGCTGCTAGCACCATAGATAGAAAGCTTGTGGCCAAGGTGAAGTTGGGTAATGGTCAGCTTTATGAGGTGAGTTGGATTCTCTCTCTCCATGTTGATAATTTTTTTTTTAATTGTTGTCTTCTATACTCAAAATTGTAGGCCGCACGCTTACACCAATGATACTTTTCGAGGCTGGACATTGTCTCTATAATCATACTAATCATTGACATCCAATTACAATGTGATGTTAAGAATACAAATATAACAAAATCATAGAAAGTTTGAAGCTTTATCAATAGAGGTTATGAACTGAGAGAGAGATTTGGAAGATTTGTGTAAAATGCTTCATTGAATAATTGATTTCAGGGATCTTTGCTTATATATACAAATGCAGAGAGCGAGAGCCTAGAAACTAGGAGAAAATAACTACTTACAAAACTAATTTCCCAACTAATAATGGACCAATCACATAGTGGCACCTGTCAACCAAATACAAACTAACTCTTAATATTAAAAATTTCTTAGACGACAAATAGTTGTACAAAGACTGACACTATGCGACTGTAGCTTAGCTTGTGCTTCAATCCTTGCAATCGTAGCTCCAACTCTTATAGCTTTAGGCTCTCTGTGCTTTTAACACTTCCCCTCAAGATGGAGTGTATATATTGAGAGTGCCTATATTGGAAAAAAGTATGAAGAAGTGTGCATGCCCAAGTCTTTGTGAAAAGGTCTGCTATTTGGTGTTTGGTGGGAACATGAAATGTTTTGATTGTTGCAAGGATCTTCTCTCTAATGGAATGGCAGTTGATCTTTATATGTTTTGTCTTTTCATGAAAGACGGGGTTTGTAGCAATATACAAAGCTGCCTTATTATCACAATAAAAAGAAGCTAAGTGCAATTAATCATACTATTTCACTTGTCATAGTAGTCATTGCCCGATATTCTGACTCTGCTAATGATCTACCTACAACTTTGATTCTTGCATTTCCATGAGGCCAATGAGTCTTCCAAGAACACACAAAAACCATAAATTGACCTCCTAGTTTCAGGACATCCTACCTAATCAGCATAATAGTAAGCTTTTAGTTGCAAACTGGATGGTAAAGAAAAGAAAAGGCCTTGTCCTGGTTTGTGTTTCAGATACTTGAGAACTCTATAAGCTGCCTGAAGATGAGGAATTTTAAGAGAACCCATGTACTGACTCAGTTTATGAACTAAATAGCTAATGTCAGATCTTGTTAAAGGTCAAACATAGAAGTTTTCCCACTA
This sequence comes from Castanopsis chinensis, assembly GCA_032878915.1. Classification (NCBI taxonomy): domain Eukaryota; kingdom Viridiplantae; phylum Streptophyta; class Magnoliopsida; order Fagales; family Fagaceae; genus Castanopsis; species Castanopsis chinensis. Next base: position 311,742 of record JAVQMG010000119.1, on the reverse strand, counting down.
ATCTTCTATACATGAAAGGATCTAGGACATCACCCCCTTTTGTACTATTGAACTTTGCAAATTTTTCCATAGGAGTTTGCATATATTTACTACCCAAAAGACCTGCATCTGACAACAACTCCAAAGTATACTTCCTTTAACAAAAAGATATTCCTTCAGAATTTCTAACAACCTTAAGATCTAAGAAATATTTCGAAGATCCAAGATCCTTGAGTTTAAACTTGTTGTCTAGAAACTGTCTGCAACTACTACATCATTACTTGCAATTAAAATATCAACATACACAAGATGACAAAAAGAATGATGACTGACAACTTCTTAACTTTAATACCTTAATGAACACTGAGTAGTCTGATTTAGATTGTATAAAACCATGTTGAACATTGGTAGATGGCAAACCACTGCCTACTAGCTTATTTAAGCCCATACAAAGACTTTGTCATCCTGCGCACTTGTTGAGATACTACAAACTTTAATACATTGAGCATACTAAATGACACACACACACATCATTTAATTATCAATGTTATAGACACAATTTCTTTACAAGAAATTTCACAATTGCTAAGTCGGTCAATTGTTGGTAGATGTCACAACTGACATTCATGGACCTACCACTTTTTTCTCTATCATCATTGTTCATTTATTAGGTGGTTGAGTTGAAGTTCACCAATTATATTTATTGATATATTGATTTGTAAGATTTATGTAACAAAATTTGTAATAAATTTAGCATTTTCCATATTAATATATATACATATATATTTTCTTTGTATGCAGGGACTTTCTATAAACACTTTTGAGCTAGAGAACAAAATGTTCCCTATTATTTATGGTAGAGACGCCCCAAACGCTAGTGCAGGTGTTGGCCCGACCCAGTCCAGGTTAATGAAGATTATAATGTTGGTTTGGAATGTACTAAAATTTTGACTAATTTGCTCTTAATCATAGAAAAAAATGGAAAAAAATTTTCCTTCAAATTCGGTTGGACTTTGGAGAGAAATCTCCTTTGATACAATCCATTAAATAACCATTTATATGAAAATCTATGAATGTTAAATCACATTATTCCTTAAATTATTTAAATAAATCATATGACTACTAAGTAGCTCACGTAATTAAAATACACATGGATAATATTTTGAGTTGCCACAAAGTGGATTTGAGGAACAAAATAATATCAAAACTATTGAAGTATGTTTACATGTTATTAAAGAGGATGACATAAAGCAGTTTGTGCTATAAAAAGCACTAGGGTCTTAAAATTGAAATAGCTTTAAGAAAGCTAAGAGCATTCACTTTAGTAGAGTCATAAATTTAGCTATTTGGCATTACAAAAAATTACTTTATTTATTTTACCTTCTTACTTTACAAAACACCCAACATCAGTGGTTTTATTTTAGCTTTCACCAAAATAAAATAATATAAACACTACAATAAACAACCATCACAACCACCATTGCAGTGGGTTTGGCTTTTTATTTTTCTTTAGACCTAAACACACTAACAAACAAATTTGCAAAAAAAAAAAAAAAAAAAAAAATCACAAAATTCCAATTTGCAAACCCATAAAACAACCCAACATACAAATCTAAGATTGAAGAGAGCTACAAATCTAAAACTGAAGAGAGCTGAGAGTAATTAAAATAGCGTGAAAGGGAGAAAGAGGCAAAAAAAAAAAAAAAAAAAAAAAAAAAAAAAAAAAAAAAATACAAACAAAAAACAAAGAAGAAGAAAACAGCATGCAAGGGGAAAAAAAAAAGATGCTGATGAGCGTGCAAGTGGGAAAGAGAGCATGAAAGTGTAATAAAATAAAATTTTTTGCATTAGCTTTTTGCACTGTAGCAAGAAGCTAAAAAATTTAAGCTATGATACCACTATTGCAGTATATTTTTTAAGTATTGGTGGTGCTAAAAATAGCAATATAGCTTTTTAGCACCACAAATACTAATGCTCTAACGTTGAAACTTGAAAAATTAAAAAAAAAAAAAAGTCTGCAATTCACTTTAAAGAACTATATATTATAATTAGTCAAACACTTTGAAAAAATAAAGAGCTTTATAATGAAAGCACTAGTGTTAAAACTCTATTTCGTACAACAATACCAAACAAGTATTGATTTTGAAATGCAGATTCTGTTATATCGACACATTGGACAAGAAATTGGTAGAAGGAAAAATTGTTTTTTGTGATATGGAAACATTTGGAGTTGATGGGGGGCAACTGGCTGCCGGTGCAGTTGGTACTATAATGCAAAATACTGGATTCACTGATGTTGCCGACTCTTTCCCTTTACCTGCTTCCTGCTTGAGCTTGAAGAAAGTAAGGGCAGTCAAAGACTACTATAACTCATCTAGGTATAATGAGACTACCCTACAAGTTTTCTCTAATATTGTTGCATAATACTCTGTAATAATGACTAATGAGACACATAGTAAATACTAAATTAATTACATCCTTAGTTTTTGATGTTTTGTTAATTACTAATTAATAGAATACCCACCGCTACTATACAAAAAAAGTATTGAGGAAAATATGATTGAAACTGGAAAATTTTTTTAATGTGCCCCATAAACAGTGTAGTGTCCTTTTTTTGTCTCCACACAGTACCGCTACAGTGAAAAAATGCATAAACAGGGCCTAACCCAAAAAAAAAAAAAAAAGAAAACGCAGAAACAGAAACGGGCTGCTGGATCCAAACACATACGTAAGACATTCTCAAGGCAATTTAAGTAATTTTCTATTTGCTACATAATGCCCCTCCCTTCTTCTTAATTTTTGACTTTACATAGTTTTATACAGCCTGATTTGACAGCACCTGGAGTAGGTATTTTGGCTGCAGGGTCAGAGGCTATAACTGTGAGTCTGTGACAAAAAGCAGAGGCAGATACAAGAATAGTTCCATATAATATAATCTCTGGGACGTCAATGTCTTGTCCACATGCAACTGCAGCAGCTGCTTATGTGAAATCATTTCATCCAACATGGTCCCCTGCTGCAATTAAGTCTGCTCTAATGACAACGGGTCATTAACGTCAAAGATACAATTTTTACTAAAAAAAAAAAAAAAACAAAACCTTACAAATCAATGTTTCACCAATTATAATTCAAAGATATATTATATTGTTCAAATCTACTAATTATAATAATTGCCACAATAATTTATAAAATTTACGTAACAAAATATATTGTATCTTTCAAATTTTCTGTTGTTAAATTAAAAACTTTCGAGAGATACAAAATCACTAAATGTCTAGTCCTAGAAGTCATTTTATAAAAAAGAAAAAACTAGATTAGCTTCATCTTTACTCTTTAGTGAATTTGAAACTTTGTCCTTAAGGAACTAAATTAAACAAACTATTTTTATGTATAATTGATACTCTTATGCTGTTTACAGCTTATCCCATGGATGTTGACAAGAACACAGATGCTGAGTTTGCTTATGGGACTGCAGGTCATATAAATCCCACAAGGGCCATTAACCCCGGTTTAGTTTATGATGCTGGAGAGATTGATTATGTAAATTTCTTGTGTGGGCAAGGCTATAGCAACCAGTCTTTAGGACTTTGTCACAGGAGATAACAGCAGTTGCTCTCAAGCAAAGAAACCTGCTTCGCATCTGAACTATCCTTCCTTTATGTTGTCTTCCACGTCAAAATCTGTGATCACCAGCTTTTTCCCTAGGACTGTGACAAATGTTGGGTCACCAGTGTCCATATACAAAGCCATTGTGAATGCACCAACGGGATTAAAAATTGAAGTAATACCAAATGTCCTTTCATTTGAGTCTCTTGGGCAAACAAAATTCTTTTCCTTAAGGGTCATAGCAGAGATAAATCAAAGTATAATCTCTGGCTCCTTGATGTGGTTTGATGGGGTGCATCAAGTGAGTAGCCCCGTTGTTGCTCATTTTTCCTCTTAGGAGAGTTTTGTTAATGCATGCTTATATTGGTTTTTCAATTTTGAGTGGTTAAAGAAATAAAATCCTCTCTCTCTCTCTCTCTCTTAGTGTGGTCTGGGGAGACAATTATAAAATGTAGAAAATGAAAAAAAAAATTAATAGATATATTTTATTTTTTAAATATTTTTAGGTTATTTAATTATATGTGATAATTAAATCCGTGTGGTAGGATAAAATGGGTTGAACTGGCACATATGGCTGGCTTAGGTGTCACTTAATGGACACATTAGTATAGCCATTTACGAAATGGTTGCTAATAAAAACGAACCCTAATGTTAGTTTTTTTTTTTTTTTTTTGGAGAGCATAAGGTATTTTTATGGCAATTTGTAACCACAGGAATCATTTTCAATTTATTGAAGAAAATGATAAGAATGTTGGTAAACGTTTTATAAAAAACAATTACAATCAAACTTTAGTCCCAAATTTTTAGTATCGATTAGTTTTTAGTTTTTGAATAACAGTGCTGAATGATATTGTTGTAAATATATTGAAAATCGTGAGACTCATATGATTTGACCAAATACTCTCTGAATGACAGTTAGTGGACCCTTTTTCTTTTCCTTTCACCTTCCCCGCTTTCTTTTTTTTGTATCTCTTTTTAAAAATTCATACCTATTAATAATTTTAAAATAGATGTCAAATGAGCCATCACTTAAAAAAAAACAAACGCTTACACATACCAAATATACTATTATGTTAATAGAAATATAGTATACAGCACATTTTTTACATTATGAGTAGTTTAAAGTTTAAATACGTGTTTTCAAAACACTTTTTATATCACAATTTTCACTTGAAAACACTCTTTAGATCACAATTTTCATATAATTTTAAAAATTATTGTTTGCAATCACATATCAAACGGGTCCTAATTTAGCACATGTGATTTTGTCAAACATAATTTAATCCTTAAATTATCAAGGGTTAGGTTTGACACCTTTAAAGTTGGAATTAATATGAAACTGTTAAAGTTGCATCTTTAAATTATCACTTAGCGTCCTGTGGTTTGACTCATCCCAATTTTGTCCTGGAAAGCTTTTAATTACTAAAAGTTGAAAGGGCCTGCTCTAGGCCTAGGGCCCCCCCCAGAGAAAAACCCCAATTTGGGCTAATTTCATCAAAGCCCAATTTGATCTGAACTTACCTCCTCTTATCTTAAATTATTCTCATTTGTTTTCTTCTTTTGTTTCTTTGATTCTGTTAATGCATTTGTATTTCCACTAGTTGATATTTGAATTGAGAATGCAAAAAAATCGACACTTTAGCAAAGAAATATTTAATAAAACAGAGATTGAATTGGGTCATAGTTAACTTTCCATTCGTCAATGGGCTTTGGACAATTGAGTTTGTTTTGTTGGCGGGCTTAACAAAAGCTGTTTGAGATCCAAAGTCTTAAAAAATTAGATTCAGTTCCATCCACTATAAAACGTCCATTTCTTTTCACAACAAGAACATTGCCAGGCTTTGGACTGTTTTGTTTGTTTGTTGGTGTGCTTCACAATAGCTTACCATTTTGAGATCCAAAAGTCAGCTTTCAATTCCTTCCTTTATATATATAGCCCACATTTCTCTCATGCCTTGAGTGAACAACTTTAACAGTTAACTACACCACAAGCTCTTGGAAGAGTTCTCTGATGGAAAGCCAAACATCTCACTTTCCATGGTTGATCTTAATTTGCCTTACTTGTACTCTGCTTAATTCTTGTTATGGGGTGATTGATGCTGATCGAAAGGCATAACATCTCTCTATTAGGCCTATTAGTTGTTGGGAAGATAAAAACATAGGAGAACTTCTTTTAATAATTAATATAACATATAGAGACACATTTTAACCCAAAAGGCCTAAACCCAATGAGTATGTGCTCAATTATGTTATATTAATTACTCATTTTTCTAATCTTTATTTAACGTGGGATTAATTTTAGTACTACTATTACCTCTCTTTTCCCCTCATCTTTTTTAATCTGATAACTCATGGGTCAGCATTGTGATCAAAAGAATGACTTGCTAGGCAGCCAGGTTGCACTCAACTCATAGATTTTCTTTCGATCATCTTTCGATTGTTGATATGATATATAAAGACCACTACTACAAATAGTTCTACACCCTTGATCATCTGGACCTTCATGCAGCAAAACAACAAACATCTTTGATTTTTAGTCAAATTTTATTATCACGAGTTAAAGTCCCATTGCACGGTTTTGATCATAAACACATAAAACGATTTTAATCATAAACACATAAAACATATTATTTTATTGAGAAACAATTAGCTAAATGAATTATTATTGCATGCATTTCAAAGTTATCATCTAGTCTTACATAGTGATAGTATATGATGTAAGACCCATGGTCTTAGAAGAATGCATTGAACTTCTATATAGAGGGTCTTAATAAAATAGCTAGGAATATTACAATTTACCATATTGTAATCATATTTAATCATCAAATTATCAATGAGATTGAATTAAAATGAAATCATTAAGGTTCTATCTACATTAACAGATTTTATATTTTTTTCACCAACATTGAATTATAACTTTGCCCCTTGGTCATTGAAGCGAAGGCAGCCTCCAAAGCTCTCCAATTTGCAGCGGAATTGGGCTTCAGTCAGGTGGTTCTTGAAGGTGATTGTTAGGTCCTTATGAACGTTCTAAACGAGGACAGTTATTTCTTATCCACTGTTGGTTTGCGTGTTGATGATTTGTTTTGATGCAAGTTTGTTTAATAAATTATATATTACTTTCATGTAAAGAGAGAAGGTAATACGGTTGCTCATTCTTTAGCTCAATATGCTTTAGGAATTTTAGATTTTGTTGTGTGGGTGGAGGATGTTCCACCACCTTTGTTTTCTGTTGTCTAAGCTGACATTGTTAGTTTTCATTAATGAAAAGTTTATGTTTGTCCCAAAAAAAAAAAAACTTAGCCCCTTGTTGTCACTATATATATGTTGACTACCTAAAGTTTGGATTAAAAAGAAATCCTTACGAGGTCAAATTTAACGGTTTCATTTTAGTAAATTTTTTTGAGGGATTAAACATATTAATTGAGAATTTATGAATTAAATTATAATATGACAAAGCCATAGGAAAAAAAAATGTAATCCACCAATTGTCAACTTCATAGGATAAACAAAATGTAATTTCCCCTATTGTGAAATTCAAATGGATAACGCAAATACGCAATGCATTGATCCTGAAACTTTACCATGTAATTTCTCCTATTGACAACTTCATTGTACAAATAAAATGCAATTTCTCTTATTATCAAATTCATAGGATAACAAAATGCATTGATCTCCTAATCAAACTCGATAGCACATCCAAACAAGAGGGAAGGACTAGCATCTTTTAGATGAAATTAAGGACAGATTTAACGTTTAGTGTTTGGGAAAATACACTAGAATTGACAATTTAGCAAAGAAAGATTTAATAAAACAGAGATTGAAGTGGGTCATAAATAACTTCCACTCATCAATTGGTGTTGCAATGTCAATAGATAGCTTTGGACAATTGTATTTATTGGCGAACTTTGGAATGCCCATTTCTTCTCACAACGACAACATTGCTAGTTCCGGCTTTGGACTGTTGTTTTCTTTGTTACTTTGTTGGCGTGCTTCACAATAGCTTGGCTATTTGAGAAACCAAAGACAACTTTCAATTCCTTCATTTAAATAGTTCATTTCCCTCATGTTTTGAGTGAACAACTTTAATAACAGTTAAGTTGACCACAGGTTCTTGGAAGAGTTCTCTAATGGAAAGCCAAACGTCGCCCTTGCCATGGCTGATCTTAATTTGCCTTACTTGTACTCTGCTTAATTCCTGTTATGGGGCAATTGATAACGATCGAAAGGCATAATATCTCTCTCATAGGCCTATTAGTATTATTATTTTTTCTTATATCTTTATAATCTGATAACTCATGGGCCAGCATTGTGAACAAAACAACAGGTTGCAATCAACTCATTGATTTACAAGAATCAAAATTTCTTTTACGACTTAAGACTTGGGCTTGGGGTTTACTTTGAAATTTGAATGGGCGAAGTCTTTACAAAACGTTCCGTATGTAATTTGGTGCTTTTCATTTTATATTTATCTATTTATTTGCATGATTTGGCCAAATTTTGTGAACACAAGTTTACATTGTGTACATGGCCGATCTGACGGGCAAAATCTCTGCATCATCTATTCATGCCAACATTCTACAAGAAATTATTGGCAGGTTATTAGTAAAAAAGGCATTGATTTTGAATGACAATTTAAACTATGAGTACTCTTATTTTTTAATAATTAGAAGATGGGTACTTGCAGTCGATGAGTGCATTAAAATACCATAATTTTAAAATTGGGCATGATTGATGCTGTTTGTCAGACATCAAAAAAATGTTTCACCCTTTTTTTTTTTGTGAAACAAACATATAATGCACACCACAAATTCCACTTCAACAAGCAAGTATGCATTTCTAAAAAAGATCACTAAGTGATACCATGTACCTAACTTGTCTAATGGAATGCATTGTACAATGATGGAGTGGATTTTTTGCTATATAGCTACACGAAGAGCTTCAATGGGTTCGTGGCTAAGCTAACCAAGGAGGAGACACAAAAATTCGAAGGTTAATTTTTTGAACTATGTTGTTCTAGAGATTACTACCAACTGTTCCTTGTTTTAGTTATCATGAAGTCATATATGAATAAGAACGAAATTTTGGATTTTAGGCATGGAGGGCACTGTGTCCGTGTTCCCTAATGAAAAGAAACAACTCCACACGACAAAGTCATGGGATTTCATGGGCTTCTCCAAGAATGTTAGTAGAACAACTTTTGAAAACAAAGTTATCATTGGAATGCTTGACACAGAGATTTGGCCAGAGTCGAAGAGTTTCAATGATCAAGGATTTGGTTCACCTCCAAAAAGTTGGAAGGGCATTTGTCAAAAATCGTCCAATTTCACTTGCACCAAGTAAACTATTATATCATCATCACATATAAACATAGGACAATGTTTGACTATAAAATTAGTTATAGTTTAAGACTACAATTAACAATAGAAAGATGACATGTATTTCAATCATGTGCAATGCATATGACTTACAAAACAACATTTGATTGTGTACAATCATTTTAAGTAAATTATGTGCATTGCATATGATTGGAACATATGTCATTTTTCTATTGTTGGTTATAGCCTTAGGCTACATCCATGAGATTAGCCAAACTTTGTCTATGAACATACATCCATGCACATACATGCAAATACTTATAACCTAATCATATTTTTAACTTTTTAAAATGGTTGGAGATGACTATATATAAACATGCATGCACACAGACATAAACAAATATAACGATTTATAAACTTTTAACTCGAAGATAAAGCAAGTTTAAGGTTCGGAATTAAAACTCCCTGTTCTTATAATATAGTTATTATTTATTGACCCCAAAGTTTAAGTGCCCGTTTGGTTGAGCTTTTTCAACCTAAAAGTTAGCTTTTTAAAAAAAGTTGCTCAAAATTAGTGTTTGGTTGGAGTAAGACGCAACTTTTAAAAAAAAGTTGCGTTTTACGTTAACAAATGAAAAGCGCTGAACCTTTATGGACGTTTATCAGTCCATAATCTAAACGCAACTAGGCTTTTTGAAAAGATCCGTTGGAAACAAGCACATGTTACGAAATTGCCCCTCAATAAGCTTCACGCCATTCCTCTCATCTCTCTGCTCTGCCCTCTCACTAACAAATTTCCAAATCCAAACACAAAAAAATCTATAACAAATTCCCAAATCAGCTAAGGAAAAAAAAAAATCAATCCCTTGCAAAAGAAAAGAATCATCCCCTTTGCTGATCTGATTTGATCCCGTTTGCTCTACTCTGATCCCGTTTGCTCTGCTCTGATCCAATTTTCCTGATCTTATTTGATCCTCCTTGTGAGTAGTTGAATTTAGAGAAAAAGAAAAGAATCAAGAAGATCAAGGTGAAGACCCAGATCAACATGGTGTTACAAACGAAGTGGAGAAAAGGGAGAAAGGAAAAAAAAAAAAAATTAGAGGAAGAGGAGACTGGAACGTTCTGGACTTGGAGAATGGAGGAATTGCCAGGGACCCAAAAAAGGAGAAAAGAAGGACAAATGAAAGATAAGATTAAGGGTACGTGGGTGGAGGAGAATAAAAGAGGGAAAAAAAGGAGAAAGAAATGCCGTGGGTGGAGAATAAAAAAAGAAGGAAAAAAGAAAAAAAGGAAAAAAGAAAAAGAAAAAAGGAAAAAAGAAAAAGAAAAGAAGGAAATATTATTACAATATTTTTACCATAAATCTTAAGTGGTAAGATATTATTAGCTAATATTGGTGGGAAAAAAATAATTTTTTTAGAAAGAGAAAAAAATAATTTTAATAGTAGTTCAAATTAAAATCAGTATCAATTTTTATCACAATATTTTCACAATACTTTCATAATAAATCTTAAGTGGTAGGTTATTGTTAGCTAATATTTGTGAGAAAAAAAATTATTTTTTTAGAAAGAGAAAAAAATAATTGTAATAGCACGTTCAAATTAAAATCAGTATAAATTTTTATCACAATAATTTCACAATACTTTCACAATAAATCTTAACTGGTAGGTTATTATTAGCTAATATTGATGAAAAAATAATAAATTTTTTAGAAAGAGAAAAATTGATTTAAGTATATGAAGTAGTTGATTTAAGTATGAAATAAACTCCCTTCTATATACGTTGTCCTTTTTGGTAATTTATCCCTCAAACTACCACTTTTACAAGTGCTAGCCAAACACTCAGCTTTTTCAAAAAGCACTTTTTAACAGCTTTTACCAAACAGTCAGCTTTTTAAAACTCAGCTTTTTCATTATGCACTTTTTGAAAACTCAACTTTTTCATTATGCACTTTTTCAAAAAGCTCAACCAAACTCACCCTAAATTTCATAACTAAACCATTCTTCTAACAATTTTAATTCCTACAGTAAAATTGTTGGAGCTCGATACTATAGAAGTGGAGCAACAATAGGTCCCCTTGATATTGCTTCACCAAGAGACTCTGAAGGCCATGGGAGCCATACTGCATCAACGGCGGCGGGAAATCTCGTAACTGGTTAGGCCTTGGCTTAGGGACAGCCCGAGGAGAAGTTCCCTCTGCTCAAATTGCTGTTTACAAGATATGTTGGTCTGATGGGTGTCATGATGCTGACATTCTTGCGGCATTTGATGATGCAATCAACGATGGAGTGGACATAATCTCTCTTTTAGTTGGAGGGGCTCCTACAGATTATTTTAAGGACTCGATTGCTATAGAAGCCTTCCATGCAATGAAGAATGGTATACTTGCATCTAATTCTGCTGGTAATTCTGGTCCTGCTCCTGCAACAATCTCCAATGTTTCACCTTGGTCACTGTCAGTGGCTGCTAGCACCATAGATAGAAAGTTTGTGGCCAAGGTGAAGTTGGGTAATGGTGAGCTTTATGAGGTGAGTTGGATTGCCTTTCTCTTCACGTAGATTATTTCTTTAATGGTGTCTTCTATTCTTATAATTGTAGGCCACACCAATGATACTTTTCGAAGCTGGACATTGTCCTATGATCATACTAATCATTGACATTTAATCAATCATAGAGTGATATCAGTAAGTAATATTACAAATTTTACTATATAAAGCTTGCAAGACAGCGTGTCATTAATCACACAATTTTTCTTTATTAGTAATGCTATAGGCATTTGCAAAAGGTGGTAAATATTGTACATTTCTTGCAAATGTGTACAATATTTGCCATTTTTTTGTACCTACAATATAAATTTACATTGAAATGTAAAAATCATTTTTTACAATAAATTTCATAGTTGCTAAGTTGGTTGATTGTGAGTGGTGGGCACAACTAACATTTATGATCTCACCATTTTTTCTTCATCATTATTGTTCATTTATTAGGAGGTTAAGTTGAATTTAACAATCACATTCATTACCATATCAAATTGTAAAAGTTATATAGTAAAATTTGTAATAGCATGAGCATTTTCCTTACTAATAATTTTTTGGACAAAATTTAGCTACAAAATTAGTTGTAGCCTTAGGCTACAAACTTACTTAATATCTTTTTATTAGAGGTGAATTTTGACAAATCCACCATTGGATTACATCTTCTTCTTATATCCCCCATGTTTGCAAAATTTCAATAAAATTAAAGATAAATAGCTATGTCATCAATAAATTTTTTAAATTGCAAGTTTTTGTAATTTTAAATTATGCACAAAATATAAGCTTATAGATCATATAGTAAATGATATTCAATTGACACAAAATTTAACATGTGTATTAAAGTTATGCAATTCAACGGTTAGATTTTCAAAATTTGTTGTAATATTTATTTTATTGAGTAAGTTTATAGCCTTAAGCTACAACCAGTTTTGTAGCTAAATTTTGTCCTAATTTTTTTAACTGTATGCAGAGACTTTCTATAAACACTTTAAAGCTAGAGGACAAAATGTTTCCTATTATTTATGGTGGAAACGCCCCAAACGCTAGTGCAGGTTACAGCCCGTCCGACTCCAGGCTAATGAGGATATAGAATTTTTTTTTTTTTTTTTTTGAGAAAAAGGATATAGAATGTTGGTTATGAATATATTGTAGTTTTACTAATGTGCTTTAATCATAAAAAAAAAAAAAAAAAAAAAAATTGGAAATCTTCTTTGATCCAATCCATTACATGAAAATTTATATGAAAACTATGTATGATAAATCGTATTATTTGTTAAATCATTTAAACAAATCACATGACATCTAAGTAGGTCACATAATTAAAAATACACACGGATAATCATTTGAGTTGCCACAAAGTAGATTGGAGGAATTTTCTCTAATCTTTGGTTGAAAATTATGTCCAACTAATTCCACTTCTCTTGCTACATAAAGCACTTGTTAGCATCATATAATAGAAGCATTCGCGGTTTGGAGAAAATAATATCAAGAGTTTAACCAAAAAAATAATATCAAGACTACGTATACATGCATGTTATTGAAGAAATTTACATTATGCACTTTAATCTGAAAATTGGGGGTATTGTCAACGCAATAAAAATTGTTATAACTAGGTTCTTAAAATTGAAAATAGCTTTAAACGAGCTAATGAAAATTTCATGAAATATGTTGGCAATGCACTGTTTATGCTTAATAAATTCATAACTTTAATGAACTATTACTATGATTAGCCAAACACATGAAAAAATAAAGAGTTTTACAGTTAAAGACTGGGGTTAAAACTCTATTTCATTCAGCAACATCAGACAGGTATTGATTTTAAAATGCAGATTCTGTTTTACCAGCACATTGGACAAGAAATTAGTAGAAGGAAAAATTGTACTTTGTGATACGGTAACACCTGGGGACCAAGGGGGGCAGCTGGCTGTCGGTGCTGCTGGTACTATTATGCAAGCTGTAAGTTACACTGATGTTGCCTTCTCATTCCCTTTACCTGCTTCGTGCTTGAGCTTGAAGAACGAAAGCGAAGTCAGAGCCTACTATAACTCATCTAGGTATAATGAGATTGCCCTCTAACTTTTCTCAAATATTCTAGCATACAACTCTGTTCTAATAGTATATACCAAATTATTTAAATCCTTAATTTTTGATGTTTTGTTAATTACTAATAGCATACCCACCGCAACTATACAAAAAAGTATTGAGGAAAATGATGAATTGGCCCCATATGTAGCTTCCTTTTCATCAAGGGGGCCTAACCCAATTACAGGGGACATTCTCAAGGTAATTTAAGTAAATCTCTATTTCCTACATAATGTCCCTCCCTTCTTCTTAAGTTTTGACTATACATAGTTTTATACAGCCCGATTTAACAGCCCCTGGAGTGGATATTTTGGCTGCTTGGTCAGAGGCTACAACTGTGACAGGAGTAGAAGGAGATACAAGAATAGTTCCATATAATATAATTTCTGGACGTCAATGTCTTGCCCACATGCAACTGCAGCAGCTGCTTATGTGAAATCGTTTCATCCAACATGGTCCCCTGCTGCAATTAAGTCTGCTCTAATGACAACAGGTAATTAAGAATAAGTGATGCCAAAGATATAAATTTTACTAATTAATGTTATAAAATAATGTTTCACCAATCACTAAGAAATAATTTAGACATTCATATATTATGTTGTTCAAATTTACCCATTATATTAATTGCAACATCAATTTGTAAACTTTATGTAATAAAATATATTGTATCTTTATCATTTTTCATTATTAAATTTAAAATCTTCTAGAAGTCATTTTGTAATAAAGAGGAAACTAGATTTGCCTTTTCTTTTACTCTTTAGGGAATTTGAAACTACGTGTTTTTAGAGAACTATATTAAACGACCTCTTTATATGTATAACTGATACCCTTATGTTGACAGCTTATCCCATGGGTGTTGACAAGAACACAGATGCTGAGTTTGCTTATGGGACAGGCCATATAAATCCCACAAGGGCCATTAACCCTGGTTTAGTATATGATGCTGGAGAGATATATTATGTAAATTTCTTGTGCGGTCAAGGCTATAGCAACCATTCTTTAAGACCGGTTGCAGGAGATAACAGCAGTTGCTCTCAAGCCACAAAGAAACCTGCTTCACTTCTAAACTATCCTTCCTTCATATTATCTTCCACGTCAAAATCTGTGTTCACTCGCATTATCCCTAGGACTGTGACAAATGTTGGGTCACCAGTGTCGTCCACATACAAGGCCATTGTGAATCCACCAACTGGACTAAAAATTGAAGTAATACCAAATGTCCTTTCATTTGAGTCTGTTGGGCAAAAGAGATCCTTTATTGTAAGGGTCATAGCAGAGATGGATCAAGGTATAATCTCTGGTTCCTTAATTTGGTTTGATGAGGTGCATCAAGTTCAAGTGAGGAGCCCCGTTGTTGCTCATGTTTCCTCTTAAGAGATTTTTTTTTTCCATGCATGCTTATGTTGCTTTTTCACTCAAAAGTGGAAGTGCTTAATTATGTTTTATCTAATAAGCAAATTAATAAACATGTTGTTTAGTTATTATTATGTTAAAGAAATAAAATACTATTTTACAATATGTTGAATTTTCCTCTCTCTCTCTCTCTCTCTCTCTCTCTCTCTCTCTCTCTCACATAGTGTGGTTTGGGGAGAACAATTATGAAATGTTGAAAAGAATAAAAAAAATTTATTTAATAGATTAATTTTATTTTTAAGAGATTTTTAGTTTATTTAATTATATGGGATAATTATATCTGCATGGAATGATGTAATTGGTCTAACTGGCACATATAGTAGGCTTAGGAGTCACTTAATGGACACATCGGCATAGCCATTAACAGAATCACTGTCAATCAAAACTAATCCTAACGTTAGTTTAAATTTTTTTTTTTTTTTTGGAGCAAATATAGGCACAAAAAGTGTTATATCTTAACGATTTAATTTTAGTGCAAACTTTTGAGGATCAAAGGATCAAATATATCAATTGAAAATTTTGAATTAATTAAATTGTAATAAGACAAAACAATAGGGAAATAAAATGTAATTTCACCCATTGTAAAATTCATTGGATAACACAATGCATTAATCTTAATGAAACTCTCCCATGTAAATTCTCGTATTGCCAACTTGATTGGATAACGAAATGCTTTGATCCTCTAATTAAACTCAGTAGCAAGAGTGAAGGACTAACATCTTTTAAATAAGGTACAGGACAGATTTGACGGTTTGAGTGTTTGATAAATTACATTAAGAGGTTAACTGGCTTTGGACAATTCTGTTTGTTGGCGGGCTTTAAAAATAGCTGTTTGAGAACCCAAAATTAATCTCAATTCCATCCTTATAAAGCCCATTTCTTTTCACAACAAGAACATTGCTAGTTCCGGCTTTGGACCTTTTGATTGCTGGTGTGCTTCACCATAGCTTAGAGCATCCATATCAACTCGTGTAAAATGGCAGAAGGGTCAACTTTTGCCTAACCAATCCTAGAATTCATCCATTTCATCTTTATGCACTAATTGTGCAAAATGCATTTTTGTTATGGTACTTGCGCAAATATACACAAGCACTTTATTTGTGCACTTCAGAAACTTAAAATAGATAATCTGATGTGTATGTTTTTTAGAAGTGGTTAGATTGAAAAAAAAAATTATTATGCTAAAATAGACATAAATTTGTTAAAGTTCTAAAGATCAGGAGAAAGGAAAAGATGAGGTGAAGACTAAGTTTGGAGTGGAGATAAACAACAGAAACAATAGTAAAATGACATGAAGACTGAATAAAGCTACAAGAAGTTCTAGTGCCTTAATTATTTCACACATGTAAACAAGCGTGGTTTGTGTTAACACGTGCTATAACTAACTTAGTAGAATTAGTTAGTTAGTTCTGCTCTTAGTGTATGTAACAGAGTATTTGGTATAGATTCATTTATTTCAATGCAATATACATATATTTTCCCAAATATCTCTCTAGGTTTCCATCTGAATTTCTATTAAGATTCTGTTAAAATTTCTAAATGAGGTGATGTGAATATTCTTAGCTGTTTGAGAACCCAAAGAGGCAAAGACTGCTTTCAATTCCTTCCTTTAATAAGCCAATTTATCTCACGCTTTCAGTGAAAAACTTTTAACAATTAACTAAAAAACAACTTCTTGGGGGGAGTTTTCTGATGGAAAGCCAAACTACTCTGTTCCCATCACTAATCTTAATTTTTTGCCCTACTTGTACTCTGCTTAATTCCTGTTATGGAGCGATTGATGATGATCGAAAGGCATGTATATCTCTCTCATAGGCCTATTAGTATTATTATTCCTTTTATCTTTTTTAATCTGAAAACTCATGGCTAGCATTGTGATCAAAACAATAACTAGCTACATGGAGGTTACAATCAACTCCTTGATTTTGCGAGAATAAAAAAATTAGTTCCAACATGGTCCCCTGCTGCAATAAGTCTGCTCTAATGACAACAGGTAATTAATAAAGATTAACGTCAAAGATACAAATTTTACTAAAATAAACCTTACAAACTAATGTTTCACCCATTCACCCATTAAAAAGAAGTAATTCAAACATGCATATATTATGGTGTTCAAATCTACTAATTATATTAATTAGCATATCAATTTATAAAATTTATATAACAAAATCTATCGTATCTTTAGAATTTTAAATTGTTAAATTACAGACCTTCGAGAGATATAAAATCATCAAATGTCTAGTCCTCAAAATCATTTTATAAAAAAGAAAAACACTAGATTAGCTTCATTTTTACTCTTTAGTGAATTTGAAGCTCTGTCCTTAAGGAACTAAATTAAACAAACTATTTCTATGTATAATTGATACTGTTAGGTTCTAATGTTTAAAACAATTGGCAAACTGTGAGCACAAACTTGTCTAGATATAGGTTCATAGATCTATAGGTTTGATTAGACAATGCTCAAGATGTTACAAGTCAGAACACAAGAACATACAAGCTACAAAAAGAAGAATTGAAATTCAGTGAAATCCGACTGATCGAAAATTAGATCCGACCAATCGAAAATCCCAGACATGAAATTTCTGCAGAATTCTATTTCAACCCAAACTCTACCTAAACATTTTGGGTTTCAAGTGAAACACTTCTAGTATAAAAAGGAAAACCCTAACTATGTTTTCAGAGCTTTTGAGAGACTTGGAGATGCTCTTGTGAGATTTAAAAGGTATTGTACATTTCTCTTTCAAAGTCACTACCAGAAATCATTCTTATATCATTAAATTCGGTAGATCTAACGTTGCTGCAACAACATCAACAACTACTAATGATCTAAACCTTCAAGGGTGGTCTTGAAGTAAAAAATTGGAGAGTTTGTGTTGCTGACACCTTTGAGTGGGATCTCAAAGTTACGAGCGTGAGTGTTTGTGTGGTGCAAATCCAAGAAGAGAAAGAGTTCGTGGATTCAGAGCTTGCACGTAGTCTTGTCAGTAAGTTATTACATGAGATAGCATTAGATTTAGGATTAAATTTATTGTAAAAACTTCAATTCTCTTATAGTGGATTTGATTTACCTTGAGGATAGTTAGATCAAATCATCCCCAAATTTTTACCTTGGAACATTTAATTTCATTGATTTTCTTGGGTAATCATATCGTAGTGTTATTTATTTTTCTATAGCTTTGCATGATATGATTTATCCGTGTTTA
Source organism: Castanopsis chinensis (assembly GCA_032878915.1). Lineage (NCBI taxonomy): Eukaryota > Viridiplantae > Streptophyta > Magnoliopsida > Fagales > Fagaceae > Castanopsis > Castanopsis chinensis. The sequence goes on along the minus strand of JAVQMG010000119.1, from coordinate 293,607 downwards.
ACCTAGAACTTAAATTTAATCTAAGTAATCATTTTGTTAATATATTAGGTTAAACAATTTGTTTAAGGAGTTTAAACGAACTTTCAGATACTCCTATGCTATTTACAACTTGTCCCATGGGTGTTGAGTGTTGACAAGAACACAGATGCTGAGTTTGCTTATGGGATAGGTCATATAAATCCCACAAGAGCCGTTAACTCCGGTTTAGTATATGATGCTAGAGAGATTGATTATGTAAATTTCTTGTGTGGGCAAGGCTATAGCAACCAGTCTTCGAGTTGTCACAGGAGATAACAATAGTTGCTCTCAAGCAAAGAAACCAGCTTCGCATCTAAACTATCCTTCCTTTATATTATCTTCCACGTTAAAATCTGTGATCACTAGCTTTTTCCCTAGGACTATGACAAACGGGTCACCAGTGTCCACATACAAAGCCATTGTGAATGCACCAACGGGGCTGAAAATTGAAGTAATACCAAATGTCGTTTCATTTGAGTCTCTTGGGCAAACAAATTTCTTTTCCTTAAGGGTCGTAGCAGAGATAAATCAAAGTATAATCTCTGGGTCCTTGATTTGGTTTGATGCGGTGCATCAAGTGAGTAGCCCCGTTGTTGCTCATTTTTCCTCTTAAGAGAGTTTTTGTTCATGCATGCTTATATTGGTTTTTCACTTAAATATCGTTAAATAAATAAAATCTTATATTAATGTTCCTCTCTCTCTCTCTCTGGTTTGGGGAGAACAATTATAAAATGTAGAAAAGGAAAAAAAAATTAATTAAATAGATATATTTTATTTTTAAAAGATTTTTAGGTTATTTAATTATATGTGATAATTCAATATGCGTGGTAGGATATAATGGGTCGAACTAGCACATATGGCAGGTTTATACACCACTGTAAGTTTCTTTAAAACATTCTTCCCTCTTTCCGTGTGTGTGTGTTAAAAATATTTAATATTCACACAAAAAAAAAAATGTGTCACTTAATGGACACATTAGTATAGCTATTAACGAAATGGTTGCTAATAAAAAAAACCCTAATGTTAATTTGATTTTTTTTCGAGAGCATAAGGTAAATTTAAGACAATTTGTAACCACGGGAATCTTTTTAAAGTTATTAAAGAAAATGATAAGAAAGTTGGTAAAAGTTTTATAAAAACAATTACAATCAAACTTTAGTTCCAAAGTTTTGGTATTGACTAAATCCTTAACGTGTATCTCTGATGAATTCATTCATAATAGAGTGCTTAAATTTAAGTTATTGAATTTTTTATATTGGATTTTAAGCAACAATTTTCAGTGTCTTAACATTGAAAACTGTAGCCTTAAAAAAAGGTGTGTTTGGTTAGGGTGTTTGAGTTACGGTTGTCAATTTAAGGTGTTTAGATACTGTATTTTGAGAATACATCTGGATCAGTTTTTAGTTTTTGAGTAACAATGCTGAGTGGCATTGTTGTAAATATATTAAGGGAGTCAATCTCGTACCGGAAGCTGTACCGGTTTCACTAATAGAACGATTTATTTAGGTACTGGTCAATACCGGTATACCATTTTAGGTTTACCTTCTTTTTTTTTATATATTTATAAATATGTGTGTGTGTGTGTGTGTGTGTTTACCTCAATTCAAAACAAATTATTCATGATTTTAGACTTTAGCATTAATTAAAAAGAAAAACAAACACAATATAAAAAATAGAAAGCTTAATTATTCATTGCATACTAAGAAAACAAACAATACTAATAAATTAATGCAAGTAACTTACCATTCTGTCCTTTAAAAAATTACAAAGCTAAAAAAAAAAAAAAAAAAAAAAGCTTTTTTTTCTGTACTGGCCAATACGTCCGATATTACCCGAAATCGGCCGGTACGTGGCCGGTATAGCCGGTATTCAAATTGGTACAAAACGTTGGCGTTTCAATACCGATATATGTACCAGTAAGGTACATACTAGCCGATACATCCTGTACCGACTGAGTGGCATTTTTGAGTAATCTGTATTCAAATACTTTTTAGATCACAATTTTCATATAATTTTGAAATTTTTTGTTTGCAATCTAATGTAAAACAAACAAGAATATTGCTAGTTCCAGCTTTTTGCTTTGAACTGTTTTCTTTGTTTGTTGGCGTGCTTCATAATAGCTTACCATTTTGAGAACCCAAAAGTCAGCTTTCAATTCCTTCCTTTATATAGCACACATTTTTCTCATGCTTTGGGTGAACAACTTTAACAGTTAATGTTAGGTTATAAATACTTAGCATTAAAAGTTTAGGTTCTAAATTTAGGAAAATTATTAGGTACTCCCGGAATAGCATAAATGGGTACTTCTCCCTCTCGAATAAATAGTAAGTCCTACCATGAATTTAATTAGTGGGACTCACTATTCTGTGAAAGGAAGGAGTACGCATTTATGATACTTTGAGAATACACTAATTTTCCGTGCTTAATTGACAATAGCTAAATGCATTTATGTGCGTTACGGGGGAGGGGAAGTATGGATCCGTATATCAATTAATGTGTCTTAATGTAAACATGGTTTTGGGTAAGCACTTGAAGAATATAATTTTACATCCAATGGGAGTCGTTGATATTCTTTTTTTTTTTTTTTTGACATGAAGTGGTTGATATTCTGGCCTTAGTAACGGGCATTGTTGAATTTTGTGTACGGTATAGACAAGCTTCACAAGCAATAGCAATGTCAAGATAGCGTTGTGTCCTTATCAATGGGCATTGTTGCATTTTGTGTACGGCGCTATAGTTGAAGATTTGCGTTTCACATTTTCACTTTTTTTTTTTCATCCACATATTATGGGGGTGTTTGGTTGGTACTTTCAAACAACCATTTTCAGTTTTTAAACAATATTTTACGCATTTTTACACACTTCTTTACTCACACGTATTTCCACAAATATTTTCAAACAACAATTTTAATTTTTTTAAACACATGTATCAAACGGACCCTATGTCATTCTTAGCCTTTTCTTTCAATTTCTAATATCTCATTAAAGGAGATTATTGGTATACACTTACCACTAAGTTATAAAGTCTTTTTGAATCCTAATTTAGCACAAATAGTACTACTTTTCTAACCACTCCGTGAAGAGGTTAGTTTAATTAAAGAATCCAATACAAATGAGAGCAATTTGGGTTCTGGATTAGGTGGCAAAGAGGTGGACATTGAATGCTTAGAGCAACCATATCAACCTGTTTAAAATTTTCGTCTATTTTACACTAAAAACCACCTTCTTTTATTTTACACTACCACATTTCTAAAACACCTACATCAGTTAATCTATTTTACACCTCTATTCTAATTAAATAATATTATTTTTTATTTTTTTATTATTATTTACTAACGCTCACTCTCACCGTATATTTACATTATCTCTCAACTCTCCCCTGTTCTGTATCAAAAAAAAATCTCACCCATTCCTCTCCTTCTCTCACTCTCTCCATATTTTAATATATATTTAAAATATTTTATATATTTAATAAATATTTTTTTTAAAGTTAAAATCACAGCCGCCTCATCTAGCCCGTCGTCGCCGCCGATTTAGCTCGCCGCCTCAGCCCTCCACCGATTCGGCCTCCCTCTTTCCTTCGCCCCTCCCTCTCTCCTCCACCACCGACCCTTCGAAGAGCGCCAAGCGCGATCTCCCACCCCCAATCGGCGAGCTCGATCTGCCACCCCCAACCGGAGAGCGCGATCTGCCACCCCCAACCGACGAGCACGATCTGCCACCCCCAACCGATGAGCCCCCCCAACCGATGAGCCCCATCTACCACCCCCAACCAGTGAGCCCGATCTCCCACCCCCAACTGACGAGCACCGATCAAGCTTCGATCTGTGTTCGTGTATCTCTCTATTTTTTTTTTCCTGAGTAAGTGTAACTGCTCTGTGTTGATTTGTCTGTGTGGATGTGTTTGTGTGTGGGTGTGTTTGTGTGCATCTGAGGAAAAAGAAGAAGATGAGGAGAGACGTTACTGGTTGTTGAGCAAGGAGAAGAGAGAGAAAAAAACGAGGGAACCGGAAATTGATAAAATAAGGAATGAACGAGTTATATTAGCCATGTATATTTACACGGTTATTGTAGCTCAGGGATGATTTTCCACAATTTTGCATAGGTTTACACCAACTGATGTGTGTGTTTTTTGGGCCAAAATGTGTAAAATAGGGAAATTTTTGTATTATAGAAACTTTTCCACCGGCTGATGGGGATGCTCTTATTAGGTTAAAATCTTGCTCACTAGGAAAACTTGTCAATTTGTTCATTTTATTATCATACATCAAGATGCGTGATGTATTACCCTAAAACTGAAATTTCAAGATCTTTGACTGGTAGCGCGCGCCTCACGTCGTTGCTGCGATCGTGGCTGGCAACGTGCTTCTCATGGCATGTCTCGGCATCTGCGTGCTCCTGGCATTGGCTTGTGGGCTCCCCATTCAGCCCGTCTTGAAACACGAACCAAGGAGTCTTACATGTGTGCGAGTCAATGGGCCAGTAAACCCGTAAGGCGCAAGGAAGCTGATTGGCGGAATCCCCCTGGGGGCTGCACCACCAACCGACATAGATCTTCTAAGATGGTGAACTATGCTTGAGTGGGGCGAAGCCAGAGGAAACTCTGGTGGGGGTCTGCAGCGATACTAACGTGCAAATCGTTCGTCTGACTTGGGTATAGGGGCGAAAGACTAATCAAACCGTCTAGTAGCTGGTTCCCTTTGAAGTTTGCCTCAGGATAGCTAGAGCCCACGTGCGAGTTTTATCGGGTAAAACCAATGATTAGAGGCATCGGGGGCACAACGCTCTCAACCTATTCTCAAACTTTAAATAGGTAGGACGACGCAGCTGCTTTGTTGAGCTGTGCCAAGGAATTGAGAGCTCTAAGTGGGCCATTTTTGGTAAGTAGAACTGATGATGTGGGATGAACTGGAAGCCGGGTTACGGTGCCTAACAGCGGGCTAACCTAGAACACAGAAAGGGTGTTGGTTGATTAAGACAGCAAGACAGTGGTCACGGAAGTCAACGAGGGCCTCGGGAAGAGCACCGCAAGTTGCGTGGTGTTCGGTGCACCCCCAGCAACCCTTGAAAATTCGGAGGACCAAGTGCCTCCCATGCTCGGTCGCACACAAGATTTTTTTTTTCTACTAGATAGTGGTAAAATAACTATTTTTTTCCTGTATCTGGTTTATTGTTAGGGTTTGAAGCTGCTTAAGGCTTCTTTGCAGTCGAAAAATGTTCTGACTAATGATTTCCTCTTGACGGTGAAACAGGAAGCTTACATGTAGTACTACTATGAACTTTGAATTGTCTGAATAATGTGGAATTGCCAGATTAATGCTGTTTTGTTTTGTTGCAAATATATTTCTAAATACCAAATCTGGCTTGGCAATGTAATTGACAATTTGCTTACTCTTCTCTCGTTAAGACTCTCTGTACATGTGCATTTCTGCTAATTTTCACCTTAAAATGGTTGCTTGGTTTTTAATCTGCATCATTTTTCTTCTAGAATTATGACTCTGTATGGAGGGAAAATGGCATTTGCCCTTGATTGACTTGAATTAGAAAAGAAGTTTACGTGTGTGCCTACCTTTTTTAGTCAAAAAACGTATGGCAGGAGGAGTAGTCTCATTATTGAGTGGTCTTGTTTATTAACTGTAGTGTCTTGCTGCATTTAAAAAAAAAAAAAAAAAGATGTGGTATAGGTAACATTACAGTCTTGCCACTTGTGTTTTTTGAAAAAAAAAATTAAAAAAAAAAGAAGATGCCATATGGGTTAGTCCCTATGTCTTGCTCTTGCCACTTTCTTTTTTTGAAAAAAAATATTAAAAAATATAGGAGTAAATAAGAAATAGAAAACGATTCCATATTATCACTGTTTGAGTTACTGATGGATAGGGGTGTGCAGCCAACCCACCAACCCGCCAAAACCGACCCAACCCAACCCAACCCAACCCGCTGGGTTGGGTTGGTTTTTAGGCCTTGGTGGGTTGGGTTGGCTTACAAAAATTTTTTTGATAGCGGGTCGGATTGGGTTTGGGTCATAAAATTTCAAACCCGCCAAACCTAACCCGACCCACCCATATATTTAATATATATATATATATATATATATTTAAAATATATTATATAATTAATAAAATTTTTAAAATAACTAGCTCTTCCTATTCTATATAAAAACCAATTAGTTCACACAAATCCTAGTAAATTACTATTGTTATTTAGTCATTAGTGTTGTTTGCCTTTAAGGAGTTACATTGATACTAATCTTTGAGTTTTTTTAATATATTTATATTTTTTTCTACTCAATTTGATAATAATAATAATAATAATAATAATAATAATAATAATAATAATAATAATTAAAAAAATTTTGTCCAACCCGACCCAATCCAGCCCATGTGGGTTGGGTTGGGTTGAACTTATGTGATACGTTGGGTTGGGTTGAATTTTTTTTGACCCACCATGATGGATTGGGTCAAAAAATTCCCTCAACCCGACTCATGCACACCCCTACTGATGGAGTCATTGCTGTTATTGTGCAAGATTTTTTTTTTTTTTTTTCCCTTTTGATCTTAGCCACACACGTCTTGTAACTCGTCTTGTCTACAACTCTTAAGTTGTCTCCTACCCAGCTATTCTCATTTCTCCTTTTCAGACTTCTGCTCTTACCTCTCAGACTCAGAACTCAGTCACTTAGTAGCCATCGTCAATTTTCTTCCAAATCCTAATCCCATTGAACAAGTTTAATGTTTCCCTCTCAATCTCAGGAGAGGTAAAACAACTGCATTCAGTGAAGAAAAGTCAAAAGCATCTCTAAGGGTCCGTTTAGATACAATTGAAAACTCAAAAGTGAAGTTTGTGGGTCTCATGAACAGTGCACGGGACCCACAGATGTGATGAAAAGGGCTGAAAAGTCAACCATATATGGCTACTGTTCATGAACAGTATTATGAACAGTAGAATTTGTCCCCCCTAACGTGTGTAGCAGCAATAGAGAGAAAAAAAAAAAAAAAAGTGAACGTGAAAACGCAACGCCTAATCCAAATAGGTACTAAATAGAAATCTATTCCTCTTTCTCAAGCAGTGGGAAGGAAGGGACAGAAGCCTCAAAAGAAAATCTTGAGCTCTACTTTTGTGACAGGAAAGTAGAAGTTAATTAATTGGGTATTGACAAAATTGACTAATGCAAATACAAGCCTATTAATTAAGCGAAGGATGTATACGACAGATTGCGATCAAGTGCAATATTTTAGGTATTGCACCTGATACAATTGAGATTGATAATTACAAAAAAAAAAAAATCTTTCTCAATTATTAATTATAAGAAAATATTTATAAAAAGGTAAGACAATTTAAATTAAATAAGATCCGTTTCAAACATAATTTCCAAATCAGAAACCACTGCCATTTTCAAGCGAGTTGGTACCCGATTTATAAGTAACCTATTACTCGAAGGTTCGAGCCCCGCATTTACCTAGCAAAAAAAAAAATTCCAAATCAGAAGATAGCAAATTCCGTTTAGGTTTATGTTTATCACAAATATCTTTTAATATTATAAAATTACTTTGGGACCTTTGCTTTTTGACGAAGGTGATTTGTGTCTGACAGTAAGTGGTTTTGAGATAATTATGTTATTGTCTTATTAAAAGCTCTAGAGGATGTTTGGTAGAGTAGTTTGAAATAAGATTTTTTTAGTTTTTTTAAATAGATGTGGGTGAAAAAATATGTGAAAAAGTTTGTAATGTTGTTTAAAAAGTAAAAATGTGAGTTTGAAATAAGTAACTAAACAAGCCCTGTTTGTGAACTCAGTATTTTTTTTTTAAAATTTTTTTTTTCAGATTTACATTAATACGTACTGATATTTCTTGTATTATTGAACTACAAAATACACATATCAATTAATTAACAATATAATTTTCTTGGAACAAACAAAGCTATAAGCCTAAGCTACATCAGTCACTTTACTAAAGAGTCTTGGAAATAACAAGCTATAAGCCTGTAAAGCTACTTCTAATTAAGGAAAATTTTGAGAAGAATTGTGCTAGTACTGCATAAATGCCCACAACATTTATGTCCTAACATAATTCTTTTGAAAATCCAGGGGGATGATGAGACTGATGATGGAAGCCTTTACTACATTGTACGTGAAGGACCATCATTAGACTCATGCCATTGGCTCCACGTTATCTCAACATAAAATGCCTATCCGTTGCATTTAATAGGATAAGTCTGGTGCCACACCAAATGCCGCACAAAAGCCAGCAAGGCCACCCAACATTTTTATTTTGTTTTTTTTTGAGTAAAACGCCGGAAAGGCAAACCAACTTTGGTAGCAGTCTTTATTTCTGATAATTAAGGCCACATGAAATCAACTGCTGCCTCACAAAGCCGTTATTTTCGGCGTGGAAAATGGGGATTTTCATCAATTTGAAAAAAAAAAAAAAAAAAACACTAAATATAGTAGGGTCTTTTTTTTTTTTTTTTGGGCTAAAAATGGTGAAAAATAGAGTTTATTGGTATTATAGGTAATATTCAAAATTATTTGACAAAATAAAGAAAGATACCGAATTTCGGTAATGGTGTTGCCGAAATTACAAGAAAAAATAGAATGTGTTAAGGGAGAGAGAAAATTGAATTTCAATAATGAGATTATCGAAATTCTTGTCCTGCCTGTGAAGTGCTCAAAATGCTGAAATGGAAAACCAATTGTGGCAATGACATTGCTGAAAATGAGAGGAAAAAAAAAATTGTGGCAACCAAGTTGCTAAAAATGGAGGGAAAAAAAAAGATGCTATGTCTACAATATTTTTCACAACAAATTACAGGTGGTTAGTTGTTATTAATTCAAATTTGAACCTAATACTAAGATAACTTTTTTGCTCCAATAATAACAATCAGTAACAACCTGCCACTTAGGATTTGCTGTAAAAATGTTATGAAAATATTGTGGACGAATCATTTCTAAAAAAAATCGTAGTGCCAAAATAAAAGGAAAAAAAAAGTGGCAAATTGTTTTGTGGCAATGGCATTGCCGAAATAGAGGGGAAAAAAAAGTGGCAAATTGTTTTTTTTTTTTTCTTCTTCTATTTCGGCAATGCCATTGCCACAAAACAATTTGCCACTTTTTTTTTTTTTTTTATCCTTCTATTTTGGCACCACGATTTTTTTAGAAATAATACATCCACAATATTTTTACAACAAATTCTAAGTGGCAGGTTGTTACTGATTGTTATAATTGGGGCAAAAAAGTAATCTTAGTGTTAGATTCAAATTTGATCCAATAACAACTAACCACCTGTAATTTGTTGTGAAAAATATTGTAGACGTAGCATTTTTTCCCCTTCCATTTTCGGCAACTTAGTTGCCACAAATTTTTTTTTTTTTGTACTCCCATTTTCGGCAATGCCATTGCCACAATTGGTATTCCATTTAAGCATTTTGGGCACTTCACGGCCAGGCTTGGCAGTACGGGTAGGACAAGAATTTCGGTAATCTCATTACCGAAATTCAATTTTCTCTCTCTCTTGGCACATTCTATTTTTTCTTGCAATTTCGGTAACGATCTCTCTCCTCATTTTGCCAAATAACTTTGAACAGTACCTATAACGATAATAAACTCCATTTTTTGCAATTTTTAGCCCAAAGACTCCAATATACTACTACTACTACCTCAAGTGTCCATTTGAGAACTAATCTCATCACACATGTTTTGCGTGTGTGATAATTCTTTTTTATTTTTTATTTTGAGATTAGTGTTATAATGTTTAAAAGTGAGATAAAGACAATGTCTTAATTCTTAAGATCTTTCTCTATGTGATTTTTTTCCTAATTAGTTATTTGTACATGAGTTAGTGCTTCATGTGAATGGAAGAACTATTTGAATTCAAATAGGAGAAGTAATCTTTCAAAAAAAACCGTGTGCATTTTTTGTATTTTTAAATTTAAAACTATTAAACTAAAAAATAAGGTATTTTAGAGAGTTTGAGAATTTGTATAAAAACATTTTAGTACGTAAAATGATGAAACCTAAAAGGAGAATCCTGTTATTATTTCTCTAACATCTTCCATATGAGGAGGAAGTTTTGTTTTTTGTTTTTTTTTGGATATATTTTGTTGACAAATAACTGAATAAAGAGAAAGCGAACGTCCTAGTTGGCGAGTTTGGGAAAGCCTTGTTGTAAATAGCGGAAGTTTATTACCAAATTGTCGTGAAAAATGCCTCACCAAATATCTTATAGGAACTAAGAAAACTTAACAAGAAAATAGACACAAACACACATAAGAAAGAATACCAAGGATTTATGTGGTTAGGCTTTTAGCCTACATCCATGGGCGTCGACAGAACAAATTTCACAAACAAATATGGAGATAAAAAAACGGTGTATAGGTACTCTCACAACCCCAAACTCCAATACACTCAAACAGCCCTCAGCACTAGCATCCGAAGATGCATACCCGTCTTTGTTTTACACTTTAAAAGCCTACTTTATCTATTTTATCATTCTATTTTACAACTTATCCAACATGTCAATTTCTATTTTAACATACAACATAATAAAATAATAAAACTTTACCAGAAAATATTATGAATCTCTCCTCTCTCTAAACACCATAAGATATTTGCTAATAAAATAAGATTATTTTTTTACATCCTAAGCTACAGGTGAGAACCAACTGGTCATCCCCGGATGTAGCTTCTGTTTGCCTTTTTGGTTGCTAAAATAGCAACTAGGGCTCATGAATACAAAGAACAAAGTAAGAGCTTCCAAACAAATTTGTGGTACGCGCACTAGAGAGCGCAAACCAAACCAAACCAAAGCTACACACTGGCAAATAACATGCCACACCTAATTGTGGCACCACAAGTGTCCCTACTTAAACAAACAGGAATGTGCCTAAATTGACATTGCATGCGAAGTCACAAACATGCATTTAAGGCTGAAGAGAAAAGAATCAAGCCAACCTTCTCACAAGCCCTTGCTAGAGCTCACCTCATACACAACACAGAGAGTCCATCAGTCTCTCCGTAGATTGTAGAAGCTGAAAGAGAAAGAAGAAAACTATAGCTTTTACAAACTGCAACTGAGTCCAGAGAGAGAGACTCAAATTGAATCAGTATGAGGATGCGATATTTAGCCAGTCTCATGCTCGCCTCTTTTGCCATCTTCTTCTCTCTTCTTCAGGTTAGCTTCCCCAATCTAAATTCACTTCCAATAATTCTCTATGCAAAACCCTAACTATTTCATTTCATTTTCTTTCAGCACGAGGGCGATTTCTCATTCACAGAGGCGTCGATGCATCTCTCCAATGAATACCCTATCGAATTCGAATCCGAGCGCCTCCCTCCCCCAACCGTCACCGACCTTAACAGCAACGGCAAGAAAGAAGTCCTCGTCGCCACTCCCGACGACAAAACTCAGGTCCAATTTCACATTTCATAGTTGATGTTATCAAAATTTTAATGTCTTATCATGATCATTTGCAATTTGATAACCTCAAAAGCTTGCAAGGCCAAACCAACATTTTTATTTTGTTTTGTTTTGTTTTTTTGAGTAAAACGACAGAAAGGAAAACCAACTTGGGTAGCAGTCTTATCTTTCTGATAATTAAGGCCACATGAAATCAGCTACTGCCTCACAAAACCATTATTTTCGGGGGTGGAAAACGCTCTTTGCACTTGTAAAAGGGTTCTTTTTTATTTTTTATTTTGAGTTTAGCGTCGTAATGTTTAAATGTGAGATATAAATAGTGCCCTAATTCTTAGTATTTTTCTTGATGTAACTTTTTTTTTTTCTAATTAGTTATTAGTTATTTGTACATGAGTTAGTGGCTGATGTGAATGGAAAAAATTATTTAAAATTGAAACTATTCATTTTTTTAAACTCTCAGGCTTTGGAATTCAAATAGGAAAAGTAATCTCTCTTCAAAATATATATATAAATAACCGTGCATTTTTTTTTTTTAAAAGAAAGAGGTAACGCAACTTGAAATAATATTTAAAAGTAAGATAAATATAATATTCTAATTTTTAGTTAATCTCTTTATGTATATGGGTGCTACGAATCTTGAATACCTAATAGTATACCCTACTTAAAAATAGAGAATTGGGTAAAATACATTCAACAGCTTTGAGATTTGGGCTAGCATCAGCCAGGGATAAGACATTTTAAAATCGACCAACTTGGTTTCTAAACATTGTGAGAGACAGGAGAGAAATAAGTAATGGTTCCTAACATTGTTGGGTTTAGGGACTAAGTTGATTAGTTTTTAAGTGTCTTAAACATGATTTACATTAAACCAAATTTCAAGGGTGTTAACTGTATTTTATCCTAAAAAATTATTAGTTTATATTAACAGTGTCCACGATCACCATGCGTAAAATATGGATTTTATGTATGGTGTAAACAAAGTCTAGAATTTTTTTTATGTGAAAGAATCAGAAAATAAATAGTGTTAATTACTAGATGACAATATCCAGGCTAGATTAAATTTCAATCAGGAGATTCTTTTTAAAGCAATATGCAACAAGCAAAACATGAAACATGTACATGTACGTGTAGAAGTTCATATTCGGAAAACGAATGAAACAATTCACTAACCACAAGAGCATATTCTTTTGGGTCATAAGGAGTTGTTACATTCACATTCATATTCTACCAAGCGGAAGGTAAATTCGAGTTCAATCATTCAGGAGGTAGTACTCTGATTAATTTGTACCCAAATACGTATGAGGCTTACTATATCTCACTGTAACAAAGGTTAGTAATAGTTTTTATTGAGCATTCTTGGTGTTTTAACAACTTGTACTAGATTCCACTGTCCTTAATATTTCAAATAAATTCTAGAAAATAGTCTTGCTTCATAGAGTGTGAGTGATACGTGGTGTGTGTACAAGTGGGTTCAAGGTACACAATTTTTCACCATAAATCTTTAAGAGATTTAACGGTTTAAAAAAAAAAAACCATTAAATATTAATTCCTTACCAACTCATTTACCTAATTAATAGCATTTTTTTCTCACTCCTTATTTATTACTTTCCATATTTTTTATTTTTTAATAGTTGAGATACTATTGTTTTCCACCTCATTAAATTTCGTTTTGCCATTTTTTCAAGTTTTTGTCAAGTAACTTTTGAAGCCTTAAAGGTCTCCCCACCATAGCCAAAACCTCCAATTTCAGCCTTGTAGTACCCTGATTGAAAGGTTTTCTTATTAGCACTATTTCTTAACCAAAAAAAAAAAATCAAAGATGTTATCTTCAGTAATCCGTGGCTTGATGGGGCATTTAACTATATCGCAACTTTTGTTTTAATAGGGTACCAATGATATTTTCCTAGCAAGGAGTAGACATGGCAAAACGGGTCAAAATATTCTGACCCGACCCGACCCGACCCGACCCAAAAAATACTCGACCCGAACCCAATTTTTTTGAACCAAAACAAAAACAGGTTGACCTGTGACCCGACCCGAGTTTTTCGAGTTTTTTCGGGTCTCACTTTTTAAAAACTTTTTTTTTTTGGGTAAAAAAAAAAGTAAAATTAAGACAATAGTAGTTTAATTGTTTATTGTGAGTTTTAAGGAAACAATTAGTATATTTACATATGCAAATTAATTGAGAGATAAAAGGTTGAGCATTCTGTAATGAGTAAAGATTTTTAGATATCAAATAACAAAGTACATGCTAAAATAATATTATTATAGTAGAGTTAAAAATAAAGATTTAAAATTATAGACATGTGTGAGAAACATTTACAAGTGTAAAAATAGTGAAGCCAAAATATCAAATTAGCATAAATTATGAATGTTTAGACTTATTTTTTAACAATTTTATGTCCAAAATAAACAGCTTTTCAAAATAAATTATGATATTTCCTAGAGTGTATGTTGCTTAACAATGATATGATATTCATAAAAGAGACCATGTATAAATAAGTAAGCAATCAAATTGTAATGTATCTCAAATTGAAATAGAGTGCCAACCACAATTGATAATAGATTATAAAATTAATTTTCAAGATAGTAAATTCCTTATATGTTTTTATTCTTTATCAAATGAGTTATCCAATAAATCATTTGTAATTTTGTTTTATATTTTGGAATGTTAATATTGTGTAAAAATAAAACATGTGTATTTGATTTACTTATATTTGTGTTATTTTGTTTTAAATAGCAATGTTAGGATTTGTATAATTTTAAAATTATTGAATAAGTATTAAAAAGTTTAACTAAATTCATTCTTGATATAAGTGGTAAAGTCAAAATAATACATGTTACATCAAATAATTTGTTGCATAACTTTTTAAATGACAAATACATGTTATTTTATTTTTTTTTTTTTAAATTCATGTGAAAAATATGGGTTAACCAGACCCAACCTGTTTTTAACCTGCTCAAGATAACCCGTTTTTGACCCGTGACCCATTTGACCCGCAACCCGTTTGATCCGACCCGATCCGCCCGTTTTGCCATGTCTAGCAAGGAGATACCAATGTTTGTTCACTCAATCACAATTGCATTATGAACCAATTCTTCTATTTAGCCTTTTGGCAACAATATCTGTTGTTATTTATTTGTGAACTTGATTATTTGTAGTGGCGTCAACTATATATAAACTAATCATTCCATTTTTTTTCCTTGGATAGTTTCGGTTATTTGCTTATTCAAAATATTACTAGGCTGTGTCTTTGGTTTTTACATTGTAAAGTGAGAACTTGCTTCTAATTTAATAAAGTAGTTCTACCAAAAGAAGAAAAGAAATGGAAGCTGGGAGGGTAGGAATAATTAAGGAGAGAGAAAAAAATTGCGATTAATTAGTTAAATAAGTTGGAAAGCAATAAATTGTTAACTATGTTTTTTAAACCGTTAAAAATCTACAGTGTAAAAATTGTGTAACTTCTATAGAGTTATGCCAGGTGTAACTTTAATTCAATTTATATATATATATATATATATATATATATACACATATGAGTTGAGTTCAAGTTATACTTGGTGTAACGATCTAAGCAATGTTATACCATTCAATAACTTATTATTGAATTTATATTTTAAAAAACCAATCGTTGGATTACATATTTTATATGTTTTTAACATGTATGCTAATTTCCATGCCAAATGGATATAATTTACCATTTGATTCATAATCTCATCTTTTATGCATTATTTTAAATAACAAAAACTCCAACTTAAATAATTGATTGATGACATGACTATTGATCTCTGATCATCTTGAAATTTTGTAAGTACGGAGAATATGTGAAGATAATGTAATCCAACAGTTGGTTTTTTAAAATATAAATTCAATAATAAGTTATTGAGTGGTCTAATATTACTTAGAATTACATTAAGTGTAATATTGCATAGAGTTACATCAGGTGTAAACTTGAACTCAACCTTATATATATATATATATATATATATGATATATATATATATGTTAGGTTCCTAATGGGAACGAATAGGAATTGTATGGGAATTGATGAAAAATTGACTTAATTCAGATGGGGAAAACGTGGTTCAACAGGTCTGAAACTTCGACTCACAATCACCGAGAAGAGGAAAATGAAAGAGGTTGTGAGGAAGAGAGGGAAGGTTCCCCCTATACCCATATTTCCAAAAGATTTGAGAGAGAGAGAGAGAGATGCACTAAGCAATCAATTGGTTTATTCCTCAATGATATTTAATGTTGAATTACAATATAATTAATTATATATTTATAGGAGACTAGCTCTAATTTCATTGGCCCACATGGCTTAAGATAATTGGCTAGTTAATTCAATATGTGCTATATAAATTAAATCATGCGTTAAATGAGCTACACGTGCTCAAATCCTAACTAACTCATCATAATTTCAACTAACTAACTAAGAGGATTATAACAATTGTTTCATATTCTTAACAATATATATATATATATACACACACACACGTGTGTGTGTGTGTGAAGCACGTAGTAGAATATATCGGCATGGGATCTGGGTTTAGAATCTCCAGATTCTCTGATCTAATGCACGATTCGTCTACTTTTAGCAGATGCTTGGTTGGTTGTATAATTCAAAAACTTTCTAGGTTACCCAGCTTTTTCTTACAATTATTATATATCTTACACTTCTCTTGGAGATCTTGGTCACGTCCTTGGCTTTAAGTCAGGAACCATCATGCTGGGACAATTGAAATCAGCTGGTTCCTTGAAAATTAATGTGGCTGACCCAAACAGATCATGAGGATGATATGTGTCTATTTGAGTTTTGCATCCTTATTTGTAGCCTGATTTATTTGCTTAAATCCACTTTTTATCTTATTGTTTAATAAATAAATAAATAAATAACTGATTCTTTTTTTTTTTTTTCAAAAATCAAGTTAATTTATTTGTTTGAAGTCACTTTTTGTCTTATCTTTTAATAATAATCAAACAGAAAATACGGGAGGTCAAACTCACAATTCTAGTCTCTATTGTGACATGTGAGTTTGTATATGCACAACTTGAGAGAACAACAATGGATTCTACTCAACCAACTGGGTTGACTTATTTTTGGGAATAACGGTTTTTTCTTTTGGGCGGTTTTTGTCCATTAGATGATTAAAGAAAATGATAAGAAAGTTGGTAAACTATTATAAAAATAACAATAACCAAACTTTAGTACCAAATTTTTGGGGTTGACTAAACCTTCATCAACATGTATTCATGATACAATGATCAAATTTTTTTGTTGGCTGTCAACCACAGCCCTTATCCTTTTCTTGGACTTGGGATCAGATGTGAACAAAACATACATCACTGAATAAAAATATAAGTAGAGTTAAAGTTGGTAATACTATATAAATATGTTTTTTTTCCCTTTCGTCACATGTAATTTGACTGTTATAGGATACTTTAAATATCAGTAGAAATAAACTAACTATCAGGATGTGTGGTCCCTAAAAACACTCAACCACTTAAATTGTTCCAGTAGCAATCATCACAACTCATATCAAGATCAGTTTAAATTTAAACCCACTTATTGTGGACAATCTATCGACCATGGGTTATGTGTCTGGTCAAATTATTCAGCCAAATTAATAACAAACACTATCACTTGGGTTTTCATGCAGCAAAACAAAAAACACATTTGATTTTAGTCAAATTCTAGGCTAAAATGAAAATTACACCTTGATTGAAATTCTTCAAGTCTCTAACTTTCAAATTTATTCAATTGGGCACTTTTTTTCTAATTTCGTTAAAAAATTGCCATTAAGTGTTGGGAAATTTGGACCCCTTATAGAACTAACTAGTTTTAAAATCAAGTTGTTAATTAGATGTATTATGAATAGTCATTGATTAAACAATCAAACATCAATATTATGCACAAGGAAATAGTAAATAACACAAAATATGATGACTTAGAAAAACTAATGGAACAAACTAGTTTCACAAGAAAAAACCTAGGAGGAAACCTTCTCAAAAGTCAATCTACGATAATAATGAGAAGTTTAAGATCTAGTACAAAACATCTGTCCCTAGACTTTACAATTTCAGTAGATGAATTTATAGTAAAAATTTTCTACCATTTCAAAATCTCTAGATTTTTCAATATATGAACACCTTGGTAGATGGCACACTTGCAATCGCAATCACAATTAGTTTCCACAACTGATTTCAAGAACTTCTTGAAGGTTTTTTTAACAACAGTAAGTCAGTGATCACTATGGTTTCAACTTCTTCATCAATGAAATTTAAGATTTACTTGAAACTCTATGGTATGGTGAATTTGAGAGAACTTTCAAAAATCCTAGCTGCACAAACAAAGTATTTCTCTCTCTAAAAATCCTTCAATAGATGGCTTATAGTGGCCTTTAAATACTGATTCAAACGGATCTCAAATCATGCTTCAAATGGGTTTTTTCGCATTGTTGATTTTTTTTTAATTGTGAATCTTGATTGAGATAGTTATTGAGAGGTATTGAGTCAACTATCAAGGTATATGCTGAAAATGCACTTTAAAAAAAAAAAAAAAATTTTTGAGTAGACTTTGTGTTTTCAACTTGATTTTCAATTACAATTTTAAGACATATCAAAACTTAATAAAGAACAAAATTTCTCATGGTTTGACAATACCAAAACACATGAACCTTACCTTAAGTATGCAACTAACTAATAAAAAAGATTTTTTAGAAAAAAAATTTCTCACATAAAAAAATATATAAAATATTTTTATTAATTTTAAAGATTTATTTCATGTGAGAAAAATAATTTTTTAATGGAAGTTTTATAACAAAATTGGACAGAAGGAATAGATTAAACAAATTTGAAATTTAAAGGACTGAATTCAACAAAAGTAAAATTAAGAGTATTGAAAAGAATTTTAGTCAAATTTAGAGGGTACAATTTGTATTTTAGCCCAAATTTTATTATCACATGTAAGACCCAAACTCTTTAGATAAATTCATTGAACCTCTATAGGGCCTTATTAAAATAGGAAAATTACAATTTATCATATGTGAATTGGTCAGTCATAATTTAATCCTCAAATTATCAATGGTTTGGTTTGACTCTTTAAAATTTGCATTAAAATAAAATAGATAAGGTTCCGTCTAAATTAACAGATTATATATATATATATATATATATATATATATAGAGTTGAGTTAAAGTTACACCTGGTGTAACTCTAAGTAATGTTACACCAATCAATAACTTGTTATTGAATTAATATTTTGAAAATCTAACCGGTAAATTACATGTTCTATATGTTCTTAACATGCATGCCAACTTTCATATCCATCGGAAACTGTTTACCATTTGATCCATAAACTCATCTTTTATGCATTATTTTAAACTACAAAAATTTGAGTTTTAACAATTGATTGATGACATGGCTATTAATTTTTGATCACCTTGAAATTTTGCAGGCATGAAGAATATATGAAAATAATGTAATCTAACGGTGAATTTGTTAATATTCTCATCCAATTAAAAAATATTGAGTGGTGTAACATTACTTAGAGTTACACCAGGTGTAACTTGAACCCAGCTCATATATATGAGTTGGGTTAAAGTTACACCTGGTGTAACTCTAAGTAATGTTACACCAATCAATAACTTGTTATTGAATTAATATTTTGAAAATCTAACCGGTAAATTACATGTTCTATATGTTCTTAACATGCATGCCAACTTTCATATCCATCGGAAACTGTTTACCATTTGATCCATAAACTCATCTTTTATGCATTATTTTAAACTACAAAAATTTGAGTTTTAACAATTGATTGATGACATGGCTATTAATTTTTGATCACCTTGAAATTTTGCAGGCATGAAGAATATATGAAAATAATGTAATCTAACGGTGAATTTGTTAATATTCTCATCCAATTAAAATATTGAGTGGTGTAACATTACTTAGAGTTACACCAAGTGTAACTTGAACCCAGCTCATATATATATATATATATATATATATATTTTACCAACTATAAATTATAACTTTAGCCCCTTGAGGTTAATTTGACTCTGTCAAAATTTTGTCCTACAAAACGTTTTAGTTACTATATGTTGACTACCTAAAGTTTGGATTAAAAAGGGAGTCTTAAGGGCTTTACTTAAGGATTTCATTTCAGTACAAACTCTTGGGGATCAAATATATCAATTGGAAGTTTGTGAATTAAAATGTAATATGACAAAATCATAAAGAAATAAAGTGTGATTTCACCTCATTGGATAAACAATATAAAATTTCTCCTATTTTGAAATTCATTGCATAAGGCAATGCATAAATCCTAATGAAACTCTCCCATGTAAATTTTCCTACAGCCAACTTCATTGTATAAAATAAAATGTAATTAATCTCTCCTGTTATCATATTCATAGGATAAAGAAATGCATTGATCCTAATGAAACTCAATGGCATATCCAAACAAGAGTGAAGGACTAACATCTTTTAGATAAAGTATGGGACGGATTTAACGTTAATGGTGTTTGGGAATACACTAAAAATGACAATTTAGCAAAGAACATTGCTAGTGCCAGCTTTGGATTATTTTGTCTGTTGGCGGGCTTCACAATAACTTACCCAAATATAGCTTTCAATTCCTTCCTTTTATTAGCCCATTTCTCCCACACTTTGAGTGGACAACTTTAATTAATATGTTATCTAAGACCACAGGCTCTTGGGAGAGTTTTCTATGAAAAGCAAAAATATTACATAGCTGATCTTAATTTGTCTTACTTGTACTCTGCTTAATTCCTGTTATGGGGCGATGGATGATGGTCGAAAGGCATTATAATAACTCTCTCATACGTATTTTGGTGCTTTTCATTTTATTTATTTATTTACATGATTTGACAACATATTGTGAACACAGGTTTACATTGTGTACATGGGCAATCTCCCAAAGGGCGAAATCTCTACATCATCTATCCATGCCAACATTCTACAAGAAGTTATTGGCAGGTTATTAATAAAAAAGACATTGATTTTGAATGACAATTTAGATTATGAGTATTTTTTTTTTTTTTTTTGGTAATAATTAGAAGATAGGTACTTGCTTGGGCAGGCGATGAGTGCATTAAAATACCATAACTTTAAAATTGGACATGATAAATACCGTCTGCTACCATAGTATATTGGACATTAAAAAGAAATGTTTCCTCTTCTTCTTCTTTTCTTTTTTTTTTTTTTTTTTTTTCGAGGAACAAACACACACATACAAGGGATGAGGAATGGGGTTCTAACTTTTAATACGAAATCTTACCACAACCTCCACTCAAACAAACAAAAATATGCATATACCTTTTTTATCACTGAATAATGTAATACCATGTACTCAACTTGTCTAATGGAATGCATTGTACAGTGATAGAGTGGATTCTTTGCTATATAGCTACACGAAGAGCTTCAATGGGTTTGTGGCTAAGCTAACCATGGAGGAGGCGCAACAATTAGAAGGTTGGTGAACTATGATTTTCTAGAGATTGCTATCAACCGTTCCATGTTTTTGTTATATATGAATAAGAACGAAATTTTGGATTTCAGGCATGGAGGGAATAGTGTCCGTGTTCCCTAACAAAAAGAAAAAACTCCAAACGACAAGGTCATGGGATTTCATGGGTTTCACCCAAAATGTCAGTAGAACAACTTTTGAAAGTGATGTTATCATTGGAGTGCTTGACACAGGGATTTGGCCAGAGTCGAAGAGTTTCAATGATCAAGGATTTGGTCCACCTTCAAAAAGATGGAAGGGCATTTGTCAAGACTCATCCAATTTCACTTGCAACAAGTAAACCATTATATCCTCATTACATATAAACATAGGACAAGGTTTGGCTATAAACTTGAACAACCAATAATTGGAATATGATATATATCTCTATCATGTATAATGCATATAACAGACTAAACCACACTTGAGGTATTATATACACATGTTATCTTCCTGTTGTTGGTTGTAATTTTAGGTTATATCCAAGTTTATAGTGAAACTTTATTCAAAAATATATATTCATACGCAAACACGCAAATATTATGCGCACACACGCAAACTTTATTCAGAAATAAACATTTATAATTATTTTAAACATCTTAACTACAGGTAGAACAGACACAAGACTTAAACTCAAAACGAGATGTCATGATACTATAATAAATTATTATTTATTGATCTCAAAAGTTTAAATTTTGTCACTTAACAATTTTTCCAACAATTTTTATATGTACAGCAAAATCATTGGAGGTCGATACTATCGGATCGAAGGAGAAATAATAAGTCCACATGATTTTGCTTCACCAAGAGACTCCGATGGCCATGGGACCCATACTGCATCAACAGCAGCGGGAAATCTAGTCAGTGGGGCAAGCCTATTTGGCCTTGGCTTAGGGACAGCCCGAGGAGGAGTTCCCTCAGCTCGCATTGCTGTTTACAAGATATGTTGGTTTGACGGGTGTTCAGATGCTGACATTCTTGCGGCATTTGATGATGCAATCTATGATGGAGTGGATATAATCTCTCTCTCCGTTAATGGGAAAGTTCCTCAAGATTATTTTATGGACACGATTGCTATAGGAGCTTTCCATGCAATGAAGAATGGCATACTCACATCTAATTCTGCAGGCAATTATGGTCCTTCTCCTGCAACAATCCCCAATGTTTCACCTTGGTCACTATCAGTGGCTGCTAGCACCATAGATAGAAAGTTTGTGGCCAAGGTGAAGTTGGGTAATGGTCAGCTTTATGAGGTGAGTTGGATTCTTTCTCATCATGTAGATAATTGTTTTTATTGTTGTCTTCTATACTCAAAATTGTAGGCTGCACCAATGATGCCTTTAGAAGCTGGACATTGTCCCTATGATCATTCTAATCATTGACATTTAATTACAATGTGATGTCAAGAATTCAAATATAGCAAAATCATAGAAAGCTTGAAGCTTTGTCAATGGAGGTTAAGTATCCGTTTGGATACACGTTGTGTTTTACTTCCTTGCGTTTTCTCCCCTTTTTTTTTTCTTCTTTTTTTTTTGATCCACACGCAACAGTTTTTAGAAGATAATGTACTGTTTATGCACTTTTTATGCATTATTTAAGAGATCCACAAGCACTTTATTTAGAAAAAAATATCAAAAATAGGTCTTACGGTACTATTCACACATTTAAAAATTATTTTGCTATAGTATTTTCAGTTTTCAGTTTTCAGCAATAAGTTTTATTCAAATAGACCCTAAGAACCGAGAGAGAGAGAGAGAGATATTCGGGAGATTTGTGCAAAATGCTTCATTGAATAATTAATTACGAGGACCTCTGCTCATTCATACAAAGAGAAATGATATATCCACAATATTTTCACAATATTTTTACAACAAATCCTAAGTGGCTAGTTGTTATTGGTTATTATTATTAGGGTAAAAAAGTAATCTTACTGTTAAGTTCAAATTTGAACCAATAATAATCAACCAACTATGATTTGTTGTAAAAATGTTGTAAAAATATTGTGGACGTAGCACCTCTCTACATACAAATGCAGAGAGCGGGAAACTAGGAGAAAATAACTAACTTGCAAAACTAACTCCCCAACTAATACGGGACCAATCACAAAATGACACTTGTCAACTAATATAAACTAAGGGTCCGTTTGGATGCAGCTGAAACTGAAAACTGAAAACTGAAAAACATTGTAGCAAAATAATTTTTTAATGTGTAAATAGTATTGTGGGACCCATTTTTAATAAAAAAGTTGTTAAAAATTGAAATTTGTGGGGCCATGAGAATGTCCCCGTGCACTGTTCACAGATAAAGTCAAATCTGTCCGTCTGCAAAATAATAAAAAAGTAAAAAAAAAATAAAAAACTAACTCTTAAACCCCTGTAACTTTAATTAAATATTTCTTAAATGACAAACACCTTAAACAAAGACTAACAATATACGACTGTAGCTTAGCTTGTGCTTTAATCTCTGCAACTGCAACTCTTGTAGCAGCAACTCCAACTCTTATAGCTGCAGGCTTTATGTGTTTTAACACTCCCCTCAAGTTGGGGCATATATATTGAGTATACCCATCTTAGAAAGAAGCCTGAAGAACTATGCATGCCCAAGAGGCTTTGTGAAAAGGTTTGCTATTAGGTGTTTGATATATGGGAACATGAAATGTTCTGAATGTTCCAGCTTGGATCTTCTCTCTGATGAAAAGGCAGTCGACCTTTATATGTTTGCTCATTTCATGGAAGACAGGGTTTGCAGCAATATATAGAGCTGTCGTACTATTACAATAATGTTAGCATTTTCCTTAATAATAATTTTTTTTCCTTTGTATGCAGGGACTTGCTACAAACACTTTTGAGCTAGAGGACAAAATGTTCCCTATTATTTATGGTGGGGATGCCCCAAACACTAGTGCAGGTTATGGCCCGTCTAAATCCAGGTTAGTGAGGAAGTAGAATGTTGGTTATGAATATATTGAACTTTTGCTAATGTGTTCTTAATCATAGAAAAAATAATGGAAAAAGCTTTCTTTTAAAGTAGTTTGGACTTTGGAGAGAAATCTTTTTTGATCCTATCCATTACATAACAATTTATATGAAAATCTATGAATGATTAATTATATTATTCATTAAATCTTTAAAACAAATCACATGACTGCTAAGTAACTCACATAATTAAAAATACACGTGGATAATCATTCAAGTTGCCACAAAGTGGATTAGAGGAATTTTCTCTAAACTTTGTCGGAAAATTATGTCCGACTAATTCCACTTCTCTTGCTACATAAAGCACTTGTTAGCATCATATAATAGAAGCATTCACGGTTGGGAGAAATTAATATCAAGACTACGTATACATGTGATTGAAGATATTTACATAAAGCACTTTAATCTGAAAATTGGTGGTATTGTCAACTCAACAAAAACTATTATAACTAGGCTAAAGTTGAAATTTGAAAACTTCAAGATACATGTCTGCAATAACTGTTTATGGTTTATAAATTCATAACTTTAAAAAACTATATACTATAATTAGCCAAACACTTGAAAAAATAAAGAGTTTTACAGTAAAAGCACTTAGGTTAAAACTCTATTTCATTCAGCAACATCAGACAGGTATTGATTTTGAAATGCAGATTCTGTTCTAACGGCACATTGGACAAGAAATTGGTAGAAGGAAAAATTGTTCTTTGTGATCAGATAACTCTAGGGGGGCAACTAGCTGCCGGTGCAGCTGGTACAATAATGCAAGATGCAGGATTCACTGATGTTGCCTTCTCATTCCCTTTACCTGCTTCTTGCTTGAGCTTGAAGAACGGAAGCGAAGTCAAAGCCTACTATAACTCATCTAGGTATAATGAAATTGCCCAACAAGTTTTCTCAAATATTGTTGCATACAACTCTGTTTTAATAAGACACATAGTATATACTAAATTATTTACATCCTTAATTTTTGATGTTTTGTTAATTACTAATAGCATACCCACTGCAACTATACAAAAAAGTATTGAGGAAAATGATGAATTGGCCCCATACGTGGCATCCAGATCTTCAAGGGGGCCTAACCCAATAACAAGGGACATTCTCAAGGTAATTTAAGTAAATCTCTATTTTCTACATAATGTATTAATGTCCCTCCCTTCTTCTTAATTTTTGACTTTACATAGTTTTATACAGCCCGATTTAACAGCCCCAGGAGTAGATATTTTGGCTGCATGGTCAGAGGCTACAACTGTGACAGGAGCAAAGGGAGATACAAGAATAGTTCCATATAATATAATCTCCGGGACGTCAATGTCTTGCCCTCATGCAACTGCGGCAGCGGCTTATGTGAAATCGTTTCATCCGACATGGTCCCCTGCTGCAATTAAGTCTGCTCTAATGACAACTGGTAATTAATAAAAAATTACCTCAAAGATACATATTTTACTAAAAAAATTAACCTCACAACTTCACAAATAAAAAATAAGTAATACAAACATCCGTATACTATGTTGTTCAAGTCTACTTATTATATTAATTACCACCTCAATTTATAAAATTTACATATCAAAATATATTTTATCTCTAGCATTTTTCATTATTACATTTAAAACCTTATAAAATCAAAATGTGAATATGAATTAGCTTCATCTTTACTTTGTTTTGATGAGGAACTAAATTAAAGAAACTATTTTTATGTATAAGCGTATAACTGATACTCTTATGCTGTTTACAGCTTATCCGATGAGTGTTGACAAGAACACAGATGCAGAGTTTGCTTATGGGACAGGTCATTTAAATCCCGCAAGGGCCACTAACCCTGGTTTAGTATATGATGCTGGAGAGATTGACTATGTAAATTTCTTGTGTGGTCAAGGCTATAGCGACCATTCTTTAAGACTGGTTGCAGGAGATAACAGCAGTTGCTCTCAAGCCACAAAGAAACCTGCTTCACATCTAAACTATCCTTCCTTCACATTATCTCCCACGTCAAAATCTGTGTTCACTAGCATTTTCCCTAGGACTGTGACAAATGTTGGGTCACCAGTGTCCACATACAAGGCCATTGTGAATCCACCAACAGGACTAAAAATTGAAGTGATACCAAATGTCTTTTCATTTGAGTCTGTTGGGCAAAAGAGATCCTTTATTGTAAGGGTCATAGCAGAGATGGATCAAGGTATAATCTCTGGTTCCTTAATTTGGTTTGATGAGGTGCATCAAGTTCAGGTGAGGAGCCCCGTTGTTGCTTATGTTTCCTCTTAAGAGAATTTTTTTTTTTCATGCATGCTGTTGTTTTTTCACTCAAGGGTGGAAGTGCTTAATTATGTTTTATCGAATAAGCAAATTAATAAACATGTTGTTTAGTTATTATTATGTTAAAGAAATA
Source organism: Castanopsis chinensis (assembly GCA_032878915.1). Classification (NCBI taxonomy): domain Eukaryota; kingdom Viridiplantae; phylum Streptophyta; class Magnoliopsida; order Fagales; family Fagaceae; genus Castanopsis; species Castanopsis chinensis. The sequence goes on along the minus strand of JAVQMG010000119.1, from coordinate 267,287 downwards.
AAATCCTATTTTACAATACATTCAATGTTCCTCTGTCTCTATCTGTCTATCTATCCCTCTCTCTCATAGTATGGTTTGGGGAGAACAATTATGAAATGTTTAAAAGTATTAAAAATTCATTTAATAGATTAATTTAATTTTTAGAGAGATTTTTGGTTTATTTAATTACATGGGATAATTAAATCTGCATGGATGATGTAATTGGTCTAATTGGAGCATATAGTAGGCTTATGTGTAACTTAATGGACACATTAGCATAGCCACTAACGGAATCATGGTCAATCAAAACTAATCCTAACACTAGTTTAGAGTGTGTTTGGATACCGCTTATTTTGCTAAAAACTGAAAATTAAAAATACTGTAGCAAAATCATTTTTAAATATGTGAATAGTACCGTAAAACCCATTTTTAATGAAAAAATTGCTGAAAAAAGATATTTATGGGTCCCGTAAATAGTGCATGGGACCCACTAATGTGACATAAAGCTACTAAAATGCGCTTTTCCAAAAAAAGAAAAAGAAAAAAGAAAATGCATGGATGCTTAATTTGTTTTTTGGAGCAAATATAGGCACAAAAAGTGTTATATCTTAACGATTTAATTTTAGTGCAAACTTTTGGGGATCAAATATATCAATTGAAAATTTGTGAATTAATTAAATTGTAATAAGACAAAACCATAGGGAAATAAAATGTAATTTCACCCATTGTAAAATTCATTGGATAAAACAATGCATTAATCCTAATGAAACTCTCCCACGTAATTTCTCGCATTGCCAATTTGATTGGATAACTAAAATGTAATTTCATCAATTATCAATTCATAGGATAACGAAATGCATTGATCCTAATCAAACTCAGTAGCATATTCAAACAAGAGGGAAGGACTAACAACTTTTACATAAGGTATAGGACAGATTTGGCGGTTAGAGTGTTTGATAAATTACATTAATAAAATTATTTGAATTGGTTATCCCTGTTTGAAAACTACATTGATAAAGAAAAATTTAGATGTAAGAATTAACAAAAGATGATAGCTGGCTTTGGACAATTCTGTTTGTTGGCAGGCTTTAAAAATAGCTGTGTAAGAACCCAAAGACTTAAAGCTTAATCTCAATTCCATTCTTATAAAGCCCATTTCTTTTCACAACAAGAACATTGCTAGTTCTGGCTTTGGAACTTTTGATTGTTTGCGTGCTTCAACGTAGCTTAGAGTACCTGCATTAACTCGTGTAAAATGGCATAAGTGTCAACTTTTGCCTAAACAATCCTAGAAATCATCCACTCTTGCTTATGCATTAATTGTGCAAAATGCATTTTAGTCATAGTACTTGCGCAAATATACATATAAGCACTATATTTGTGCATTTTAGTTTTTTATTCTTCTTTTGTGTTTTCCAAAAATGAAGGAAGAGAATGAATAGTTGTAGTGGTGTGTGCAGAGGGAGAAACAATTAAAAAAATCAAAAAAAATTAATATTTAATGAAATACAGGCTAGAAACTTATAATAGATAATCTGATCTGTATGTTTTTTAAAGTGGTTAGATAATATATATATATATATATATATATATATATTGCTAAAATAGACATAAATTTGCTAAAGTTCAAAAGAACAGAAGGGAAGAAAGGAAAAGAAGAGCTGAAGACAAAGTCTGGACATAAACGACAGAAACAATAGTAAAATGACATGAAAACTGAATAAAGCTAAATGTAAATACGCATGGCTTGTGTTCACACGTGCTATAACTAACTTAGTAAAATTAGTTAGTTAGTTCTGCTCTTAGTGTATATAACAGAGTATTTGGTATATATTCATTTCAATGCAATATACAGATATTTTCTCAAATATCTGTCTAGGTTTCCATTTGAATTTCTGTTAAGATTCTGTTAAAATTTCAACATGAGGTGATGTGAATATTCTTAGCTGTTTGAGAACCCAAAGAAGCAAAGACAGCTTTCAATTCCTTCCTTTAATAAACCAATTTCTCTCACGCTTTGAGTGAAAAACTTTAACAATTAACTAAAACACAAGCTCTTGGGGAAGTTTTCCGATGGAAAGCCAAACGTCTCTGTTTCCATTGCTAATCTTAATTTTTTGCCTTACCTGTACTCTGCTTAATTCCTGTTATGGGGCGATTGATGATGATCGAAAGGCATGTATATCTCTCTCATAGGCCTATTAGTATTATTATTCATTTATCTTTTTTAATCTGAAAACTCATGGGCCAGCATTGTGATCAAAGCAATGACTAGCTAGGCAGCCATGCAGGTTGCAATCAACTCATTGATTTTGCGAGAATCAAAAAATTATTTTTGGCTTAGACTAGGGCTTGTGTTTTGCTTTGAATGGGCAAAAGCCTGTACAAAAAAGTATTTTATTTTGAGTTTATAGTGGTGTGGGGTGATTTGAATCTGAATATTTTTGTTAGAAACATCAGAAAATGTCAACCTATTAAATCACAAGACTCTTGGCCGTCTTTCATAACTATTTTGGTGTCTTTCATTTTATTTATATATTTTGCATGACTTAGCCAAATTTTGTGAACACAGGTTTACATTGTGTACCTGGGCGATCTACCAAAGGGCAAAATTTCTGCATCATCTATTCATACCAACATTCTACAAGAAGTTGTCGGCAGGTTATTAGAGTCTGTTTAGATATTGTTTATTTCTGAAAACTGAAAACAGTATAGTAAAATAATTTTTAAATGTGTGAATAGTACTGTGAGGCCCAGTTTTAACTTAAAATTTGCTGAATTTCGTACTTGTGGATCCCGTAAATAGTGCACAGGACCCACAGAAAAAATGCAGACGCATAATGGAATGCTCAAATGCTCTCTCCAAACTCACACTTGGTAAAAAAACATTGATTTTGAATGATAATGGGTACTTTTTTTTATATATAATAATTAGATGATGGGTACTTGGGCAGACATTGTGAGCATTAAAATACCACTACTTTAAAATTGGACATGACATATGCCATTTGCTATCATAGTACGTTAGAAAATAATTATAAATTTAAAATAAAAAATGTTGTGTAATTAAAAAAGCAGAAATGCGAATCCAAACGAACACATATGCATTTCTAAAGAGTTCACCAACCGAAACCATGTACCTAACTTGTTTAATGGAATGCATTGTACAGTGATGGAGTGGATTCTAAGCTATATAGCTATACGAAGAGCTTCAGTGGGTTTGTGGCTAATCTAACCAGTGAGGAGGCACAAAAATTAAAAGGTTGGTGAACTATATGTGATTTTCTAGAGATTGTTATCTATCAAGCGTTCCTTGTTTTAGTGTTCATGAAGTTATATATGAAGAAGAACGAAATCTTGGAATATTTATAGGCATGGAAGGAGTAATGTCTGTGTTCCCTAACGAAAATAAACAACTCCACACGACAAGGTCATGGGACTTCATGGGCTTCCCCAAGAATGTGAATAGAACAACTTTTGAGAGCGACATTATCATTGGAATGTTTGACACTGGGATTTGGCCAGAGTCGGAGAGTTTCAATGATCAAGGATTTGGTCCACCTCCAAAAAGATGGAGGGGCATTTGTCAAGAATCATCCAATTTCACTTGCAACAAGTAAACCGCTATATCATTGTGACATATATACATACATGCATGCGCTTACACACAATTACTTATATCTCAATCTGAACTATGTCCCCAATTGATGAAGTTTAAATAATTATGTAGGTTAGGATATTATTTGAGATTGTTTTAGCCTTTGTTTTAATTTCCATTTGTAATTAAATAGGAGTTAGTTCCTATTTTTTAGGATTAAATTGTGATGAGGTAATCACATACTTGACTATTTATGTAAATTGAATGCTTTTAAGCAGAAAATTAACTAAAAAAAGTTTATTACCTCTCTCAAATTCTAGAAGCTAGTCACCTCGAATAGAATAACTTATCACATCACAATCATATTTTTAGCTTTTTAAAATGGGTGATCAAGACATATAAACACACATGCTTGCACACAGACGTACTTGATATGATATTATGATAAATTATTATTTGATCCCACAGGTTTAAACTTAATCGCTTATCCATTCTTCTAACAATTATAATTCTTACAGCAAAATTATTGGAGCTCGATACTATCGGAGAAAAGGACAATTAATAGGTCAAGATGATTTTGATTCACCAAGAGACTCTGAAGGCCATGGGACCCATACTGCTTCAACAGCAGCAGGAAATTTAGTCAGTGGGGCAAGCCTATTAGGGCTTGGCTTAGGGACAGCCCGAGGAGGAGTTCCTTCTGCTCGGATTGCTGTTTACAAGATATGTTGGTCTAGGAGGTGTTCAGATGCTGACATTCTTGCGGCATTTGATGATGCAATCAGCGATGGAGTGGACATAATCTCTCTTTCAGTTGGAGGGTCATTTACTGAAGATTATTTTAATGACTCCATTGCTATAGGAGCCTTCCATGCAATGAAGAATGGTATACTCACATCTAATTCTGCTGGCAATTCTGGTCCTTCTCCTGCATCAGTCACCAATGTTTCACCTTGGTCACTCACAGTGGCTGCTACCACTACTGATAGAAAGTTTGTGACTAATGTGAAGTTGGGTAATGGTGAGCTTTATGAGGTGAGTTGGATTTCTTTATTCTTCATGTAGATTAGTGTTTAATGCTGTTTTCTATATATGAAATTGCTGGTCATATCAATGATAATTTTCTAGGCTGGACTTATCCCTGTTATCATACTAATCATTGACATTTAGTCATAGTATGATGTTAAAAATACTACAAATTTTAATACATAGTTCTTACAAATTGATATATTATCAATAATCTTATAAATAAAAAATAAAAAAAACTACAAACAATCGTTTATCAATAATGCTATAGACAATTTTTCTTTTCAAGAAATTTAACAATTCCTAAGTTAGTAGACTATAAATGGTTAATACAACTGACATTCATAAATTCACCGCTTTTTCTCCATCATTACTGTTCATTTACTAGGTGGTTGAATTTCATCAATCACATTTATTGTGAAATCAATTTATAAGGTTTATATAGTAAAATTTGTAATAGTTATAGCATTTTTTTTTTAATAATAACTGTTTTCTATATACAGGGGATTTCTATAAACACTTTTGACCTAAAGAACAAAATGTTCCCTATTATTTATGGTGGAGACGCCCCAAGCACAGGTTCCGACCCATATGATTCCAGGTTATTGAAGATATAGAATGCTAGTTATGAATGTACTGAAGTTTTGCTAATATGCTTGTAATCATAGAAAAAAAGAATGGAAAAAGTTTTCCTTCAATCTGGGTTGGCAAGAAATCCCTTATGATCCAATAAAAACTATTTCTACTAGGTTCTTAAAATTGAAAACAGTTGTAGGCGAGCTAATGTTGAAACTTGAAAATTTCTAGAAAAGTGTTAGCAATATAAACTCATAATTTTAAAGAACTATACATTAAAATTAGCCAAATTCTCAAAAATTAAAGAGCTTTACAGTTAAAACTCTACTTCGAACAAAAACACCAAACGGGGTATTGATTTTGAAATGCAGATTGTGTCTTACCAACACCATCGACAAGAAATTGGTAGAAGGAAAAATTCTTCTTTGTGATATGGCATTAAATGGGGAGGAGCCACTGGCTGCCGGTGCAGTTGGTACTATAATGCAAGATACAACATTCCCTGATGTTGCCTTCCCTTACCTTTTACCTGCTTCCAGCTTGGGCTTGAAGAAAGTAAGCGAACTCAAAGACTACTATAACTCATCTAGGTATTTTCTCAGGTCACAATAGTGATTTACAAATGAGATTTCCCTATAAATTTTCTAAATTATTGTTGCATACTACTGTGTTCTTATAAGACACTTAGTACTAAATTAATTACATCCATTTTTTTTATTTGTTTTGTTGGTTACTAATAGAACACCCACAGTAACTATACAAAAAAGCATTGAGGGAAAGGATGAATTGGCCCCATACGTAGCAACCTTTTCTTCAAGGGGACCTAATCCAATTACAAGGGACATTCTCAAGGTAATTTTAGTAATTTTCCATTTTGTACATAATATCCTTCCTTTTTTCTTAATTCTGAATTCACATAATTTTGTATAGCCCGATTTAACAGCACCTGGAGTCGATATTTTGGCTGCATGGTCAGAGGCTACAACTGTGACAGGAGACAAAGGAGATACAAGAATAGTTCCATATAATATAGTCTCTGGGACGTCAATGTCTTGCCCTCATGCAACTGCAGCAGCAGCTTATGTGAAATCGTTTCATCCAACATGGTCCCCTGCTGCAATTAAGTCCGCTCTAATGACAACAGGTAAGAGTGATGCTTGGGATAAAAATTAAACTAAATAAATTTTACAAACTAATTTATCATTAATTGTAAAAAAATAACTCAAATATTCATCTATTTATTATGTTGTTGAAATTTACTAGCTACATTAATAGTCACATTAGTCTATAAACTTTATGTAACAAAATATATCGTATTTTTAGCATTTTCCATTATTAAATTTAGAACCTTTGTGGGATATAAAATCATTAGGGTGTCTAGGCCAAGAAAACATTTTATAGCAAAGAAGAATTGGCTTAATCTTTAATGAATTTGAAACTTTATGCTTAAAGAAGTAGATTAAACAAGCTTGCTTCTCTTTAAAACTCCCAAAATTTATAATGTTGTTGAGATATGTCAATTACATTAATTTCTATATCCGACTATAAACTTTATGTAACAAAACATATTGTATATTTAGCATTTTTCATTATTAAAGTTGGAACTTTTGAAGTGGATTTCAGTTAGTTCAGCTGGTAAAGTTTCTTTTCATCGAATAAGATATCTAAGATTGGATCCTTGCCTACTCCAAAAAATCAATTAGTGTTTTGATTTGATGATAAAATGTAATAATTATCAAGAACTGACGTCATAGGTTAAAATTATCTCTAAATAAAAGTTAGAACTTTTGAGGGATATATAAATCACTAGGATGACTAGTCCTAGAAGCTGTTTTATAATAAATAAGAAACTAGATTGGCTTAGTCATTAGTGAATTTGAAACCTAGTGTTTAAAGACGTTCATTAAACAAACTTGCTTCTCTTTAAGACGTTCAACATTGAAATTTGGAATGTGTACCAAATGTGATTAGAATCTAGTTTTATGAATAACTAATCTTCTTATTCTATTTACAGCTTATCCCATTAGTGTTGACAGGAACACAGATGCGGAGTTTGCTTACGGGACAGGTCAGATAAATCCTACAAGGGCCATTAACCCCGGTTTAATATATGATGCTGGAGAGATTGATTATGTAGATTTCTTGTGTGGGCAAGGCTATAGTAGTGAGTTTTTAAGACTTGTCACAAGCGAAAACAACAGTTGCCCACAAAACACTAAAAAACTTGCTTCACATCTAAACTATCCTTCCTTTACATTATCTTCCAAGTCAAAATCTGTGAGAACCCACGTGTTTCCTAGGACTGTGACAAATGTTGGGTCACCAATGTCCACATACAAGGCCATTGTAAATGCTCCAGCGGGACTAAAAATTAAAGTAATACCAAATGTGCTTTCATTTAAGTCTCTTGGGCAAAAGAAATCCTTTTTGGTGAAGGTCACAAGACTCAAAACAAAGATGGATCATACTATAATCTCTGGCTCCTTTATTTGGTATGATGGGGTGCATCAAGTGAGGAGCCCTATTATTGCTCAACTTTACTCTTAAGAGATTTTTATTCATGCATGCTTATTTGGCTTTTCACTAAAGAATGGAGGTGCTTATTCCTGTTAGATCTAATGTGTAAATCAATAAACTCAGTATTTTTCATTGCATTAAAGAAATAAAGTGAAAATATCATTTTGATGCCTACATTTTGGGGTCAAGTTCAATTTAGTGCCTACATTTTAGTAGCAATCAATTTGGTCCATATTATTTACAATTTGCAACCAATTAGGTCACTATTATTTTCAATTTGCAGTCATTTTGGGTCTAAATCTTGGGTTTTTTTAGTTGTTGAGTTCAAGGACATAGGCACTCATGGACATGGGGGCAATACATACATATAGGTACTAATTTTAGCAATTTTATTTTATAAAATTACATTTTATAAAATTACATTTTGCCTCCCTTAACAATATCATTGATTCTTTTAAAAGTAATGTTATAGTCATTAATATTTCTCAACATTTTTACAAACTGTTGATGTAGCAAATTCTTATTAATTCGCATCCGGGCTTACACTTACACCACTTTTTTTCTTACTAATAACTACTCATCACCTCAGCAATTTGTAAAAAAAGTTTGTAGCTCTATCATTTTCCTTATTTTAGAGGCCATAAAAAAATTATAGGTCTAAAATAAAATATACAACCCCAAAAAAATTAAGTTCAATCAACCTATTTTACCAACAACAAACAAATCTGACCCTTACCCAACAGCAAACGCATGCAACAAAGAAACCAAAAAAGAAAAACCATCAGTGGAGTCAAAGGTCAGAGTCACTGCACACAGCCAACAGCAGAGCAACCCTTCCTAACTCCATGTCCTGGGTCTGTCTCTAGCTAAGTTGATATGTCTCTCTACCAAAGTTGGAGATGGTAAATTTGATTGTGTCTAAATATTATATTCACATGATGGCTACTAATTTATTTAGCTCATCAAATTTCATGTTGTACCTCTCAATATAACAGAGATTCGAACATTTTTAAAATGAATATCTGTGGTTGGATTGGATTGCATCTTCAGCTTAGTGTAACTGTAATCAGTGGAGTACTATTTGAGGAGAAAAGCAAAGTGTGACTTGTGAATAACTGAGGTAATTGATAGGAAGAACAAGAAAGGAAAATTTAGGCTTGGTTAGACCAATATAAACTTTAAAGCCTTCATAAGCTCACTTGCTCTATTTAACACCACCACTTGGGCCTTCAAGCAGCAAAACAACTAACACCTTTAATTTTAGTCAAAATGTATTTGTTTGTTTGTTTAAACCCCTGAACACTCAGATTCGTTTAAGTTGATACTTAGGTTTATTATGAGATTTAGGTTAAACACAAACAATCATATCATAAAGTGTGGAAAAATAAACAAGGCAAACAATATGATTACCCAAGAAAACTAATGAAACCAACCGTTTTAAGGTAAAAAAACCTGAGAATGATTTAACCTAACTATCCTCAAGATGAATAAATTCACTATGATAGAATGGAAGCTTTACAATAAATTTTCTCCCTAAAATCTAAAGCTACCTCTTGTAGTACTTACATAGACGACCACGTGTAGCTTTGACTCCACGGATTCTTCTATTTGAAGTTGTAGAACACCAATGCCCATGTTTGTGACTTTGAGATCTCACTCAAAGGTTTAGATCACTATCATTAGTTGATCTTTATGCAGCAACTTGTCTCCACCAGTTCTTGATTTTAGATCTAGCATTTGGTAGATTGTTGAGTTAGAAGGATACAGAAATCCCACAAATCTTACAACAGTAACTCATAAGACTTCCAAGAACTTCTGAAACTTAGTTAGGGTTTTCCTTTTTTACGTAGTAATGTTTGATTGAAACCCTAAACATTTTTACGGGCTTTGAGCTTGATTTAAATCCTGTAGAATACAACTTTTGATCAGAAAAAGCCTTTCTTTTGATCGGTCAAGCTTCAAAAAATCTGAACTCCTCTTTCTACAGCTTGACTATTCTTGAATCTTGACTTGAATAAACTTGAGCAACGTCTAACATCTAATTTAGACATGTTTTTGTTCTCAATTTGCCAATATACATAAAATTTAGAATCTAAACATTTAACCTAAATATTTTGAACCTAACAGTATTATCGCATGTAAGACCCGTGCTCTAAGGTGAATGCATTGAACTTCTATAGTGCCGTAATAAAATAGGAAAATTAAAATTTATCATATGTGATTTGGTCAATCACAATTTAATCCTCAAATTATCAATGAGTTTGAATTAAAATTAAATTGTTAAAGTTCCATCTAAATTAACAAATTTTTTTTTTTTTTACCAACTTTAAATTATAACCTAGTCTCTTGTGGTTTGACTTAATCACAATTTTATTCTATAAAGTTTTTTAGTTACTATATGTTGACTACCTGAAGTTTGGATTAAAAAGAAATCCTTCCGGGTTCTAATTTAATAGTTTCATTTTAGTACAAATTTTTGGGGGATGAAATATATTGATTGAAAATTTATGAATTAAAATGAAATATGACAAAATTATAGGAAAACACAATTTAATTTCACCTATTGTCAATTATGATGCCGAAAATCATCAGTGAGTTGTATGGCCCTCACATGCTCCAAACAAGACCTGCACAACACAAAGGGAAGAAGAAGAACCTACAAAGGGTACCGGTGTGGTACCGGCCAAATACTCTCTGATGGTCAAGTTAAAGAAATTTCTTGTTCACAACTCTAGAGTGTCAGAGCTGAGATGAATTAAACGTACCTTGGTTTGTGAGGGTCTTAGGGTTTTTATAGTAGCATAGGGTTGACATTCGTTTCTTGGCTCAGAAGATCTTTCCTTGTGGGAGAGATCTTCTTTAATTCGCGCATCTTGAGAAATCCTTTCCTTGTAGGAATCTTTTTTATTAGGATTTATCATGGGGCACAAGATATTTCCTTATATATTCATACATGGAGCTCAAGTAAAATACAAGCTGGACTCGTCAAGAGTTTCTCTTGCATGCCTCCATCAGCTTCAAGTCATCAGCTTCTCATTCCGTCTATGTCTTCTGGTCGTCTCATAAACATACCAAGGATCTTAAGGCACACCCGTCAGTTTTGGGATGGACCCGTCAGCTTTATGGTGTTGTTTAAGGGTACACAAGCAAAATCGTCAGATACAATCATGTCCATCAAGTTTACTTAGACTTCAAGAATTACCCTTATCAGTCAAATTCATAGGATAAACAAAATGTAATTTCCCCTATTGTGAAATTCTTCTTATTTTTATTTTTTGAGAATAATTTTGCCGTGAATATCATTAAAAAATTGGTAATTCAGCAGCAACAACTTTATTCGACTCCATCTATAAAAAAAAAAAAATCTTGCTTTGTTGACTAAAGTATGTGCAACGATGCATTGATTTCTCCCAACAAGAGTGAAGAACTAACATCTTTTTGATGAAGTATAGGACGAATTTAACGCGTTTGGAGTGTTTCGGAATACACTAGGATTAACAATTTTGGAAAGAAAGATTTACTGAAACAGAGATTGAAGTGGGTCAAAGTTAACTTCCACCATTGGTATCGCATTGTGAATAGCCGGTTTTGGACAATTTTGTTTATCGGCGAGCTTCACAATATCTGTTTGAGAACCCAGAGACCTAAACCATAATTTCAATTCCATCCTTTGCAAAGCCCATTTCTTTTCACACCAACAACATTGCTACTTCCAGCCTTGGACTGTGTTTTGTTTTTTTGGCATACTTCACAATAGCTTAGATGTTTGAGAACCCAGAGTCAGTTTTCAATTCCTTCCTTTATATATAGCCCATTTCTCTCACACTTTAAGTGAACAACTTTAACAATTAACTAAACCATAGGCTCTTGGGAGAATTCCCTGATGCAAAGTCAAATGTCTGCCTTCCCATGGCTGATCTTAATTTGCCTTACCTGCACTCTGCCTAATTTAAGATATGGGGCAATCGATGCTGATTGAAAGGCATAACATCTCTCTATTAGGCCTGATGATGCCGAAATTCACCAGTGAGCTGCACGGTCGTATACGCCGGGCGATAAGGACCTACAAGACGACAATAGAGGACCTGGAAAGGGCACCGGTGTGGTGCCGGCCTAAAACCCTCCGAAGGTCAAGTTAGGAACCTCGCTAATAACTCAAGAGCGCTAGAGTTCAAATGAGCGTGCGTACCTTGATTTGTGAGGGTTCTGGCGTATTTATAGTTGTGTAGGCCTATTGACCTATTTCATTGTAGGGGTACCCTACCCTACGGGGCCCAGGAGTGTGGATCAGGCAAGCGCTACAGTACCCTAAATGGGCCGCGACCAAGCCTGTTTGGGAAGGCCCCTGAGGCCCAGCACACAGTGAACAGGACCTATTCCGGGTCACCGAATATTTTCCTCTTCAGCTGCCCCCCATTCCATGAATCCGTCATCCGACACGACGGGCTCATGGAATCAATTATCCATCCCGTCGATCGCCTGGTTCGTCACCTATCTTGACGGATGTAAGGGGCATGTAGATCCGTCCTCGTATACCCGTCACGTCTCTGTCGCGGATGAACGGACGGGTTGGAAGGGGTATAAACGCTTGAGGACGCGTGGCGTGTGTTGATTGGCAGCTGAACTGGAACCGAGGCGTCGCTTCGCTAGTCGTGCCACTGTCCCTATATATTTGTCTCTTGCTCCAGTCACTTTCACATTTTGGAGGAATCTTTGCCGATCAGAGCGCATCCGTCATCCCTGCAATCGTCGTCGCATACCCAGTCGTTTGGAGATACCGTCAACCTAATACCGTCACCTTCATACTCGTAAGTTTACTTACTACCTTCATCCCCATTTTGCTTTGGAATGTTAGTCCGTCGTCAGTGTAGATCTAGAGTCTTAGGTTTCCTTTCCGTCATTTGTAGGTGTCAGATGTCTAGTGAAGCTTCCAGCGGTCAATCTTTTGTCCGTGAGGGAGCAGGATATGACGAGGCTTACCCGTCAGGTCAGGGAGACCGGGGTTCCTCCGTCGAGGTTAGAGAACCGTCGTCTAGCTCTCCTTCCTCTACGGAAGATGAAGGGCGAGGAGAGGACGGATCAGAGTATGACTCAAACGAGGAGCTGGAAGTGATAGATCCTTCCGTTCAGCCAGCTGTTGGTGAGGACGGTTTGAGAAAGTTCATCCTGCCCGTCGAGTGGACGGTGAACTATTTCACTTCCTCCATCGCTCCGGCGCACTTCAACACTCTAAGGGAAAAGTACCAAATCCCAAACTCAATAACAGTCCGTCTACCATTTAAGAACGAGAGGTGTTACTACGAGGGGTTGGAGGACGTCGGCGTGTACGAGCAAATGCTCAAGGCTGGCCTTCGTTTTCCTCTAAGCGCCCTGCACCGTCAACTCCTCCAGTACCTAGGTGTGTCCGTCACCCAGATTTCCCCAAACGCCTGGAGGGTGTTTTTGAGTGTGGAAGTTCTGTACGGCGTTATGTCCAACGGGACTAGACGGTTGACAATGGACGAGTTCTTTAATTGTTACCGTCCGGACGAAATCGTCAAGTCCAAAGGAATGTACAGCTTCGCGGCGAGGAGCCCGTTGCTTAGGTTGGTGTCCGAGACCCCTGACTCCAACCGCAACTGGAAGAGTAGGTTCTTCTTCCTACAAGGGGACGAGTGGATGGGTCGTCGCGACGACCCGGATTTCGCACCCGTCGATAAGACATGGGGCATTGTACCCCCGTCGGGTATGTGATTCATTTTGGGCCCGTCGTGTGTCACCTGCGTGTTTTCTGCTTTCCTGACCGTCGTCTTTTTTGCAGCTCGCCGACGGACGGACGTTACCATCGAGCAATTTGGTTTCCTAGAGTCCATCTTTCAGAAAACTGAGCTGTCGGAGAGGACCTGGGCCAAACTCGTCACACTAAACACCATCCATTGGTACTGTGACGGTCCCGAACCCTCAGAAGCGGCCATAAAGTACGACGAAGGCGTACGCAAGCGTAAGTCCGTCTACTTTGAGTGTGCTTTTTGTCCCGTCATAAGTTCTAACCGTCCACTTCTTGCAGAAATGGACGACGCCAAGAGACGAGCTCTCATCAAGCTGCAGGCTGCCAACAAGAAGAAGGACGGGGGTGGCCTTCCATCCAAGGCACCCGTCACGTCTGCAAAAAGGGCCACAGAGAAAACGGACCGTCCGGCGAAGAGGCCGAAGACGGTGACGGTTGGTCTCCCAGCAGTTCATGATCCCACCAAACCGTCGTCGAGGCTGGGCACTGGTAGGGGCAAAGGTCTCATGACCAATCCTGACCCCGTCCAAGAGAAAACCGCTCCCGTCCTGCTCAGGGAGGATTCGCAGTATGCCCTCACTCAAATCACTTCAATTATCAGAGAGGAGGACTACGACGATCTCGATAACCATGCGACGGAGGCGATGGGGGAGACGGCGCTGTTCAGCCTAACTCAGGTAACATGTCCGTCGACTTAGTCCTTTTAGCCTTTTGATTGCGTACTGACCCTCTATCTGCGCTTGATGCAGACGGTGCTGATGGCAAAGGGCCTGATGGACCGTTGCCTGAAAAGTGAGAAAGCTCTGGAGCGGGCACGGTCCAAGGGTAGGGCCTTGACGGAGGAGCTGGACAACCTGAAGCTATGGAAGCTCCGTCATGAGAATAAGCTGAAGATGTCGGAGGAGGCCCGTGAGGCATCGGAGAAGGAGGTGACGGCCTTGAGGGAGGCGATGAAAGCCAAGGACGACGACGTCCGTCGAGCTAAGGTTGAGGCCGTCCAGGAGTACCGAGACTCCGAAGCATTGCTGACGGAGCTGGGTACTTCCTTTGCTGACGGATTTGACGACTGTCTCCGTCAAGTGAAGGCGTCGTATCCCGACCTCGGCGTTGGGCACATCCATATCGATGCTGGAGGTCAGACCCCCGCTCGTACCGTCGGGTCAGAGGATACCGCTGATCTCTTTGACGAGGCAACCAATGATGCCCCCCAAGACGGTCATGACTCTACCCGTCCCCTTGAGCCTGAAGGCGCCGGAGCACAAGCTGACGTCCCCCAGGCTGATGTTTTAGGAGACAAGTTGTAATTTCATAAACAATTGGCAATGTAATATTTAGACCGTCGTGTGTATGTGTTGAAACAATTTGCTTTAATGCGTTATTTGTTCGTTGCATATTTTTGAATGCTTTAAATGCTTTCCGCTTTTTTGTGTGCGCACAATCAATCCGTCAACGGCCTGGGCCATGGAAATATCCGTCCACTTGCGGGCTTGTAACTAAATCAACTGCTTAAATGATCCGTCGTCCAGCTCATGGACTTTTAATAGCAGCACGTATGGGATAGCCCGGCCCCATGGTTGATTGTCCGTGCACTTTTAGGGTGGCCCGTTCGCTATGTGGATTTGGCTGATTATCCCATCTTTTGGATGGTCCGTCCACCCTGTGGACTTGTAGATAAGCCCACCTTTTAGATGGTTCGTCCACTTTGTGGACTTGTAGGTGTTAACATTGTTCAGATGTTCCGTCCACTGTGTGGACTGTAGGTTTTAACATCGTTTAGACGATCCGTCCACTGTGTGGACTGTAGATTTTAACATCGTTCAGATGCTCCGTCCACTGTGCGGACTTGTAAATTTTAACATCGTTTAGATGCTCCGTCCACTGTGTGGACTTTGTAGATTTTAACATCGTTTAGATGTTCCGTCCACTGCGTGGACTTTGTAGATTTTTAACATCGTTTAGATGCTCCGTCCACTGTGTGGACTTTGTAGATTTTAACATCGTTTAGATGTTCCGTCCACTGCGCGGACTTGTAGATTTTAACATCGTTTAGATGCTCCGTCCACTGTGCGGACTTGTAGATTTTAACATCGTTTAGATGCTCCGTCCACTGTGTGGACTTTGTAGATTTTAACATCGTTTAGATGTTCCGTCCACTGCGTGGACTTTGTAGATTTTTAACATCGTTTAGATGCTCCGTCCACTGTGTGGACTTTGTAGATTTTAACATCGTTTAGATGCTCCGTCCACTGTGCGGACTTGTAGATTTTAACATCGTTTAGATGCTCCGTCCACTGTGTGGACTTTGTAGATTTTAACATCGTTTAGATGTTCCGTCCACTGCGTGGACTTTGTAGATTTTTAACATCGTTTAGATGCTCCGTCCACTGTGTGGACTTTGTAGATTTTAACATCGTTTAGATGCTCCGTCCACTGTGCGGACTTGTAGATTTTAACATCGTTTAGATGCTCCGTCCACTGTGTGGACTTTGTAGATTTTAACATCGTTTAGATGTTCCGTCCACTGCGTGGACTTTGTAGATTTTTAACATCGTTTAGATGCTCCGTCCACTGTGTGGACTTTGTAGATTTTAACATCGTTTAGATGCTCCGTCCACTGTGCGGACTTGTAGATTTTAACATCGTTTAGATGCTCCGTCCACTGTGTGGACTTTGTAGATTTTAACATCGTTTAGATGTTCCGTCCACTGCGTGGACTTTGTAGATTTTTAACATCGTTTAGATGCTCCGTCCACTGTGCGGACTTGTAGATTTTAACATCGTTTAGATGCTCCGTCCACTGTGTGGACTTTGTAGATTTTAACATCGTTTAGATGTTCCGTCCACTGCGTGGACTTTGTAGATTTTTAACATCGTTTAGATGCTCCGTCCACTGTGCGGACTTGTAGATTTTAACATCGTTTAGATGCTCCGTCCACTGTGCGGACTTGTAGATTTTAACATCGTTTCATTGCAGATTTAAATATCATGCATGCAAGTAAGGGTTGCAAAAACTTCTGCTAGTTTATGTAGAATTTTGAACAAGGAGTCGCCTTTAGGCATTTCGGCAGTGCCGTATGGAATAAAATACAAGCATCACAAAAGGACACAACATTGTCTGTCGTCGTCTTCTACTGATAATACTTCTTCAGGTGCTCCGTATTCCATGGGTGGCTTAGCTTTTTTCCGCTTAGGGTCTCGAGGTAGTATGTCCCCTTCCTATGCCATGCTGTGACCCTGTACGGTCCTTCCCAGTTTGGTCCAAGCTTCCCTTGGGTGGAATCCTTCGTGGAGCCGAGCACTCTCTTTAGGACAAGGTCTCCGACCTGGAAGTCTCTGCGTCTAACTCCAGAATTGTAGTGCTTCGCCATAAGGTCCTGGTACCGCGCTATTCTCTGCTCTGCAGCTGCTCTTACTTCGTCCACTAGGTCGAGCTGAAGGCGCATGGCTTCATCGTTCCTTTGCTCGTCGTGGTTTGCAACGCGGTGGCTTGTAAGACCTATTTCGGCTGGTATGACAGCCTCAGATCCGTATGCTAAACGGAACGGCGTTTCTCCCGTCGGTGTTCTCACCGTTGTCCTGTATGCCCACAAGGCGCTTGGCAACTCGTCCGGCCATATGCCCTTTGCCCCCTCAAGCCGAGCTTTGATGATCTTCAGCAGGGATCGGTTTGTGACCTCCACCTGTCCGTTGGCTTGTGGGTGTGCAGGTGACGAATAGTGGTTTTTTATCCCCAGCTGGGAACAGAACTCTCTGAATGCTTCGTTGTCGAACTGTTTGCCATTGTCCGATACCAGGACTCGCGGTATGCCGTACCTGCAAATGATATTTCTCCATACAAAACTTCGAATATTTTTCTCTGTGATGGTTGCTAAAGCCTCGGCCTCCACCCACTTCGTGAAGTAGTCGATGCCGACCACTAGGAACTTCAGCTGTTTTGCCGCTATCGGGAAGGGGCCCATGATGTCGAGTCCCCATTGCGCGAACGGCCATGGGGCTGTTATGGGCGTGAGTTCCTCGGTTGGTTGCCTGATGAGGTTGCTGAAGCGTTGGCATTTATCACAAGACCTGACGTATACGTCGGCGTCCTTCTGCATTGTTGGCCAGTAGTACCCTGCCCTGAGGAGCTTGTGTACCAAAGACCTTGATCCCGAGTGGTTCCCGCAGATCCCCTCGTGGACTTCCCTCATGACGTAGTTTGCCTCTTCGGGAGTCAGGCACCTCAAATAGGGTCGAGAGAAACCCCTTTTGTAGAGCACACCCTTCATTATGGTGAATCGAGACGCCTTGACTCTTAATTTTCTAGCAGCCTCTTTACCGTCAGGCAACAGGCCGTCCTTCAAGTACGCAGCTATAGGGGTCATCCAACACCCCCCGTCGCTCACTTCCTGTATGGTCGTACCGTCTATTGTTGGGGATGCTTGGGTGAAGGATAGTACTTGGTCGAGGACGACCATTGGCTCTGCTGAAGCCGCCTTGGCAAGCTGGTCGGCCTCTTGGTTTTCATCCCTAGGCACTTGAATCACTCTAACCTGGAGGTTGCTCATTCGATTTTTCACTTCGTCGAGATACTTCATCATTCTCTCACTTCTGCACTCGTAATCGCCATTAATCTGGCTTGTGATGACTTGGGAGTCGGAGTGGACCTCCATTCTTACGCCCCCAGCTGCAGTGGCAATGTCCAGCCCCCGCAATCACGGCTTCGTACTCTGCCTCATTGTTCGTTGCTGAGAAGCACAAACGGATCATGCATTTGATCCGATCCCCTTCTGGTGTGCGAATTACCACGCCGATTCCTCCTGCGTGTTTGGTAGATGATCCATCCGTGTGAACCGTCCATACGGGGAGCTCGCTTGCCCCCGGGTCTGCTGCGACGGTGAATTCTGCGATGAAGTCCGCCAGGATTTGTCCCTTAACCGCGCTGCGGGGTTGATACCGAATGTCGTACTCACTCAGCTCAATTGTCCATAGTGCCACCCGCCCGGCTGCTTCTGGACTGTTCATAGCTCTTCTTAGGGGCTGGTCGGTCAACACGTTTATTACGTGTGCTTGAAAGTAGGGTTTTAGCTTTCGAGCCGCGGTCACCAACGCGAAAGCCAACTTCTCCATCGGGGGGTATCTCTCCTCCGCCCCCCTGAGCGCCTTGCTCGCGAAGTAGACGGGCTTCTGAATCCTGTCTTCTTCTCTAATAAGGGCTGCACTGACAGCAGCCGGGGAGACGGCAATGTACAATAGCAGCTCTTCGCCTTCCTTGGATGGGCTGAGAAGTGGGGGAGAGGAGAGGTATGTCTTCAAATCTTCGAAGGCTTTCTGGCAGGCGTCCGTCCACTCAAACGACTTTTTCAATGTGCGAAAGAATGGTAGGCACTTGTCCGCTGCCCTCGAAACAAACCTGTTCAGGGCAGCTATCTTGCCGTTCAAGCTTTGGACCTCCTTCACCGTCCTCGGAGGAACCAATTCTACTATCGCCCTGACCTTCTCTGGGTTAACCTCGATGCCCCTTTGAGACACCATAAAGCCCAAGAATTTTCCGGCCGTCACCCCGAACGCGCATTTGCTGGGGTTCAGCTTCATGTTGTAGGACCGCAGGGTGTCAAAGGTCTCTTTCAAGTCGCTCAGATGGTTGCACTCGCGAGCGCTCTTCACCAGCATGTCGTCCACATAGACTTGCACATTCCTACCAATCTGGTGCGCGAACATCTTGTTCATCAATCTTTGGTACGTTGCCCCTGCATTCTTGAGCCCAAAGGGCATCACCTTGTAACAAAAGAGCCCTTGGCTGGTGACGAACGACGTTTTCTCCTGATCCTCCTCGTCGAGTTTGATTTGATTGTAGCCGGAGAAAGCGTCCATGAAACTCAAAAGTTCGTGTTCTGCAGTCGAATCTCCCAATGCATCGATACGCGGCAGAGGATAACTATCCTTTGGGCAAGCCCTGTTAAGGTCCGTGAAGTCGACGCACATCCGCCACTTCCCATTTGCCTTCCTGACCATGACCACGTTTGCAAGCCAGTCTGGATAGTACACCTCTCGTATAAAACCTGCCTCCTTCAACTTTTGGACTTCTTCGGCAATGGCCCGGTCTCTCTCTGGAGCGAACACTCGTTTCTTCTGTCGGATTGGAGGGAATGATGGGGATACATTCAGCTTGTGCATTATGACCGTCGGGTCTATCCCTGGCATGTCCTCGTGACTCCAGGCGAATACATCCTGATTCTCCCTCAGGAAGGTGGTTAGGCTTTGCCGCGACGAGGGGCTAGTCGTCGTGCCGATCCTAGTAATCCGGCCGGGCCTCGTGCCGTCGAGTACTATCTCTTCCAGCTCCTCGGCTGCTTCAGCTGTGACTCGCTGTCCCTCGACATTCAATGCTTGCAAGTGATCATCCATCTCTATCATGGCGAGATAGCATTCCCTTGCCGCAGCTTGGTTCCCACGGAGCTCTCCGACCCCATATTCGGTGGGGAATCTAGCCATCAAGTGGTAAGTCGATGTCGAGGCTTTCCATTTGTTGAGGGTAGGTCTCCCCAAGATTGCGTTGTAGGCGGATGGGCAATCTACCACCAAGAAGGCCACGTCCCGGGTGACCTGCTGTGGGTAATCCCCCACCGTTACAGACAAGGTGACGGTTCCCAGGGGATAGACCCTCGTACCGCCAAAGCCGACGAGGGGGTAATTGGTTGGGACAAGCCGATCTCTACCTAGCCCCATCTGTTGGAATGCAGGGTAGTAAAGAATGTCCGCTGAACTCCCGTTATCAATGAGTACTCGATGCAGGTTGTACTCCCCAGCTCGTATGCTGACCACGAGGGCATCGTCATGTGGATGGTGAAGGCGTCGGGCATCTTCCTCCGAAAAACCAAAGGTCGGTACTTCTGCCTGTGCGAACCTCGTGGTTACGCCCGTCGTCTGTACGCTCTGTACCATCCGTAGGTAGGCTTTGCGAGCCCTCTTTGACGGTCCGTGAGTACCGCCCACGATCATTCTTATGTCCCCAATGGGTGGTCTTGGGCGCTCAGGCTCTCGAGGGGGGGGCTGGACCTGCGATGGATTCGTCCCTTCCCTGTTGACAAACCTCTGTAGCCTCCCTTGCCTGATGAGCGCCTCAATCTGTTGCTTCAAGTCATAGCACTCCGACGTGTCGTGGCCGTGGTCGCGATGAAAGCGACAGTACTTACTTCTTGATCTTCTGTCGGGGTTCCCCTTCAGCTTCCCAGGGTACGTCAGGGCTTCCTCATCTCTTATCTGCATCAACACTTGGTCGATCGGGGCCGTTAGAGGGGTGAAACTGGCAAATCTCCCCATGGGCGGCCTCGGGCGTCTATCATCCCTTCTCTCATCCGTCCTGGCCTTCTTTCGTCCTCCGTCATGTCGTTTTTCTTCCAATCTCTCCCTTTTCTTAGGCTTGCCGTCTCGCGCTATTAGCGCGTCTTCTGCGTTCATGTACTTCGTTGCCCTGTAGAGTACCTCGGACATAGTTTTCGGATCATTCTTGTATAAGGAGAAAAGGAACTTGCCCTTTCGCAACCCGTTGGTAAAGGCCGCTACTTGTATCTTGTCGTCCGCTTCGTCTATAGAGAGGGCCTCTCTGTTGAACCGTGTTATGTAGGACCTCAGCGTCTCGTCTTCCCTCTGCCTGATGCTCATCAAGCAGGCCGTGGACTTCTTATACCGGTGGCCCCCTATAAAGTGCGAGACGAACTGGGCACCTAACTCCTTAAAGGCACCGATTGAGTTGGGCGTTAATCTGCTGTACCAAACCCTCGCGGATCCCTTCAGCGTAGTAGGGAAAGCCCTACACATAATCTCGTCCGGCACTCCTTGTAGGTGCATTAGGGTCTTGAAGGACTCCAAGTGGTCCAAGGGGTCCTTGGTTCCGTCATAGCTATCTATCGTAGGCATTCGGAACTTCGGGGGTAGAGGGCACGAAGTGACATGCGCCGTGAAGGGCGAATCGGTCCGCTGGACCAGGTCGTCGAGGTCACTGGATACCCGTCCTTTGAGGGCGTTCATCATTACGGCCATTTGTTCCCGCATCTCCTGCATCTCTGCGGCAACGTGGGGTGGTAAGGTTTCAGAGGGAGTCGTCAGGCTGGTATCCCGCCTTTCCTGCCGGCTCGGGGCGTTACTCCCCTCAGGGGCCTCGTCATCCCTTCTTTCCACGCTTGTTCCCTCTGCCTGAACTCGGGGGCTCATCCCTCCGTCGTAGCTGCTCTTCCAAATCATTATTCCGTTTGGTCAGGCGTTCGACCGCTGCGGCTAGCGTTTGGACTTGTCTTTCCAATGCGGTTGAGCGAGGTTCGTCGCCTGGGTTGTTAATTGTTGCCATCGACCTCGTGAACACCATGCAACTCTTTGTCTTAGGAATAGGACAACGTTTGATCGTCCTAGCGGTTCCCACAGACGGCGCCAACTGATGATGCCGAAATTCACCAGTGAGCTGCACGGTCGTATACGCCGGGCGATAAGGACCTACAAGACGACAATAGAGGACCTGGAAAGGGCACCGGTGTGGTGCCGGCCTAAAACCCTCCGAAGGTCAAGTTAGGAACCTCGCTAATAACTCAAGAGCGCTAGAGTTCAAATGAGCGTGCGTACCTTGATTTGTGAGGGTTCTGGCGTATTTATAGTTGTGTAGGCCTATTGACCTATTTCATTGTAGGGGTACCCTACCCTACGGGGCCCAGGAGTGTGGATCAGGCAAGCGCTACAGTACCCTAAATGGGCCGCGACCAAGCCTGTTTGGGAAGGCCCCTGAGGCCCAGCACACAGTGAACAGGACCTATTCCGGGTCACCGAATATTTTCCTCTTCAAGGCCTATTAGTAATTTAGTTTTATTATCTCCAATTTTTTTTCCTTGATCTTCTTTAATTTGATAACTCATGGGCCAGTATTGTGATCATAACAATTACTAGCTAGGCAGCCAGGTTGCAATCAAAAATTATTTTTGGTCTTGGGTGTCTACTTTAAATTGGCGAAGCCTATACAAAAAGTACCATACGATTTATTCTGTTTTGTTCAAAAAATCAGAAAGTGACAACCTATTAAACTACAAGCCCCTTGACCTACTGACCATTCCATAAGTATTTTGGTGCTTTTCATTTTATTTATATATTTTGCATGATTTGACAAAATTTGGTGAGCACAAGTTTACATCGTGTACTTGGCGATCTACCAAAAAGCGAAATCTCTGCATAATCTATTCATACCAACATTCCACAAGAAGTTATTATAAAAAAAGAAATTGATTTTGAGTGACAATTTAGATTATGGGTGCTTTTTTTATAATATAATTAGATGATGAGCACTTGGGGCAGGTGGTTGAGTGATTAAAATACCATAAATATAAAATTGGACAGGATAAATGACGTTTGCTATCATAGTGCATTGGACAATACAAAGAAATGTTTTGTCATTTAAAAAGCAGAAACGCGTATCCAAGCAAAGAAATATGCATTTCTAAAGAGATCACTATGTGATACCATGGGGGAAATGGGCATTTGTGTGAAAACTGATTTGGGAAAAATGATTTCATTAAATAATTAGAATTACAATACTAATCTATATATACAAGCTAAAACAAGTATCTAACTCGCAGAAAAGGTGCTTACAGAAACAAAACTAATCTCTAACAGATCTTGGCACGTGTGAGTTTACTAAACAGACACATATACAACCAACTAAACTACAAGTCGTTTACAGCAGCTGACTACAAGTCGTTCTTGTCCTTCTATTTCTTGACTTCCCCTGTTCTCTGTGTGTATAAGCTTGTCTGCAGCAACTATTTCTTCAGCAGCAGCTTTAGCTTGACTAGAAACCTTCTTCATTTGATCATTTGTACATAATTTATAAACTATGCAACAAAATGTCTCTGTTTTGAAACTATTTAGCAAAATGTCATTTTTTAAACTCAATTTGTTAGTTGTGTGTAAAACTTGATATGAGTTATGTATATTTTTAAGTGAAACTCAACATTAGCAATATTGAGCTCCACTTAAATTTTCATAAAAATTTAAGTGGTAAAAATATGCATAGAACTCGATATTGCTAATATCAGGTTTCACTTATAACTCAATTTTGTTAAAATCGAGTTTCAAAAATAGAAATATTTTGCTAAATAGTTTCAAAACAGAGGTATTTTGCTGCATAATTTATAAATCAGGGACAAATGCCCATTTTTCCCGCGATACAACGTACCTAACTTGTCTAATGGAATGCATTGCACAGTGGAGTGAATTTGTTGCTATATAGTTACAAAAAGAGCTTCGATGGGTTTGTGGCAAAGCTAACCAAGGAGGAGACGCAAATATTAGAAGGTTAATTTTTTGAACTATGTTTCTCTAGAGATTTCCACACGACAAGGTCTTGGGATTTCATGGGCTTCTCCTAGAATGTCAATAGAACAACTTTTGAAGAGATGTTATCAATGAAATGCTTGACTCAGGGATTTGGCTAGAGTCGGAGAGTTTCAATGATCAAGGATTTGGTCCACCTATGAAAAGATGAAAAGGAATTTGTCAAGAATTGTCTAATTTTACTTGCAACAAGTAAATATTTATATAATCATCACACATTAGTATACATGCACAGAAACATAAACATTTATAAGGATTTTGAACTTTTTGAAATGAGAGATAAAGCAAACATAATATTTAAACTCAAAACGAATTGTTATGATAATAAAATTTTGCTGAATCCCAAAAAGCTCAAACTTAATCACTTAACCACTCTTCTAATAATTTTAATTCCTACAGCAAAATTATTGGAACTCAATACTAGTAGAGCGAAAAAAAAGTAGGTAACATGATATTGCTTCACCAAGAGACTCCGAAGGCCATGGGACCCATACTGCATGAACAGCAGTGGGAAATCTTATCAGTGGCGCAAGCCTATTTGGCCTTAGCTCAGGGACAGCTAGAGGAGGGTTCCCTGTGCTCGCATGGCTGTTTATAAGAGATGTTGGTTTGATGGATATAATCTCTATTTCAATTGGAGGGTTTCCTAAAGATTATTTCAAGGACTTGATTGCCATAGGAGCCTTCCATGCAATGAAGAATGGTATACTCCATAGGAGCCTTCCATGCAATGAAGAATGGTATACTCACATCTAATTCTACTGGCAATTCTGGTCCTTCTCCTGCTACAATCTCCAATGTTTCACCTTGGTCACTGTCAGTGGCTGCTAGCACCATAGATAGGTAGTTTGTGACCAATGTGATTTTGGGTAATGGTGAGCTTTTTGAGGTGAGTTGGATTGTCTTTCTTTTTCTTTTATTAACTAATAAGTTGGGTTGTCTTTCACTTCATGTAGATTAGTGTTTTTAATATTGTCTTTTATACTTAAAATTGTGGGCTGCACCAATGATACTTTTCTAGGCTAGACATTAATCATACTAATCATTGACATTTAATCATAGAGTGGTGTTAGAAATGTTACAAATTTTAATATATAGAGTTCACAAATTGAAGTGTTACAGAGTTACCAATAAGAAATAAAGAAAAAAAAAAAAAAAACTACAAACAAACATTCATAAATAATGCTATAGACATAAGTGTTTTAATAACAAATTTCACAATTGCAAAGTTAGTCAACTACGAGTGGTGGATATAACTGATATTTGTGGACCCTCCACTTTTTCTTTACCATTATTGTTCATTTATTAGTGTTGGGTTAAGATAGCTTGACCTTAGTTAATTAATTCAGTTACTCAAGTTGATTAATTAGGTTCAATTGCATGCAAATCATGGAGGCACCAACAAATCACCAAAAATGTTAAATACAGCGGAAAATAATTTGGGCACTGTGATTTGTTGACAAATGGAGAAAACCTCGCAGGACAAAAACCCCTACCAAATGATTTTAAGGTCACCACTCCCAAGAATCCACTAATCAACAATCAAGCGGTTACAAGTATAAGGAATCTTACCAACTACCCTGACATATCCTGAAATATCAACCTCCAATTGAACCGTTGTTCCAATACCCAATTGGACTTGATCTTGTAGTAACCTTCTTTCTCTTAATGCATTCATTTGCACGGATCCCAATACATTACTACTTTAGCAACTTGAATGGTTGTTGTTGACTGCAAAGTTTTGCACTTCATCAACAATAAAGATTAGAAGCACTTGGTCACAAAACCTAATGGCATACAAATACAGTAACTTCTTACAGAGAAATTAAGCTCCTGGTCACTATATTCGTATATGATAGCTTTTGAAATAAGCCTTATATATGTCTAGAGTGTGAGAAAAGAAAACTTACACATACACATAAGCTTGGGCCAGATTTCAGAATTTTCATCAGACCCGAAAATTATGAAATCGTAATTCTCGATAGATCGAGCTATCTATCGAGCTTCAAATCAAGTCTCGATAGCAGCTATTTGTCGAGAATTGGGTATCGGAGCCCCACCATATCTATTTTTCCATGTTCTTAATTTCGAATTAATGTTCTTAATTTAGTTCGGTGTTTAAAATAATTGGTATTAGATCATTGAAATAATATATTCATTGCAACTTCATGTTTTTCATTGCAATAGATTGTAAAATAATTGATATTTAGTTATTGCAATGTTATATTTGTTGCAATCTTTGAAATTTCTATTGTAATATGTCGGAAAATAATTTGTATTAAGTTATTACAATGATTTCTTCAATTTAAGGGTCCGTTTGAATAGAACTTATTGCTGAAAACTGAAAACTGAAAATACTGTAGCAAAATAATTTTTAAATGTGTGAATAGTATTATGGGACCCATTTTTAATTTTTTTTCTAAATAAAGTGCTTGTGGGTCCCATGAACAGTGCGTAAACAGTGTCTAAACAGTGCCAAATAGTGATTTTTGTCTCCCGCACAGTGAAGCTACAGTGAAATAACATGCATGAACAGTACCGGTTACTATTCATGCACGTTGAAAAAAAAAAAAAAAAAAAAGGGAAAACGCAGAAACATCAAAACGCACAAATTATAAGCTCAATCCAAATGCACATTAAGTAATTGCAAAAAAAAATTTTAAATTCAATTTAGTATTGAAGCCTCTATTGCAACTAAAAATTATAAATTATTCAACTAATTATTATTAATATAATAATTTACTACTTTTAAGTTACTACTATTGCAACTACTTTTAATTTTTAGATGTGATATTATGTCTAATACCACTATACTAATTCTTTTGTATTAACATTTGATGTAATAGACTTATTTTGGTATAGTGGCTGCTTTTCCACATGTCTCATTTCCAAATGCCCAGTCAAGCACTATTGGGATAGTTTCATTTGGAATATTTTTGAGATAATTAGAGGAGAAATTGAACTGGCCTTTCTCCACAACAAAATCATACCACAAAGATTGAAGTCCCAAACAAATGTGTGATTGTAAAATCTATATACTTCCACCCACATATATTTTAATCCATCGGGAATTGCCATCTTGAAACACCCAATGCAAGAGCATGAGCCATTGACTACATTGCTAAGGCTTCTACACATAAGGATGCACCCACTGAAGGACTCAAGTTCTCCATTTTGGAACCCATTAAGGCTTGCAAAAGTGTCACAGCCCAAAATAGTGAACTTATTTTTGGTGTTGGAAATGGTGTACATGGCTGCATGGAGCATGTTGGCTGTGTTGCTTTTCACATAATTACCAATCTGATCGTAACAGTCTCAGGCTAAAAGCTGCGACACACGCATCTCATGATACTCAATGGATATGTTTTTAACTATTACTTTATTTGATTTTTCTACTCTATTGTTGTTACAAGTGATGAGAAATGTCTCATCTTGGGAACAACCTTCATTCAAGCCAAATGGATATGGAATTTCTAATTCTCTAGGCATGTTAGGATAGTTAGGCTTGGCTAAAGATGTTGCTGTCACTACTGGTATTGATGTTATCAGCCTTATCATCAGTGATATGTTGATAAAACTCCAAAATAACATTTTCTTTTGACCCATGTTTTTTTCTCCTTATTATTCAAGAAAGACAAAAAATCTTTCAGGGGAGTCGAGGTGGAATTCTTTGGTGGATTGGCTTAAAAGGAGTCCCAATTGCAGTAGGAGTAGGTACTTGTTTTATGGCTTTCATTTTAGCTTTAAATCCTGAATCTCCATAAATGGGTATGACTGGTTAAGGTGACCAACTTTTGTGCAGCAACTGCAAGTTAATTTGAACGAGCATCCTAGGTAAGTCCATGTTAACAACTTTATTTCTCATCAGCAAAATATAAAATTTTTTTTCTCTTTTCTGTTTGACTGCTCCGAACTTTCTTGCACTCCACCTTTTGTAGGCAGGGGTAACGATGAAGCAAGTCTTGTTTTATCCATACATTATTTCCAAGTAAAACAATAGGAGATCACAATTTTTTTCACAATTTCTCTACAATAGGTTCACATTTTTAGAACTCACACCTTACCATATGACAATTTGTAAAAATAATCTTGTTGTAATTGTAGCATTTTTCTTCCACATGCTAAAGATGCTTAATGGTAGCATTCATTTTGTACTACATTAGTGGTATTAGACATAATATTGCATCTACAAGTTAAAAATCATTGTAATAGTAACTTAAAGTGGTAAATTATCGCATTTACGTATAATAATTAGTTGCAATAACTTATAATTATCGGTACTACATTAGGAAAATTTGTTGCAATAACTTAAAATAAAGATATTGTTGCAATAATTTGATACTAATTATTTTTTCAATCTATTACAACAAAATTTTCAGAGTGATATTTTATTGCAATAAAGGCATCATTGTAATAATTTGATACAAATTATTTTACAATTTATTACAATGACAAACATGAAACGAATATATCATTGCAATGACTTGATACCAATTATTTTACAATTTATTTCAATGACAAATATAAAACAATTATTTATAACAACGATAGAATATTGTTGCAATAAATTTTTTATTGCAACAACATATATATCATTACATCAAAGTTATCATTAAAATATCCAAATATTATTGCAATGATATTTTTTGTTGCAATATTCAAAATATTTCCGCAATTATTTTATAACAATGCCTAATTGGTAAGCTATTATTGATTCTAATTTGCCCCGATATCACATAATGATCCTTTTGACCTCGCATTTTCTAAACTGAAATGGCGTTATTGAAAGAAAACGCTTGAGGTCGTGTGTTTGGCTTCGCGTTTTATTAAAAATCATGTTTTTGAAAATGGAAAAGAGAACTATTAATTCCAAAATGTAGTGAGAAGCAACTTTGTAGAAAACACAGTGTAAAACGGAAATTGTGTTTCCAAACCAAATGGAGAATAACCAGAATACCCAATCAAAAATCCATTGCATTGTCACCATTCCCTGCTGCTTTCTATCTTCTCTGTAGTTATTGTCTCTCCTCTTTAGCTTGTTATTTCCTTGCCACTGTTCTCACCATTGTTCATGATCTAAATGTTGTAGGCATGGGAAAAATTGAAGCAAAACTTCAGTATGGAGTAGTGCCCACATGGTCATGGGGACTTGAAAAGAAAAGGCTGAAAAGATGATAAACTAGAAAAGAATCCTGTGGTAGGAGATGAACATGGAAAAATAGATATGGTGGGGCTCTTAACGTGTGAGGCCTTGTTATTGTATTGATATTTGTCGAGAATTAATGAACAGCTTTTCTTCACTTGAACAACATGTTTCTTAAAATACTAAACCCATCTTAGATCTACCTAATTACGAGTAAAGTGCATTTTTTCAAAGGATTATCTAATTACAAAAAATATGACCCTAACAATTAGGTAATGGTTGAGTTGAAATCCACCAATAACATTTATTGTTACATTAATTTCTAAGATTTATATAGTAAAATCTATAGTAGCATTAACCTTTTTCTTAATCTCTACTTGATCAAGTTCCACTTGGCCCTTGTCCTCAATGGGTAGGGCCAAGTGGAACTTGATCAAGCTCTGCATGTGAGGTAGGAATTAAAACTTGGACCAAATATAACTAATACTAAAAACAGAGTCAAACTTGTCATGCCCACATGCAACTGCAGCAGCTACTTATGTGAAATCATTTCATCCAACATGGTCCCTTGCTGCAATTAAGTCTACTCTAATGACAAGAAGTAATTAATAATGAGTGATGTCATAGATAAAAATTTTACCACTAAACTTTACAAACCAATGTTTCACCTATTTCAAAAAAGTAACTCAGACCATCATATATTATGTTATTCAAATTTGCTAATTATATTAATTGCCACGTCAATTTATAAAATTTATTTAACAAAATATGTCGTATCTTTTATCCTTTTCCATTATTAAATTAAAAACCTTTGAGAGATATAAAATCACTAGGGACGCAGGTAGCTGTTAGTGAACCATTGTGCAGTGTCAGTGGGTGGGGTCCACAATTTTGGTAAAAAGTTGGGTTAAAAAGGTGAGATATGGGATTGGGTTTTTAAACCAAACAGATGTTTTGAGGTTTTTGAATGAAAGTGGGATTTGAGTTACGAGTTATAAGTTATGAGGTTGAGTTATGAGTTGGGCAGAGAACTGTTATGCAGCCATGCCAGCTTGTTCTATAAATAGGCAAGAAATATACAAAGGAAGGGGTTGGCTACTGGGAGGGGGGAAGGGAGAGAGGTAATTGTAAACAGAGATTCCTTAAGGTAGAAAAATGGGAGAGGTGTTAAATGGGGAGAGGCGTTTGGGGGAGTTCGGGAATTGGGCTTGCTAAGTACAGGATTGCCCATTGTAGGAAACGTAAAGGCCCACCATACAAGTAAATTGTGGGCCCAATACACGTCAGGCCCAACTAGCAATCTTGGGCGTGCACACTAATCATTGACATTTAATCATAGAGTGGTGTTAGGAATGTTACAAATTTTAATATATAGAGTTCACAAATTGAAGTGTTACAGGGTTACCAATAAGAAATAAAGAAAAAAAAAAACTACAAATAGACAATCATCAATAATGCTACAAACATAAGTGTTTTAATAACAAACTTCGCAATTGCTAAGTTAGTCAACTACGAGTGGTGGATATAACCGACATTTATGGACCCTCCACTTTTTCTTTACCATTATTGTTCATTTATTAGTGTTGGGTTAAAATAGCTTGACCTTGGTTAATTAATTTAGTTACTCAAGTTGATTAATTACATTCAATTGCATGCAAATCATGGACGCAACAACAAATCACCAAAAATGCTAAATGCAGTGGAAAATAAATTGGGCATGGTGATTTATTGACAAATGGAGAAAACCTCGCAAAACAAAAACTCCACCAAGTGATTTTAAGGTCACCACTTCCTAGAATCTACTAATCAACAATCAAGCGATTACAAGTATAAGGAATCTTACCAACTACCTGACCTATCCTGAAATATCAACCTCCAATTGAACCTTTGTTCCAATACTCAATTGAACTTGATCTTGTAGTAGCCTTCTTTCTCTTAATGCATTTATTTGCACGGATCTCAATACATAACTACTCTAGCAACTTGAATGGTTGTTGTTGGCTGCAAATTTTTGCACTTCATCAACAATGAAGATCAGAAGCACTTGGTCACAAAACCTAATGGCGTACAAATACAGTAGCTTCTTACAGAGAAATTAAGCTCCTGGTCACTATATCCGTATATGATGGCTTTTGAAATAAATCTTATATATGTCTAGGGTGTGAGAAAAAGAAAACTTACACATACACATAAGCTTGGGCCGGATTTCAGAATTTTCATCAGACTTGAAAATTATGAAATCGTAATTCTCGATAGATCGAGCTATCTATCGAGCTTCGAATTAAGTCTCGATAGCAGCTATTTGTCGAGAATTGGGTATCGGAGCCCCACCATATCTATTTTTCCATGTTCTTAATTTCGAATTAATGTTCTTAATTTAGTTTAGTGTCTAAAATAATTGGTATTAGATCATTGAAATAATATATTCATTGCAACTTCATGTTTTTCATTGCAATAGATTATAAAATAATTGTTATTTAGTTATTGCAATGTTATATTTGTTGCAATCTTTGAAATTTCTATTGTAATATATCGGAAAATAATTGGTATTAAGTTATTACAACGATTTCTTCAATTTAAGTAATTGCAAAACAAAATTTAAAATTCAATTTAGTATTGAAGCCTCTATTGCAACTAAAAATTATAAATTATTCAACTAATTATTATTAATATAATAATTTACTACTTTTAAGTTACTATTGCAACTACTTTTAATTTTTAGATGTGATATTATGTTTAATACCACTATACTAACTCTATTGTATTAACATTTGATGTAATAGACTTATTTTGGTACAGTGGCTGCTTTTCCACATGTCTCATTTCCAAATGCCCAGTCAAGCTCTATCGGGAGAGTTTCGTTTGGAATATTTTTGAGATAGTTAAAGGAGAAATTGAACTGGCCTTTCTCCACAACAAAATCATACCACAAAGATTGAAGTCCCAAACAAATGTGTGATTGTAAAATCTGTATACTTCCACCCACATATATTTTAATCCATCAGGAATTGCCATCTTGAAACACCCAATGCAAGAGCATGAGCCACTGACTACATTGCTAAGGCTTCTACACATAGGGATGCACCCGCTGAAGGACTCAAGTTCTCCATTTTGGAACCCATTAAGGCTTGCAAAAGTGTCACAGCCCAAAATAGTGAACTTATTTTTGGTGTTGGAAATGGTGTACATGGCTGCATGGAGCATGTTGGCTATGTTGCTTTTCACATAATTACCAATCTGATCGTAACAGTCTCGGGCTAAAAGCTGTGACACACGCATCTCATAATACTCAATGGATATGTTTTTAACTATAACTTTATTTGATTTTTCTACTCTATTGGTGTTACAAGTGATGAGAAATGTCTCATCTAGGGAACAACCTTCATTCAAGCCAAATGGATATGGAATTTCTAATTCTCCAGGCTTGTTAGGATAGTTAGGCTTGGCTAAAGATGCTGCTGTCACCACTGGTACTGATGGTATCAGCCTTATCATCAGTGATATGTTGATAAAACTCCAAAATAACATGTTCTTTTGACCCATGTTTTTTTCTCCTTATTATTCAAGAAAGGCAAAAAATCTTTCAGGGGAGTCAAGGTGGAATTCTTTGGTGGGTTGGCTTAAAAGGAGTCCCAATTGCAGTAGGAGTAGGTACTTGTTTTATGGCTTTCATTTTAGCTTTAGATCCTGAATCTCCATAAATGGGTATGACTGGTTAAGGTGACCAACTTTTGTGCAGCAACTGCAAGTTAATTTGAACGAGCATCCTAGGTAAAACCATGTTAACAACTTTGTTTCTCATCAGCAAAATATAAATTTTTTTTTCTCTTTTCTGTTTGACTGTTCTGAAATTTCTTGCACTCCACCTTTTGTAGGCAGGGGTAACGATGAAGCAAGTCTTGTTTTATCCATACATTATTTCCAAGTAAAACAATAGGAGATCACAATTTTTTTCACAATTTCTCTACAATAGGTTCACATTTTTAGAACTCACACCTTACCATATGACAATTTGCAAAAAGAATCTTGTTGTAATTGTAGCATTTTTCTTCCACATGCTAAAGACGCTTAATGGTAGCACTCATTTTGTACTACATTAGTGGTATTAGACATAATATTGCATCTACAAGTTAAAAATCATTGTAATAGTAACTTAAAGTGGTAAATTATCGCATTTACGTATAATAATTAGTTGCAATAACTTATAATTATCGATACTACATTAGGAAAATTTGTTGCAATAACTTAAAATAAAGATATTGTTGCAATAATTTGATACTAATTATTTTTTCAATCTATTACAACAAAATTTTCAAAGTGATATTTTATTGCAATAAAGGCATCATTGTAATAATTTGATACAAATTATTTTATAATTTATTACAGTGACAAACATAAAACGAATATATCATTGCAATGACTTGATACCAATTATTTTACAATTTATTTCAATGACAAATATAAAACAATTATTTATTACAACGATAGAATATCGTTGCAATAAATTTTTTAGTGCAACAGCATATATATCATTACATCAAAGTTATCATTAAAATATCCAGATATTATTGCAATGATATTTTTTGTTGCAATATTCAAAATATTTCCACAATTATTTTATAACAATGCCTAATTGGTAAGCTATTATTGATTCTAATTTGCCCTGATATCACATAATGATCCTTTTGACCTCGCGTTTTCTAAACTGAAATGGCGTTATTGAAAGAAAACGCTTGTGGTCGTGTGTTTGGCTTCACGTTTTATTAAAAATCATGTTTTTGAAAATGGAAAAGAGAACTATTAATTCCAAAATGTAGTGAGAAGCAACTTTTTAGAAAACAGTGTAAAACGGAAATTGTGTTTCCAAACCAAATGGAGAATGACCAGAATACCCAATCAAAAATCCATTGCATTGTCACCATTCCTTGCTGCTTTCTATCTTCTCTGTAGTTATTGTCTCTCCTCTTTAGCTTGTTATTTCCTTGCCACTGTTCTGATCACCATTGGTCATGATCTAAATGTCGTAGGCATGGGAAAAATTGAAGCAAAACTTCAGTATGGAGTAGTGCCCACATGGTCATGGGGACTTGAAAAGAAAAGACTGAAAAGATGATAAACTAGAAAAGAATCTTGTGGTAGGAGATGAACGTGGAAAAGTAGATATGGTGGGGCTCTTAACGTGTAGGGCCTTGTTATTGTATTGCTATTTGTCGAGAATTAATTAACAGTTTTTCTTCACTTGGACAAAGTGTTTTTTGAAGTACTAAACTCATCTTAGATCTACCTAATTACAAGTAAAGTGCATTTTTTCAAAGGATTATCTAATTACAAAAAATATGACCCTAACAATTAGGTAATGGTTGAGTTGAAATCCACTAATAACATTTATTGTCACATTAATTTGTAAGATTTATATAGTAAAATCTATAGTAGCATTAACCTTTTTCTTAATCTCTACTTGATCAAGTTCCACTTGGCCCTTGGCCTCAATGGGTAGAGCCAAGTGGAACTTGATCAAGCTTTGCATGTGAGGTAGGAATTAAAACTTGGACCAAATATAACTAATACTAAAAACAGAGTCAAACTTGTCATGCCCACATGCAACTGCGGCTGCTACTTATGTGAAATCGTTTCATCCAACATGGTCCCCTGCTGCAATTAAGTCTACTCTAATGACAAGAAGTAATTAATAAAGAGTGATGTCATAGATAAAAATTTTACCACTAAACTTTACAAACCAATGTTTCACCTATTTCAAAAAAGTAACTCAGACCATCATATATTATGTTATTCAAATTTACTAATTATATTAATTGCCACGTCAATTTATAAAATTTATTTAACAAAATATGTCGTATCTTTTATCCTTTTCCATTATTAAATTAAAAACCTTTGAGAGATATAAAATCACTAGGGACGCAGGTAGCTGTTAGTGAACCATTGTGCAGTGTCAATGGGTGGGGTCCACAATTTTGGTAAAAAGTCGGGTTAAAAAGGTGAGATATGGGATTGGGTTTTTAAACCAAACAGATGTTTTGAGGTTTTTGAATGAAAGTGGGATTTGAGTTACGAGTTATAAGTTATGAGGTTGAGTTATGAGTTGTAAAAGCTGACTTATGAAAACTGAGTCATTGGGAAATCAAACGAGCCTTAAATGTCTAGTCCTATAGCTCATTTTATAATAAAGAAGAAACTAGAATGGCTTAATCTTTTACTCTTTAGTGAATTTGAAGCTTTGCCCTTAAGGAACTAAATTAAAAAAACTATTTCTATGTTTAACTGATACACTTATGCTGTTTACAGCTTATCCTATGGGTGTTGACAAGAACGCAAATGCAGAGTTTGCTTATGGGACAGGTCATATAAATCCCAAAAGGGCCACTAACCCCGGTTTAGTATATGATGCTGGAGAGATTGATTATGTAAATTTCTTGTGTGGGTAAGGCTATAGCTACCAGTCTTTAAGACTTGTCACAGGAGATAAAAGCAGTTGCTCTCAAGCCACAAAGAAACCTACTTCGCACCTAAACTATCCTTCCTTTACATTATCTTCCACTTCAAAATCTGTGGTCAGCGGATTTTTCCCAAGGACTGTGACAAATGTTGGGTCACTAGTGTCCACACACAAAGCCATTGTGAATGCACCAACGGGACTGAAAATTGAAGTAACACTGAATGTCCATTCATTTAAGTCTCTTGGGCAAACGAAATTCTTTTCTATAAAGGTCATAGCAGAGATAAATCAAAGTATAATTTCTGGCTCCTTGATTTGGTTTGATGGGGTGCATCAAGTGAGAAGCCCCGTTGTTGCTCATGTTTCCTCTTAAGAGAGCTTTCATGCATGCTGTTATTGGTTTTTCACTTAAGAATGGAAGTCCTTAATTCTATTGTATCTAACAAGAAAATTAATAAACATGCTGTTTAGTTATTATTATGTTTAAGAAATAATTCTCTCTCTCTCTCTCTCTCTCTCTCTCTCTCTTAGTGTGGTTAGGGAGAACAATCATATCATGTTGACAAAGGAAAATATTAATTAATTTTTAAAATATTTTTAGGTTATTTAATTACATGATATAATTAAATTCACATGGCATGATTTAATTGGTCCAACTAGCACATATGGTAGGTTTAGCTGTCAACTGTGATGAGAGGAAAAAAAGAATAAACTAAACTATACATAGCTACAGTAATTGTGTATATTTATACGATTACTGTAGCAAATGTGTAAATATACACATTTATACATCCATTAATGTGGGCAGTTTTTAAGCAAAATTGAGTAAAATTTGCAACCTTTTGTATTTTAAAATGACTGGTGTGAATGCTCTAAGAGCAACCACATCAACTCCTCTAAAAGATTCTGTCTATTTAACACAAAAAAAAAAAAAAAAAAAATCTACTTTTTTCTATTTTACACTATCACTTTTACAAAACACTCACATCAGTTTATCTATTTTATAAGATATTTCAATAAAATATTGATTCTTCATCAATTTTTTATTATTTTCCCTAATGGTCATACTTTTTTAATTTATATTTATATTTTAAGTAAACTACCAACACCGGTGGTCAAACCTCTAAAATAGTGTTTTCGGCGACTGGCACTAAATTGGTGTCTCCGCCCACTGTGCCACCAACACTGGTGGCCAAACCACGAAAATAGTGGCTTCGACGATAGTCGACAAATTAGTATTTTCGACCATCATTCTGCCATCAATGAAATATTTCGGTGTGTCGTTTTAGGACTATGCATTGGAGATATATATATATATATATATATATAATTTACTATTAGTATGATTTTAGTTTTAAAAAAAGGGATTGATTTGAATTAAAAATTTTAATAAAAACTTTAATAAAATTCCAAATAAAATCATGCTTTGTTTGACAAAAAAAAAATCTCAATTATAATTCTTTTATAATTAAATTATATTGAGAAATATTTACAAGTAATGAAGCTTCAAGGAAGCTTCCTTTCCCCTAACCCCCATTACTAATACATTTGACCCTCTCTTTTATTTTTTCCTTTTTTATCTCACGAAACCACGTCTTTTCTCTACTTCCTCTCCCACAATCTGTTCTTTTCTTTTCTTTTTCTTTTTTTTTTTTTTTTTTTTTTTTGATCTTTTCCTTTATCGTAGCTGTCAAGCACTTGTATCTCTCTTCTCTAATGGCAGCAGCAAGCTCTCCACGAGCAAAGAAAGCAGCAAGCTCTCCATGGTAGTGGTGACGGCAGCTTTGATTTGAGTTTGGGTTTGAGTTTATGGGTTTTTTGTTGAAAGTTTGATTTTGGGTTCTAAGTTGTTGAGTTTTCCATTGAAGGTTTGATTTTGGGTTTGAATTGATTTTTGGTTTGATTTTTCTTTGTTTTTGGTTGATTTTTCTTTGTTTTTGGTTGATTTTTCTTTATTTTTGGTTGATTTTGTGATTGGAATATTATGGGCTCTGATGGGTTGTGGTGGTGGTGATTGAGTGGTGGTTAGGTGGTGTTAAGAGTATGTGAGGAAAGAGAGACTAATGAGAGCAAAGGTGAGAGAAAAAATAATAAAATAGTAATATACACATCTACAGTAACCGTGCATATTTGCACGGTTACTATAGCAAATGTGTTTATTTACACAACTTTACACAACTATAGCCGAACTTATGCAGAGCAAATTTAGGAAATATTGTGTAAATTTTGCACTCATTGATGTGAGTGCTCTAATAGATATAGAATATAGAATAGAGATTAGATTAGGGAAACACTTATTGAAGTATATCTTACTTAATAACTTTTCTCTTGACTAACCAATCCAACCATTACTTCTTCACTTCAATAAGGGTTACTTATCAGTCTTATCTCCAAAAGAAAGTGTGGTTGGGTGCTTTTAATTTAAAAATGATTTAAAGAACCTTAAATTATATTAATTTTGGAAGCAATCAAGTTGTCAAATGTCTTCACATGTATCACACTATGACTAATATATGTCTTGTGGTTTCTTCAAATATAAGGACAAAATTTGAAAGAGATATGCAAGCAATCAAGACCCAAAAATAAAAACTAAAAAATTGCATCACAAGATGTTTATCAACAAGTTTTAGTTTTTAGTTTTTAATTTGAATTTTTGTTTCAAGTAAAGTGGTTTGGTCTTTTTATTTTGAAAAATACTAAAATTATATTTTTTGTCACAATTTGTCCACATAACAAGTCGTGACTACGTGACAAGTCATGTGTAGTAGAATAAAAATTGTGCATTCATTTCTTCACCACACAGGACTTACTGTATAAGCAACTTATAGCAAAAGTTATTGTTACATGACAAGTAATGAGTAAAGAAATAAAAATGGTGCGTTTATTGCGCCGTCACGCGTGCAAGGTACAAAAGTTATTGTCTTAACATTTACTATCATTTTACTTTACAGCAATCAGCAAATAGATAAAGAGAAAGCAGAGTCCCAGTCCAGTTATAAGTCAAATAAAATAGCTCAGGACTCTCAGCCAATTGCAATGGCGAACTCAAGGCTTCGAGGCCTGACTTGGTGGATGAAGTGGGCCAAGAAGGAATGGGCAATCGCAGCCCTTGGCTTCTCTCTCATCCTCTTCCTTTTCACTCTCATCTCCGACTCTTGGAGCCGCCGTGATGATTCCAACCTCAACAACCCATTTGATCACACTCACGATCTCGTCGACCTCACCTTGTTGCGCAATGCCAAGAATACAGGCGCCTGTACATGACCCCATCTCTACTTTTGTTCCACACTTCTTTATCCTCTTATTCATTACAACAATTTTGATTAAAAATTCCCTTTTTTTTTCTTTGTTTTGAATAACAAAATTGCAGTTTGTTTAGATGGGAGTTTGCCAGGGTACCATTTTCAGAAGGGATTCGGATCTGGGTCTAACAATTGGCTGCTTCACGTTGAGGTCTTTTTTTTTTCTTTCACTTCATTTCATGTCTCTTATTTTTTTGGATTCATTTCTTACTAATAATACCCATTTATTCATTTTAAAGTATAGGGTGGAGGTTGGTGCAATACAGTATCATCATGTTCTTCGCGTAAATTTACCCGATTAGGTTCTTCAAAATACATGGAATCTCAAGTCCCCTTTTCCGGGATCTTAGGCAGTGACCCGACCCAAAACCCCGGTAAATTTTTTTGTTCTCTCAAATTCGTTGATGTACACTCCTTACAATATACCACAACACAATGTCCCTAATTTCATACGTGTGCGATGTACACATTTTAAAACTTTGAAATGAGTGATGTGATGGTGTACGATAACGAGTGTGAGAGAATCAATGCTCGTTTCGCTAACTTACTGCACTAATTGACATGACAGTAACAAAATCTTATTATTAAATGTGTAAAAAGTCCTTATCTTTTTTTTTTTAGTTTCTGCGATACCTTTTACCATGACTCTGTATGACTGTATTCTATTTATTTATATATATGTTACAACTGTAGTCAGGTAATTTTATGTTCATATGAATGAACGAATGAATGATGTCTCTTAATTTCTAATGTTTGGAGCATTGTTCAGATTTCTTTAACTGGAACAAAGTCAAGATACGTTACTGTGATGGTGCATCTTTTGCTAGCCACCCTGAAAGTGAGCCGAAGGTAAAAGTGTGATAAAATTTGTGTGCATTGTTTCAGGTTAAAATAATTATTCACTATGAATTTTCCCTTTTTTAGGGGGGATAAGTGAATTTTTGGCCCCAAGGAGAGGGGATGGGGAGTTTGAATCACTTACCTCGACTTCATGAGACGTGGTCTCCAGCAAAATTTCCCTCTTGGTTATATCTAACAACAACAAAAAAGTTAGTTTTTGTTAATTATATTTTTTGTTTTTTCATGTTATAGAATGGAAAGAAACTTTTTTTTAGAGGGCAGCTCATCTGGGAAGCACTTATGGATGAGCTTTTATCAATTGGAATGTCCAGTGCAAAACAGGTAGCCTTCCTTGGTTTTGATATTACTCTCTCTCATCTAATAACATCTAAATATTAACAGTTCTGTTTCTTAAATTAATAGCTTTATGGCATATAGATTTTTTTATGCATTGAAAAAATGAGTTGAAAATTTCAGCTCCCAAAGACTGCACTCTCGGTCTGATGTATTCTGGAACAGTTTGTCAAATACATAGAGTGAATATGATGATTGAATGCCATTTTTCTCTAGGGATTTGTCTTATGCTATCAATATTATATTGTACAATACATATTGAAATCTAATTGCACCACAAACATTTATCTTTTGTGAAGTTCATATGAAATTTTCCCATGTGCATATTTGATTCAGACTAGATGTTCGATATCGTTGCAGGCTCTTCTTTCAGGATGCTCAGCTGGAGGCTTGGCAACTCTTATACATTGTGATAACTTTCGAGAACTTCTGCCAAAGGATACAACTGTCAAGTGTCTTGCTGATGCAGGTTTTTTCCTTGATGAGTATGTTTTGGTGTACACATTACAGTCTTATGCACTGATATTTTTCTCTAATCTGTTATATGAGGTTTTGCTGTTAATTTTGGAGTCCTTTAATACCTTATTTTCTGATCAAATATATATTTTTATAGGTTTGTATAAAATCTCTTCTAATTGCATATTTTCTACACATTTGAGGAAGTAGCATGATATATTCTGTCAAGTTAAATTGGTCAAGAAGGAAGCCGTAACATAATGTAATTTGCGTTTAGACAATTATATATTTATAGACACTCACCCACCTAGGATTTTTTATGGGGTGACAAGCTACAGCAGGAATTTTGAAACTCATCCATGCCCAGATTTAGCAACTAGATCTTGTGTCACTTGTATTGTGCTATTTTACTAACTGTTCTGCTTAAGGTATGACTACATAAAAGAAAATTGAGCCACTTTGTCTTTTCCTGATTTCAGGAAGGATGTTCTTGGAAATCGAACCATGAGATCTTTCTATAATGATGTTGTCCACTTGCAGGTTGTGCTCTGCTCTTTATCAATACTAACTGATTTGTATTAATTTATTTATTACTAGTGGTCAAACAACGTGATTCATAGGATCCAGCATATGGTGGATTGATGGATGAAACATATACAGGAGGTGCTATTTTGATTTATTTGATGTGTCATGTATGACATAGATCTTCAGCTATAATAAATTTTACTTGATCTGCATAGTCCCCTTTTGATTAGGAAATCTTTGCAGACTCTATATGAGCAGTATGTTTGTGATTGTGACAAGTTACACATTTTTAGATACCCATTCCCAGTTGGCCTTAACTATCTTCTTACTTTTCATTAAAAGTTTTTTTAATAAACAAATAAAATAAAGAAATGAAAAGGAAGAAGGAAATCAAAAGCTTTCCCTTTTTGAAATGTTAGAATCTCGTGCTTATCTGTCATCATGCTGTCAGGGTGTCACGAAAAGTTTACACAAGGATTGTGTTGCGAGAATGGAACCATCTAAGGCAGGTTTTGTTTTCCTTTCATTGGATGTTATCAATGATCAATTTTTAGATTCAGTTTTCACTCTGCTGCTCAATCATGATCTCTAACTAGCTGTCTCTCTTATTTGACATGAATGGAAATGGCAGTGTCTCTTCCCTCAAGAAATTATTAAAAACGTAAAGACCCCAGTGTTCCTTGTTAATCCAGCTTATGACATTTGGCAGGTTACTTTTTCCTTAATGACATGCTACATTTGCTGTTTTTCCAGATTGTGACATTCCCATGCATATCTTTTGATACTAATTTGATCATTACCATCTCTAGATTCAAAATATCTTGATACCAGATGCATCAGATCCTCATGGCGACTGGCGGAATTGCAAACTAAGCATTCGTAGTTGTAATTCTAGTCAGATTGGCATACTACAAGGTAATTGATATATATCTTAGAAACATTGGTCAAAAAGGATCTTTGAACCAATGTATAGTGTGAAAGTCAGCTAAATCACATTCATATAACTAATGTTGGAGTATGATATATGTGCCATAGAGGCAGGTAGTTCTAATTCCGTGTTTTTGAGGGTTATTATTCAATGATCTCATGGTTGAAAATTGGCTAATGTTTTTAGACGTTAATTCTGTAGCATTTTTTCTTTTGGGTGTTCTTTTGTACACTTCTTGTGTACTTCAATTGCAGTCCTTTTGCTCATTTAATTGAATTTACTTTACTTTAAAAAATTGCTAATGTTGCTGATCATGAGCTGGTATATTTTATTTATGGCTAAAATGCAAAACTAATTCTTTAACTTTCTTCATATTTCATTTCAGTTCTCTAATTTTACTTTCGTTCATTTCAATCCTCTAAGTTTCAAATTTATTCAATTAAGGTCTTTCCGTTAACTTTTGTTAAAATTTTTTGAAAAAAAAAATCTGGAAATTATTTTTCAATCATTAATTGAATTTTTTTAGTTTAAAAAATTTGAAGAAAAATTTATAAAATTGAAAAATTAACCACAACATATAACAAAATTTGATGAAAAAAACTTTAATTGAATAAACTCGAAAGTTAGAGGACTGAAATAAACAAAAGCAAAATTAGAGAACTTAAATGAAATTTGAAAAAACTTAAAAGGTCAGTTTTGTATTTTACCCTTTATTTATTTTTTTTGGATAAGTTATGAACCTGAATGTTTTTACATTTCAAAGGTAATCATTGGTTTTTCTTGGCTCATCTTATTAGTTCATTCTGAACCAGAAAATTCTCAGGATCTATGTGAGAGACTGTTTACTGGTATATTAAACAGAACTTTTGTTTCTTTACTTACAGCGGTTTTTGTTAGATTGTTGGTTTATCTTATTAATATTAGTAATATGACCATTTCTGGTCAAATACTGGATGACAGTTTCATAATAGATTATTGTTATCAGATCCTATTGCCTCTTATCATTTGGCAGAGAGCAACCTGAGCAGTAGTCTTATGTTTGGATGTGATCTGTTAGAGTGCTACACTGACCAGATTGACTTATTAACTTACTATATACATACAGGTTTCCGCAATTCTCTGCTCAGGGCACTAGGTGAATTCCAGAAAATCAAGGAAGGGGGAATGTTTATAAATTCTTGCTTTATTCATTGCCAGACATGGGTGGCTGAAATATGGCATTCAGCCAAATCTCCAAGAATTAACAACAGGGTAGGGAAATTTTTATTATCTGAAATGTATTGCGGAGATGGGTCTGGGTTTTTAGTTTATTAGAAGCTTGGTTTATTTCTGATGTCACTGGGTCACCATTCAAGATGTTTTACATGATTACTCTGTAATAAACCAAGCTTCTAATAAACTGAAAACCTCACCCCATCTCCACAATGTAATACTCAAGCTTTCGTTTTCTGTGTAAAAAATAAATAAAAATTAACTCTTGAAAGTTCTCTTTCATATTGGTGGTTATTTTTATATGCTTGATGTCCACATCAGTGCATGGATGTGATTATGATGTACATACTTATGAGTCTGTAATGCCATGGC
The DNA here is from genome assembly GCA_032878915.1 of Castanopsis chinensis. Classification (NCBI taxonomy): domain Eukaryota; kingdom Viridiplantae; phylum Streptophyta; class Magnoliopsida; order Fagales; family Fagaceae; genus Castanopsis; species Castanopsis chinensis. The sequence goes on along the minus strand of JAVQMG010000119.1, from coordinate 223,888 downwards.
TTGAAATATGCCTTTTCTTGCCATCACTGTTCATGGACTTTGTGACTGAAATTGGAATACTTCAATTTCATTCTTAAGGAGTCCATGCACTAGTTAACTTCAATTTTGTTCTCAAGAAGTCCGTTCACCAGTAAACTAGTCCCATTTAGTTGTTGATTTATGTTACAAAAAAAAGCATTATGTTTATAATGGCTCCATAAAGTGGTTCATGTAATAATATTTTACTCTCCACGGAGTTGAACTGTACTGTTTGCTGCTTTGGACATTGAACTTGGCATCATAACCTGCTTCGTAATTGGATTTTTACCATCTTTCCTTATGAAATTAATTATCTGTTTGCTTTTGGATTTTACTGCTCTTGAACAGACAATTGCAGAGTCTGTTGGTGATTGGTTCTTCAATCGAAAAGCAGTGAAGCAAATTGATTGCCCTTATCCATGCAATCCCACCTGTTATCATTTGGATTTCACTCGAGGATGATGGATCTTAGGACCACTTCAGTGTTTCTTATAGGTCATTCTCTACTCCAGATCCCTAAATTCTCGACGTGCAGTGTGTACCCAGGTGAAATTCTTCCTCTTTATGTCGAAAGAATGATCCTGGTCCTTGGAAATCGAGATAAAGTGTCTAAAGATACTGATTGTAGTTGATGACATTTCCTGGCCTGAAGAAGGGGGGCAGGGGTAACATTCCTGAATTTACTGCTCTGTGTTGTGGAGTCCATAGGTAACCCGATCAAGGTCTTTGCTTTCGGTAGAGTGTGGAAACCCATCGCACCATTGCTCCACAGTCAGTTCAAAACTCTTTTTACTGATCTGACCTGTTGTAATTTTTTTTCATTTATACTCTTCATCCGCTGTCTACTCTACAGTCCCTTAACGTTTGTGCAGCAAACTAAAATTAAGAAATGTAGTGGCATACAAATTTGACTAGGCTATGAAGAGAGTATTCCATATTTACTGTTGTGACCTCCTCAGAATTCTGTCCATTATACATTTATTTCTTTTCATTTGCTTTTCTTTTGCCGGTATAAAGCCATGTTGTACAGTATACTTTATTTACGGATTTTTTATCAGAGGAATGCATATATTGAAGTCAACTTTGTTATGCCTAGGAAATTTGTAGCAGGATTTGTAGTTCTTTACAATAGTGCTTTGGTTAAAAGCAAAATTCTGATCTTATATATCATGTGGCATAACCCTTTTATGCGATCACTTTATGACAAATAATGACTGATAAAATTTCTCAATGAAAGAGTGGTACTGTGTATATATGTATGTGTATATATATATATATAGAGAGAGAAAGAGAGAGAGAGAGAGAGAGAGAGATTAAAAAGGATCCGTAGCTGTAGTTTCCTTTATTTTGACTTTTATTTGTTAGCCCACCAAGGCTAAATTCAATTTCAACCCATTGATACCATACTTTTATACTCCTATTTTGTTGTGAAAGTTTAATATGTAAAACAAGCTTCTGCTTTTCACTTCTTCGTTTTTTGCATGTATCCCATTTGATTATAAGATATTAAAATTTGCTAAAAGTTGAAACTATCTGTGTTTGGTAAGCTTTTGGAGCCCAAATATGCCTCCTGTGGGGCAATAATTTTTGGAAAATTAAAAAAAAAAAAAAGATAGACATAAAATAGCGCATAGCCAAAAACGGACACATGTTACCATTACAATGAGTTTAGCATAGGCCCAAGCATTGCCCCCATCAAAACAAGTCTTAGAAGATTGACGCTAGAGTAACGTTACAAAGTATCATATACTGCTACTAAAAATTTGCTAAATTTCATTAAGACAGGAACAGGAAAAAACATGCAAAATGCTAATCACATGGAGGCGCGTGTAAGCGATGATGCAAGCGAATCCGGCTGTGTAAGCGATGACTCAAGCAATCCGGTTGTGTAAGCGATGACTCAAGCAATCCGGCTGTGTAAGCGATGACTCAAGCAATTCGGCTGTGTAAGCAATGACACAAGCAGACCAATCAAGTTGTGACATGTGTCACCAATCAAGTTGTGACATGTGTCACCAATCAAACTCCGCCACGTGTCGCTCACCTACCTCCAAACTCCTATAAATAGAAGCCTTCCTAAGGCATTTGGAGACACCAAGCTATCTAGAGCACAAGCTGCATCAAAGAAGCATTCAGAAGTATTGAAACTCTGCTGGAATCAAGCCTCAAAGCCTCCAAGAACTTCAAGAACTTCAACCTTCGAATACGACGAACATTCGAAGCAAAATCATCAAAATCACTCTCCTAGATCTTAGAGGTCACTGAAATTAAGCTCCAAAGCCTTCAGAAACCTCGACAAATCACAAATCAACAAAGCTTTACGGATTCAAGCCTCTAAAGCCCCGAAAAGCTTCCACCATAAACCTTTGAAGACGAAGAACGCACGAAGAACACGAAGAACATACGAAGAACACGAAGAACGCGAAGAACAAAGGATTTCTAACAAGCTCATAGCCAGAAATTCATTGTAATTCTATTTCAAAGATCTTCGATCCATCCTTCAGCCAAATTGAAGGATACTTTGTGTTCAAATTAAAACCACATCACACATCTTTTAAGGAGATCGAATCAGAGGATCAAATCCTTGTAATTACAGAGAATTGTACCACACACTTTCATCAATACAAATTCGTATTTGAGAAACTATTTTACTTCGTTTGATTTATTTCGAACCAAGAAATTTAGTCGTCTACAAATTCTGGCACGCCCAGTGGGACATCTCTGCCTCTCATCTCTTTCTCCTCCAAAAGAAAAGAAATTCGATTTGCTACCAGTTTCAATGGCCTCTAACAAGAATGCCCGAAAATCAGTGGTTGATGCTTCCATTGCCAATGATTATGTTGGCCCAATCACTCGCAGTCGATCCAAGGCTCTTGACCTACTTCAACCCCAACCAACCAAAGAAAGCAGACTTCATAATGTCATCTCTTTAGACTTTCTTGCAAATAGGAAGGCTGCTGCTAAGGATGCATTTCATTTAGAGATTGATAATGAATCATCCCCAACAAGGACCTTTTCTATCAACTCTTCACCCGTGATGAGAAATTTAAGGAATGAAGTGTCTTTGATTCATCCCGTTCCATCATTGAGCCCATCACGTCTAGAGGTTATGCCAGTGATGATGACTAACACCTCTACCATGGAAGAAAAGATGGCTGAAATGGAACAAAGGGTTATCCTTCTCACAAAAGCACTAGATGATAAGGATGTCAAAATTGCAACCCTAATGAACAAGTTGGAGGAACAAGATTTGGGTGAATCAAGTCTTGGCCCTGAGTACCCGCCTGGCTTCACCTTGAAAGGAGAAAACACTAGGGTTGACAAGGAAAAGGGAATTGAAGGAACTTCTCAACATGGAAATTCCACCTCAATAGCCTCGTTATCTGTCCAACAACTGCAAGACATGATAACGAATACCATTCGAGCACAATATGGGGGTTCTTCCACTAATTCCCTCGTATATTCAAAGCCCTATACAAAGCGCATTGACAACTTGAGAATGCCCAATGGGTATCAACCCCCCAAGTTCTTGCAATTTGATGGCAAAGGAAATCCTAAGCAACACATTGCTCACTTTGTAGAAACTTGCGAGAACGCTGGGACTCAAGGAGACTTCCTTGTAAAGCAGTTTGTTCGTTCACTCAAGGGGAATGCCTTTGATTGGTATACGGACTTAGAACCCGAGTCAATCGATAGTTGGGAACAACTTGAAAGAGGGTTTCTTGACCGATTCTATAGCACGCGTCGCACGGTAAGCATGATGGAGCTTACCAATACCAAGCAGTGGAAAGATGAGCCCGTTGTTGACTATATCAATCGGTGGCGTTCTTTGAGTTTGGATTGCAAGGATAGACTTTCTGAAATTTCTGCTATAGAGATGTGCATCCAAGGCATGCATTGGGGACTTCTTTACATCCTACAAGGGATAAAACCCCGAACATTTGAGGAGTTAGCAACTCGTGCACATGACATGGAGTTGAGCATTGCTAGCCACGGAAATACGAAGCATCCGGTGCCTGAGGAAAAGAAAGAAAGAAGGGAAGTAAGGAAGAATGATAGGAATACAAGGAGTAACGTCAAAGACTCAATGAACATCAACTCTGTCCCAGTAAAAATTTCAACCGGAAAGACAAAGGCTAATGAAAAGAGGCCTGAAGGAAGTCAACGACGTGAGACACGTCGCTCATCACTCAAGGAATGGGAACAAAAGACGTATCCTTTTCCAGACGCTGATATGCCCGAAATGCTAGAACAACTCCTTAAGCTTAAATTAATTGAATTGCCGGAATGCAAACGACCGGAAGAGATAGGGAAGGTTGATGACCCGAACTATTGTAAGTATCATCGCATCATAAGTCATCCAATCCAGAAATGCTTTGTTCTTAAAGAACTCATCATGAAATTAGCTAAGGAAAGGAAAATCGACTTGGATTTCGATGATGTGGCTGAGTCAAACCTTGTGACGTTCGCTTACGAGTCATGTAGTTGCATGTCTCCAACTAGTAAGCTGGGGGCAAATACCACACTCATCCAGTTTGGTTCTATGGAGCCGGTTCAAGTTCAGCTTTCACAAGAAGCATTTGACTTTAGCTCAAATGATGATAAAAGATCAACAATGGATGAAGAGGAAGGTTGGACGATGGTTACTCGTAAGAGATGGAAGAAAAGACGAGATTTTCCTCTTCATTTGGTCATCCAAGAGCCCAAAAGAGCACGAAGCCTAATTCAACTTCGATCAAGAAGAAGGAATGATAAAGGGAGAAAAAGGCTAGGCACAAAAGTGAATGACGATTCGGCACAAACCAAAAACCTTCGAAATCGCATCACGTTAGAAGAATTCTTCCCCAAAGGATTCTTTCAAAATGACTCGGTAGAGGCCGTTCACACAGGCTCTTGCTATGAAATTCATGATGAAGAAAAGGATATCAATCATGGTGGGTCAGATAAGACTTTGGAAAAACTCCAATCTCAAGATGATAAAGTTGAACCCTTACAATCCCCTACCTCGCCAAAAGAGGTGACCACCCAAGCTCTTGAAAAACTGGAGATGAGTGTTCCTTATGCCAATGTGCTTCAACAAACCCAAGAATGTTGTGCATGCTCCCCAAACATGACTTTCACTGATGAGGATCTGTTGCTAGGCTCTAAGCCCCACAATCGTCCGCTCTATGTCTCTGGTTATGCACGTGAACAAAAGATAGATCGTATCCTCATTGATGGAGGTTCGGCTGTTAATATACTACCAAAAATGACGATGAAACGACTTGGTCTTACTATGGAGGAGTTATCACATAGTCGTTTGGTCATTCAAGGTTTTAACCAAGGAGGACAACGCGCGATTGGCATGATACGCTTGGAACTAATCATTGGAGAATTGACAAGCAATGTGTTGTTCCATGTTATTGATGCCAAGACAACCTACAACGTGTTGTTGGGACGTCCATGGATCCACGAAAACGGAGTAGTGCCGTCAACGTTTCATCAATGTTTCAAGTACATTCAAGGTGGAGTGAAAAAGGTCAATGCCGACTTAAAACCTTTTACTGAGACTGAAGCTCACTTTGCGGACGCGAAGTTCTACATAGAGGATGACATTCCTAATGAAGTTCTTCCAGTTGAGATCCCGCCCACAGAGAGCAAGCCAAATGAAAAGAAGCATGTCAGATTCATCAGTGGAAAGGATACTTCGTCCCCAAAAGAAGGTCTAGAATGTGGAAATAATCATTCTAGTGGATCTACCAGTAATTCAGTGGGACCAAAAATCTCAGTACCTTCTGACAATCCTCCATTTCTTCGTTATGTACCACTGTCACGCCGCAAGAAAGGACAATCACCGTTCACGGAATGCCCTCAATCGGTAGTAAACGAGGGAAGGCCTCCTACAAAGCTCACAATGGAGGATGTAGCCATATTAAAGGAAAATCATGCTATGCCTTTAACTTCATTCACGAATCCTTCGCCTTCGAAGCCATTAAATGGATTCGTAAGGTCTTCGCAAAGTTTGACGAAACATGATGTTCTACCAAGTGAAAGGACGAAAGGATGGTTCGACCCAAAGGCATATACGCTTTTAACCAAAGCAGGTTATGATTCTTCAAAACAAGGCGACCTAGGGAAACTGATTCCAGAAGTCACCGGAGAGAAGGTGCATGGCCTCAGCAAAACACAAAGGAAAATGCGACTTGAAGGGCATGAAATTCCTGTCCCAAAGACCGGATTAGGTTATACTCCAGAACAACCGGCTCAGATATGGATCAAGAGAAAAAGCAATGCTTCAAGTTCTCAATACATAACAATGGAAGATGGCGAAAGTTCAGAATCAAAGAAAAGAGCACTTTGCTTCGCATGTCTCGGTGTTCGATCGCATCAATGCCCCATCGTCACGAATCACAGTGTTTGACAGGTTAAATACAACTTGCTTAACGCAAAATCACAACACTCTTGCTCGTAGATCGGTCTTTGATCGGTTGGGGGCAATGAAAGGGCCTGTCAATAGCCGTCCTCAAAATTCCATAAACTTTGAGGTTCAAGGGGAAGAGAAAGCTAATGACGGGATCCGCAGTAGCATTCCTTCACGCATGAAACGTAGCTCTACCCTAGACATCAACACCGATGGATCTCTTAAAGTCAAAAGGCGAACGGTTGTACACACAAGACAATCAGTTGTCTGCAATGAGCAAATTCAAGAAGTATCATCCTCATTTCATATTACAGTGGAAGAAGATACACTCTCAGATGTTGAAGCAACCGATGAAGAGGTCGACGAAGCTCCTCCAGCTTTGGAAGACGGAGGACAGGCTACAGTTGATGAACTTAAAGAAATCAATTTAGGAACTGCTGAGGAGCCCCGACCAACTTTTATCAGCGCACTTCTTACCCCTAAAGAAGAAGAAGGATACTTCAAGCTCCTAGTGGAATATAAAGATGTGTTTGCTTGGACTTACAAAGAAATGCCAGGACTCGATCCAAGTATTGCTCTACACCATTTGGCAATAAAGAAAGGTGTACGCCCAGTCAAACAATCCCAAAGACGCTTTCGGCCGGAGCTTATCCCTCAAATAGAAACCGAGGTCAATAAGTTGATTGAAGCGGGTTTCATTCGTGAAGTACAGTACCCAGAATGGATCGCTAACATCGTCCCTGTCAAAAAGAAGAATGGACAAATTCGGGTGTGCGTTGACTTCCGTGATTTAAACAATGCGTGTCCCAAGGATGATTTTCCATTGCCCATCACTGAGGTTATGGTTGATGCCACTACCGGTCATGAAGCTTTATCTTTCATGGATGGCTCTTCGGGTTACAATCAAATTCGAATGAATCCCAAGGATGAAGAGCTTACAGCTTTTCGTACTCCTAAAGGCATTTACTGCTACAAAGTAATGCCTTTTGGACTAAAGAACGCGGGTGCGACTTATCAACGGGCCATGCAAAAGATCTTTGATAATGTACTTCATAAATATGTGGAGTGTTATGTCGATGATCTAGTGGTTAAAACAAAAAGGAGGGAAGACCATTTGGCAGACCTACGATCCGTGTTCAGCCGCTTGAGGAAGTATCAACTTAAAATGAACCCCCTCAAATGCGCTTTTGGCGTAACATCGGGGAAGTTCCTTGGTTTCATTGTAAGACATCGCGGTATTGAAATTGACCAGTCCAAAATTGAAGCAATCCAAAAAATGCCGGAGCCCAAGAATTTGCGAGAGCTTAGAGGCTTGCAGGGAAGACTTGCCTACATACGGCGATTTATCTCAAACTTGGCCGGTCGATGTCAACCTTTCAATAGGCTGATGAAGAAGAATGTACACTTCGAATGGGATGAGGCTTGTAGCAACGCTTTTACAAGCATCAAAAGATACTTGCTTAATCCTCCGGTTTTAGGTGCTCCTATCCCCGGAAAGCCTTTAGTGTTGTACATCGCAGCACAAGAAAAGTCCTTAGGTGCTCTTATGGCGCAAGAAAATAAGGAAGGGAAGGAAAGAGCCCTTTATTATTTGAGCCGAACTCTCAACGGGGCTGAATTAAATTATTCTCCTATTGAAAAGACATGTCTTGCTCTTTTCTTTGCCATAGACAAATTGAAGCACTACATGCAAGCATACACTGTCCATTTGATAGCAAGGGCAGACCCGATCAAGTATGTCCTCTCCAGGCCAGTGGTTTCAGGTCGTATAGCTCGATGGGCAGTCTTGCTACAACAATATGGCCTTGCATATGTTCCGCAAAAAGCCGTCAAAGGACAAGCATTGGCAGATTTCTTAGCTGATCACCCAGTTCCTTCTGATTGGGAGTTCTCCGATGATTTCCCGGATGAAGATGTATTTTATATTGAAGTAATGCCACCGTGGACGATGTTCTTTGATGGGGCCGCACGTCGAGAAGGAGCGGGGGCAGGTGTAGTGTTTGTTTCTCCACAACGACAAATACTTCTATACTCGTTCTCATTAAGCGAACTTTGCTCCAACAACGTGGCCGAATATCAAGCATTAATTATTGGCTTACAAATGGCCATTGAGATGGGCATATCGCAACTTGAGATCTTTGGGGATTCCAAATTAATTATCAACCAAATCTTGGAGCAATATGATGTCAAGAAAGAAGACCTTGTCCCCTATTGCAAATATGCGAAGAAGTTGCTAGCAAATTTTGAGGCAATTACATTGGAGCATATACCAAGGAAGGAGAATAGACAGGCTGATGCTTTAGCTAATTTGGCTACCGCCTTAGCATTATCCCAAGAAGAGACCGCCAAAGTCGCTATTTCTCAAAGATGGGTAGTACCTCTTGCAATTGAAGAAGAAGAAGAAGAAGAACAAGCCAACGCCATTTCTGTATGCCTTGTTGAAAAAGAAGATTGGCGACAAGCGATCATTGAGTACCTTCAACATGGAAGACTCCCGGATGATATACGCCACAAGACCGAAATTCGGCGAAGGGCTGCTCGGTTCATTTACTATAAAGAAACTCTCTTCCGCCGTTCGTTTGATGGTTTGTTCCTCCGTTGCTTAGGAGAAGAAGAAGCTAAACAAGCCTTGGAGGAGGCTCATTCCGGAATATGCGGTGCACACCAATCCGGTCCTAAGTTACACTATAGAATTAAGCGAATGGGCTACTATTGGCCTACAATGGTGCAAGATTCTATGGAGTATGCTAAAAAGTGCGAAGCTTGTCAATATCATGCAAACTTCATCCATCAGCCACCAGAACCTCTACACCCAACTGTAGCTTCTTGGCCTTTTGATGCATGGGGGCTTGACGCAATAGGACCATTGCCAAAGTCATCCGGTGGCCATTTGTACATCTTAGCTGCAACTGATTACTTCTCAAAATGGGCGGAAGCTGTGCCCCTTAGGGAAGTGAAGAAAGAAACAGTGGTCAACTTCATTCGAACTCACTTGATCTATCGGTATGGTGTCCCTCGGTATATCATAACTGATAATGGCAAACCATTCTACAATAAGTTAATGACGGAGCTATGTGAGAAGTTTGCATTTAAACAATACAACTCCTCCATGTACAATGCCCCGGCGAATGGATTAGCTGAAGCCTTTAACAAAACGCTCGGCAATTTGTTGAAGAAGGTGGTATCCAAGACTAAGCGAGATTGGCATGAAAGAATCGGAGAAGCATTATGGGCATATCGAACAACATTTCGAACGCCTACTCAAGCAACACCTTATTCTCTTGTCTATGGAGTGGAAGCCATCCTTCCCCTTGAATGCCAAATCCCATCATTACGGATAGCCATTCAAGAAGGGTTGACCAAGGAAGAAAATGCCAAGCTTAGGTTGCAAGAATTGGAGGCACTTGATGGAAAAAGGCTCGAGGCTCAACAACGCCTTGAGTGCTATCAAGCTCGTCTTTCGAGTGCATTCAACAAAAGGGTTAAGCCACGATCATTCCAAGTCGGTGACTTAGTACTCGCCGTCCGAAGACCTATCATCACAACTCATCGTACGGGCAATAAGTTCACTTCAAAATGGGATGGACCTTATGTTGTGCAAGAAGTCTACACCAATGGAGCTTACAAGTTGATTGATCAAGAGGGTGTAAGGATCGGCCCCATCAATGGGAAGTTCCTTAAACGCTTCTATGCTTGAAAATCAAGGCTTGCTCCTCGGTAAGAGTTTAAACTGCCCACTGCAACGCTACAAGGGTACATGATGTCTTCCCATTGCCTTTGAAAGCGTACAAATAAAGAGAAATAAATCCCATTCTATGTCACCAATTGTGAGTGTGGCGTAGTGGTTGGATGCCCGTGTCGCCCTTGAGAGGTCTCGGGTTCGATTAGTGGTGAACCCACTATTGCGCAATTGGTACCCATGGAATGCCGTGGGGCGTGGGGCGAGGATTACACACGTGAGCCCTCCTTTTTTTTTGTAACTAAAAAAAAAAAAAATCAAAAAAATCATCAAAAAAAAAAAAATCATCAAAAAAAAAAAATTCATCAAAAAAAAAAAATCATCAAAAAAAAAAAATCATCAAAAAAAAAAAAAATCATCGAAAAAAATCATCGAAAAAAAAAAAAAAAAAAAAAAAATCAATTGAACTACGTAATGACTTGATCCCTCTTCGGGGTACGTAGGCAGCTTAGTACTTTTTACTAAGTTCAGTCACATGAAAAGAATAAGGTTTGCCAGTCTAGCTTGAAGAGTTGTCCGACGATCGTCAATATGCTTTTAAGGTCCCTTTGGTTGGCAAGGTATTGCTTAAAGACAATCAATAGCTCAATGGGATGATCAAAGATTGTTGTGCTCGAAGATGAAGACTACATAAAGTCTGCATGGCATTCTCCATCTTCTATGGACATTCCCCAACGTTTATGAAGCGTGTTTTGCGTCATCTCTCCTCTATGGGCATATTCTGACATCTGTGAAGTCTTGGTGACATTCTTCTCGCATCTTCAAGGTTTTGTTGATACCTCTTTGAATCTTCAAAGTCTTGATGAGAGCTTCTTGAAACTTCAAGATTTTGTTGGCATTTCCTTACATCTTCAAAGTCTTGATACGGACTCGTTGCATCTTCAACATCTTGTTGGTATCTCTGAAGTCTTGATGTCTGGCAACGGTGCTAAGCGCCCTCAATGTCTGAACTATATTGCCTTTGGAAATTATTGTTGTTGTAGCTTTATTATAAATGTCAATATTGGTGCAACTTCAATGCGAGTGCGGTGCGAATGAAGTGTTGACGTAGCTTCAAGGCAAGGATGAATGTTGGCACGGCTTCAATGTGAATGAAGTGTTGACATGGCTTCACGGCAAAGATAGATATCGACGCGGCTTTAGTGCAGATGAAGTGTTGACATAGCTTCACAGCAAAGATGAATGTTGGCACCGGCTTCGGTGCGAATGAAGTGTTGACATGACTTCGTGGCAAAGATGAATGTTGGCACGACTTCAATGTGAATGAAGTGCTGACATGACTTCGTGGCAAAGATGAACGTTGGCACGACTTCAATGTGACTGAAGTGTTGTCGTGGCTTCATGATAAAGATGAATGTTGGCGCGGCTTCGGCGAAAATGAAGTGTTGTCGTGGCTTCATGACAAAAATTGATGTTGGCACGGCTTCGGTGCGAATGAAGTGTTGTCGTGGCTTCATGGCAGCAATAAATATCGGTATGACTTCAATGCAAGTAAAATGTCGAGGCAACTTTGTGGCAAGAAAAGAGTACTAGTGCGTCTTCATTACAAAGGCAAAAGGTGATGCAACTTCATGGCAAATGCAAGTGCAAATGTTGCTTCAGTAGACAAATTAATGGTAATGCTTCATAACAGTTGCAAGTGTCTGCGCCGCTCCATGAAAAGGATAAGTGGTGACACGATCTCGATAAATGGATGCCACTTCATTGTAAAGGCAAGTGCTAAAAGACAAATGCTGGCGTGATTTCATGGTAAAAAAGCTCTTTATGTAGCTATGTTGCAAAGATTCTTGATATGGTTGCATCGCAAATATAAGTGTTGGTACGACTTCAAAGACGAGTACTGAACAGCAATATTGCCTAGAAACATCATTATGGAAATCTTGGATGCCACTTCATTGTAAAGGCAAGTGCTAAAAGACAAATGCTGGCGTGATTTCATGGTAAAAAAGCTCTTTATGTAGCTATGTTGCAAAGATTCTTGATATGGTTGCATCGCAAATATAAGTGTTGGTACGACTTCAAAGACGAGTACTGACGACAGCAATATTGCCTAGCAAACATCCTTATGGAAACAACGTTGCAAAGACAAATATCGCTAAAAAAGTTGTTGATGCATAACAACATGAAGGTATACGTCATTGCAAGAATGTCGCTATCAATGAAATACAAAGCAACCAAATGAAGGCAAACACTTCTATGAGAATGTCAGCATAAAGTTTGATGTCAAAACCCGAAGTTCAAGAAAATCGTGCTGCAAAACAAAGACAAGCAACAAAAAATTTGTCAAAAAAAAAAAAAAAAAAAAAAAAAAAAAAAAAAAAAAAGCTTTTTTGAACTACGTAATGACTTGATCCCTCTCGGGGGTACGTAGGCAATTTAGCATCTTTTGCTAAGTTCAGTCATGCCCTAAAAAAAAAAAAAAAAAAAAAAAAAAAAAAAAAAAAAGTTAGTACAAGCAAAGCATATATATATATAGACACACATATATTAAAAAAAAAAAAAAAAAAAAAAAAAAAAAAAAAAAAAACGGGCACAATTTTTCTACGTAAGATATAAGGAAGAAAGATTTGTGCAACTTAAGGTATGCTTTGAGTGCCCTTATATAGGGCTCTTTGAAAGCTAGCAGACAGAAAGAAAAAGATGTGAACAAAGGAAAAAGAAGTGGGAATGCATATTTTCAAAAAAATACTACACCAAACTTTGAAAAAAAGGAAAGAGTATGTTCCTATAGAAGATGTCTTTCATGTAGGAGCAAAAAATACCATAATGTTCAAAGAATTGGTGCTACCAACCCTAGAGAACAATGGAGACACTCAATAGGCCTTCAGATCTCAGCCTGTCAGAGCAGCAGCCGCCTTGTCAGAGCAGACAACCGCCAAAATAGACCAACAAAGACGCACGATTTTCCCATTCAAATTCGTGAAAATCTAGACCTTGTTTCGCAAAACTGAGACCACAACAGTCTTCTACAGCCTTCGATCTACAAAACCCAGAAGGATCATCAACAATAGAGCTGCCACGCGCCGCCACGCGCCGCCACAATTTCGCGATGACAAACGGCTTAAACCTTCGCTTCTGTGCAAATCTGCTCACAAGGTCAGAAAACAGAAACCACCACTAGATCCGACGGCCCCAAATCTACAAGAACAGAAAATTTCAAGCCCAAAAATGCGCACGCGCCTCCACGCGCCGCCAGAAGTTCCGGCCATCACAGCGTCAATTTCACGCGCTTCCACGCGCCTCCTCTAGCAGTCACGCGCTCTCACGCGCCGGTAGGTCATCCACGCGCCCTCACGCGCCTTGTCACGGGCTTCACGCGCTCACACGCGCCAGCTATTAAGCGCTCACGCGCCACACGCGCTAATCACGTGCTCACGTGCGTCACGCGCTCCTCACGCGCCGCACGCACGCACGCCAGCTCATGACGTCATGGATGACGTCATTATTTTTAGTGGACCGGTTCGACCCGGTCCGACCGGTTTTGACCCCGCCTGAAAAAAAAAAAAAAAAAAAAAAAAAAAAAAAAAAAAAAAAAAAAAACTTTAACCAAGTTGGATCTTTGACTTTGGCCAAAAAGTCAAAATTTTCAAAAATGACCTATCCCACTTAATTTTTCGAGTACATTCCAATTTTGAGTTCCGTTTCTTCATTCGGGGCTCGAAAATTGTGCAAACAGTCCAATTGTCAAAAAGGTGATTATTGCACAAATCCAGACCAAAAGTTAAAAATTTCAAAACGGACCTGTCCCACTCAATTTTTCAAGTACATTCCAATTTTGGGATCCGTTTCTTCATTTGGAACTCAAAAATTGCATAACGGTCAAATATCTAAAAATGTTGACTTTTGCACAAATCTTGACCAAAAGTCAAAATTTTCAAGAATGACCTGTCTTGCCCAATTTTTCGTGTACGTTCCAATTTTGGAGTCTATTTATTCATTTGAGGATCCAAAATTGCTCAAGTTGTGTGATTCCACAGCTGTTGGCTTTGATGTGAACTTTGACAAAGAAAAAATCAAGATGCTTGAACAAAGCTTGTCCTACTCAGATTTTCACAAGAATACCGTTTCTAAAATTAGCTGGACTTTGAAACCACCAATCTGAATCACTTCTCCAAGGGTTATCCTCCAGACTTCATCAAGACTCCTCTTTCAAAGAACAAATGAACTCTCACGAGTATGTCTCAAACTTGAAATTGCATTGGGTTACTACTCCAGTCTACCATTTCTGTTCGGTATCTACTGTTCCCATTCGGTGCCTACCAGTCTCCAACCGACCGTTCCCATTCGGTGCCTACCAGTCTCCAACCGACCGTTCCCATTCGGTGCCTACCGGTCTAATCCACCATTCTCACCAAAAATTTTGGTCCGTCGGTCTCAACTACCTAACTACCATTCTTCATCTCTCCGCTATAAATAGAAGGGTCGGATTTATCAAAGGCTCATCGAGAAAAACACATCGAGTCATGAAATGAAGATTTGCTTCTTTCAAATTTCCAGTCCCTCATCCTCACGACCATTTCTCATTATGGCCTCGTCACTCTCGATGCCTAGCAACCAAAATGGCGTCATAATCAGTTTGAAACCAACCCTTTCATGGTTTAATAGAAACCCTTCTCACAACATCATCATTGTTTTAGAGTCCAAACAAATTTTGTTTCCTCACTTAACGACCACATTTGTTCATAAAGTTACTCATAACAGGGTCTGCATTTTGGTTCCATGTTTCCTTGGACTAGGCTGGCCAAGAAATCTAAGTCCAGCAGAGCACCTGTTCCCAAGATCAGGGCCCTTATAGCTTCTCTTCAACTGTTTGCTCTCCCATCCGAAGCAACGGTTCGGAGCAAACACCAACTTGGCCGGTTTCTAAAACCAAGATCGCAAGTTAGTTCCACCTTTCATTTTGTTGTGCTTTCCCAACAAACCGCATCAAGTGAAGGTGATAAAGGGTGTTGGGGTATCCTACAAATTGTCTCCCATCCAACACTTGCGATCACCTCCAAGGTACCAGCTCATCAGAGATCAGCCTTTGTTGCTGGTAAATGGTCGCCAAAGCCTTATTCCATGTTTCCACCAACATATGGCCCAAAGGTCTTCGTTGCTGGTACCTCAAAATACACTTTCTGGAATTACTCCAACTTAAAACAAGCTTGAAGAATTTCAGAAGATATACTTCTGAAATTACTTCAACTTAACGTCCGTCAGCATGGTCCAGTTACACAGGCGCATTCAATGACTTGCTGCCGGACCCCATGCAACATACAGTCAGTCCTGGAGCCTAAGGTGTACTTCCCAGAAACATCTACACCAAAGGGATCCCAACATACAGGGCCAGCGCCATGGTGTCTGTGCCTCACCCATCCACTTTGCTTTGTCTCCATCTTCCGCACCATCACCACCACCAATCCCAAAATCCGTTCTGAAACTACCTCAACTTAACCTGAGTGATGCGATAACACACGCACATTCAATCACTTTCCCACATGATCTCTTCATGGTTCAAAGAATATCCTTCGGATATAACTTCACCAGAAGATTTTAAAAATGGGAGGCCAACCCCACAGTTCTGTATGTTGCACCCAGCCAACCTCCTCACTTCTTCTCCATCTTCAACACCTTGTGATCACCACCAACGATCCAAAATACTCCTTTGAAATTACTTCAACTTAATCTCTGCCAATATGGTTCAATCTTGCAAGTGCGTCCAACTTCTTGCAAATAATTTACAGCTTCACCAACCCCCTTTAAGTATCATGAAACACTCTTTTGAAATTACTTCGACTTAATCTCTGCTGAGAAGGCTTAGTTAGGCAAGCACATTCAAATACTTGCAGACCCCTTCTCGGTCTCATCAAAGCCTTTCATGTGAGTGGGCTTACTCATCTGAAATAAAGCTCCACCAACCACTACATTTGCATCCCGCTAAAAGCTCCACCACCTCCAACCGTGACATTTAAAGAGTCAAGAACCAAATTCATTCTTTTCGAGACTCATTCACTCCCCACACTCAGAAGCTGTGTGCGCGAACAAGTCTCGAGGGGGCATTTGTAGAGAGGGAAAATTCCCGGCCTATCACAAGCTGACACGTCATGCCACCAAGTCCGCCAGGTATGGCTAATTACAAAGTATCATATACTGCTACTAAAAATTTGCTAAATTTCATTAAGACAGGAACAGGAAAAAACATGCAAAATGCTAATCACATGGAGGCGCGTGTAAGCGATGATGCAAGCGAATCCGGCTGTGTAAGCGATGACTCAAGCAATCCGGTTGTGTAAGCGATGACTCAAGCAATCCGGCTGTGTAAGCGATGACTCAAGCAATTCGGCTGTGTAAGCAATGACACAAGCAGACCAATCAAGTTGTGACATGTGTCACCAATCAAGTTGTGACATGTGTCACCAATCAAACTCCGCCACGTGTCGCTCACCTACCTCCAAACTCCTATAAATAGAAGCCTTCCTAAGGCATTTGGACACACCAAGCTATCTAGAGCACAAGCTGCATCAAAGAAGCATTCAGAAGTATTGAAACTCTGCTGGAATCAAGCCTCAAAGCCTCCAAGAACTTCAAGAACTTCAACCTTCGAATACGACGAACATTCGAAGCAAAATCATCAAAATCACTCTCCTAGATCTTAGAGGTCACTGAAATTAAGCTCCAAAGCCTTCAGAAACCTCGACAAATCACAAATCAACAAAGCTTTACGGATTCAAGCCTCTAAAGCCCCGAAAAGCTTCCACCATAAACCTTTGAAGACGAAGAACGCACGAAGAACACGAAGAACATACGAAGAACACGAAGAACGCGAAGAACAAAGGATTTCTAACAAGCTCATAGCCAGAAATTCATTGTAATTCTATTTCAAAGATCTTCGATCCATCCTTCAGCCAAATTGAAGGATACTTTGTGTTCAAATTAAAACCACATCACACATCTTTTAAGGAGATCGAATCAGAGGATCAAATCCTTGTAATTACAGAGAATTGTACCACACACTTTCATCAATACAAATTCGTATTTGAGAAACTATTTTACTTCGTTTGATTTATTTCGAACTACCAGTTGATTATTCTTCTCTTAGTTACATGTAACATCTTTTCACATTAAGATGACCCACAAGTGTGGGATCCATTACCATATGAGAGAGGTGCATGTAATGATTACACATAATACCACCTCCTTTTTTTAAGGGTGTGCATTCTACCTGTCAACCTAATTAACTCAATTATCTCAAAGGGAATGTATTGGTTTTTCACAAGTTGACTTTTCTCCAATAAGATAGAGTTAATTCAAATTGAGAAAATTATAAAATGTGGAGGAAGACCTAACATAACATTAGTAGAAATAAAATAATGAAAAATGACTTATCTTGTGGGTTGATTTGGTTTGATTATTTCTGTAATAGCTAGTTGTTATTTTGTGTAATGCACAAGAAGGTTCAACACAAAAATTTTGGGTAAATTGTACTAAACTCCTTTGGGGTTTTAACTTTTAAGGGATGACACTCCCCCAAAACGTTTTGAGAAGCACTCTCACCCTCAATGTTTTATAAACGTGATAGATACGTCCCTCCTCATCAACACTGCATATTTAATTAACATAATCAGAGACTTTGTAAAAAATAATTGTATCTAATATATTATATAATTTTGTTTAGAGAATATCAAACTTAATTTAATAAGAATTGCATGGTTTTGGGTTGTCTTATCTAAAAATATGGTGAATTCTAATTATTTTAGACTAACATAATATAACATTATTTATAACTTAAAAAATCAAATTAAAAAATATATATTGAAATAATAATGTGAAAAAATGTGGGCTTTCAAAGGTTACGTAACAACTTTAGAACATGTTGACAAAAAGTTAAACGCTTTTATTATATAATATACTAGTCTTTAATTCACCCAATGCATAGAAAGGTTTGACCAAAAAATTTTATATGTGATACATATTAAATTAATAAACAGCAATAAAAATAAAAAGTCAAATTAGATACTCTATAGTAAAGAACATACTAATTTAATTAAGATTTGTTTATAGAAGATTGCACCTAATTTAATATTTTAGCAATTGGGTTGTTTTATCAAAAAGATGGTGCTTTCTAATTAGTTTAAAAAAATATTTTAAAACTTTTTGTAACTTTAAAAATCAAATTAAAAATATATATTAGAGTAATGTTGTGGAAAAATATGGGTTTTCACAAACTTATGTGGTAAGATTAGACAAAAAGTCAAAAAATTTTATTATTTATATATATATAATTCAAACTCTTTTAATGTGTATTTATAAATAAAGATTCTAATTAGAAAATTTGTAGAAAAAGAACGTACCTAATCTAACTAGAAATTGTTTAACTAGTTAGAGAAAATCAAACATAATTTAATCAAAATTTGTTTAGTTTAAGGTTGTTTTCTTCAAAACTTATCCAAATAGAATGTGAGCTGTAACTCTTAAAACTGACATAGTCTAATATTGTTTATAACTCTAAAACCCAAATTTTATTCACACCTATCTTAGAATAATGATGCAAATTGTGGAAGAAGTTAACAAAAGAGCTAAGAGCTAAAGACTTTTAATTTATATTATATATAAATGTGATAGATCAAGTTACACGCGGTGTAGTATTCAAAATTTTTGATTGATTAGTATTTTGAAGATTTACAATTGGATTTCATGTCAATAAGATGTTTTTTTCTATTGGATTCATTAATTTATCTTTTATATAATTTTAAAATATAAAATTTTTAAAATTGAAACACTTTATACATAAAATGATTATCAATCTCATATCAAATTGAAATGTTGTAAGGATGGTGGATGTAAGAAAAAAAAATTAATCCAATGGTGAATTTTTCAAAACTCAAATTCAATAACAAGATATATAATGTAATATTGTTTAAGTTATATTAGACGTAATTTATACTCAACTTTATATAAATATAGATAAATAAAATGATTAATATTAGTGGATATATTGGTTTCAATCAAAGATGACCTCCATTTAAAAAGAAAAGAAAAGAAGAAGTCCTCAAAATTGAAGCATCCCAGTGCGTACACACCCAAGTCTTATTTCAAGATTGTGCCCCAAAAAAAAAAAAAAAAAAATGTTCAAAGATCAAACACATGGCGTTCCCAACATCCAATCCTTTTTTGGTAAAAGAAATATCCTTTTTTACTTCTTTTACTTCTGATCAAGTTGTAATAGGTTGTCCTTTTGTCGTGACAACCACCATCGTCATCCATATATACCAGTTCCAACTGTAGAGGCATTTGATGATGACAGTTTAGATTATATGAAACGGCAGTATATTCTTTGAATGTTGATTTTGCAGTTCACGTGATGTTTGAGAGATCTAAACCACTATCAACAACCTGTAATAAAATTTAAAGTCTCTGGAATCTGGATGTTTCTGATCTGTGTGTCTAAAAATATACCAACTTTTGAAAATCCAACAATTAGGTACTATTATTTTTCATTAAGTAATCATTGACTACAAAGTACAAACTATAAACCAACCAGTAATTTTTTTTTTTTTTTCATTTCATCTACTATTTATATTTGTCCCCTAAGAACTCATTTGAGACTGGCCATTTAATTTTGTTATTTTCCAGTCTTAATCATTTGTTTGTATTGTTACTTGGTTTTAAAATATCCAGATATTTGTTTGAAAATCAGACCGTGTCACAGTGGCTGAATATATATATCTTGTCCAAAATGTCTCTAACTCTCAGCTTTCAAACATGAAATGTTTTGGGTATTGAGTTTGAAATAAGAATCTTGTTAACCGCATCTTTAAGATAATTATTAATAAATTATTTTAAAAAATTTGACATTGCTTTTATGAAAAATATACAGTAAATTATCATTAAAAAAAAACAATGGTTAATTATATATCTTGTCTGAAACGTCTCTAACTCTTAGCTTTCAAGCATTAAACGGATGGGTATTGAATTTTAAATATAGATCTTGTTAACAACTTAACAATATCCTCTTTTAGAGCAATTATTGAGAAATTATGTCACGAATTTTAACATTACATTTATGAAAAATATAAAAAATTATTAAAAAAATTAATTAATTTTTTATTTTCCCATTAAAAATTTGTAAAAAAATTTCTTAAATCACTGTCCTTAGATCATCTATTAAGTATTTTTTTTCCCTTAAATAATAACTGTTTCAAAGACATTGCGGGATTCATTAGACTACTCATTCATCCCCAATAGCACATTCGCACTGTCTTACGTTGCATTTCTTAACTTAAAGATTATGGAACTCGAAACTTCTCTCTATCAGCCTCACGCATAGTGTGTCAGACTCATACCTAAACATATAACGACAGAACTTTGATGGATCATCAACCATGCATGTTCCACGCGAACCCCAGTTAGGGGAACCTAAAAAATTAACTCAATAATAAAGATGATTGACGCTTTGTTTTGTATGGCTAAGAACTCTATAATAAACAAAATTTGTCTACTGCTATGAAAATCTAGGTGGTTTGATATTTTGTAGTAGATTTGGTAACAAATTAAGAGATGCACAAGACAACTGTAAGTCGTTGAGGAGAACTAACCACCATTGATATCACACCAACCATTCCAATCCCAAATAAAGTGAGATTCTAAAGCTTGATTTTCCCAGTCTGGTATGATGTTGACATACGGATTGCAAAAAGAAAAATTATGAATCTTCGGTCACCTCTGATAATGGTTTAAATTTAAAGGACAGGGTCAACGATTAAGAATATTGTACCTGAGAAGAAAAGGTTCAACAAGAAAGCCAATTTAGACCTTAACAAATTTGAAATAAGTCAAACAAATGGGAGATGAGTGGATCAATGATTACATTGTTGTATACATTAAAAGATGTGTAATTTGTAGGATTGATAATAAAGATATCATATAATGATTTCAAAATATAAAAGAGGCAATTGTAAAACTTCATATATTTGAGTTTTTTTTTTTTTTTTTTGTGATGTTTATACTATATATATTTAGATTGTCTATTATTTTATATTTTGTAGAATTTACGCTTTTTATTGACCTCTAGAAAATAATCCGATGCTGCAAATGGACTAAAGAAAGTTGGATGACAGTGTGCAAAATTAGGCTTTTGTGTAAAATTAGGGAGTAGTGTAAAATGAGGCAGAGAGTGAGTGAAGAGAGAGAAAGAAAGGGAGAGAAAAATAAAAACAAGGTTTGATTTTTTTTTTTTTTAATATTGTGTAGCGAGTGAAAAGAATTGCCAAGTATTATTATTGGTTTTCGTATGGTCCTACTAGTTAACGTAACCTTTTACTTACCAATAATCACTCACGACATCAGTAATTAGTAAAAATATTGTAAAATAATTTGTAGCTCTAGCCAATGACATAGGGAGACTTTGACCTCACCTCACATTTTTTTTAATTAGTATATACGTAAGTACCAATTTTAGTAATTTTGTTCTATAAAATTACATTTTTCTATAGTCACAAATATTTTTACAATATTTTTACAAGCTGCTAAGTTAATAAATTCTTATTGGTTTGTATCTAGACCCACCACTTACATCACTTTTTTACTTACTAATAACCATTCACAACATTAGCAATTTGTAAAAAAGTTTGTAATTCTAGCATTTTCCTCCTTTTAAAGGCCATAAAAAATTTATAAATCTAAAACAAAATATACAAACTCAAAAAAAAAAAAAAAAAAGTAACTCAACAACAGAAATTACCAAAGTAAAGCTAAAAACAATTAAGCTCAATCAACAAATTTTACTCAAAACAAAGAACCATGCCCTTTAAAAAATTTTAAATAAAATAATTTTGTCCTTATCAATAGCATACACACACATCTTTTAAAAACACAAATAAAAAAATAGATAACCCCTTAGCAGTTAAGCAATAGAGTCAAAAACTTGAGCCACTGCACGCAACAAGAAACAAAGCCACCTCCCTACTTCAAGTTCTAGGTTCGTCCCTGGCTTTAGAATTTTTCATTTTTCTCTATCTAAGCACCATACCAAACGCATTTTGAGACCATTCCTACGTCCCTTGAGACAAAGTCTTTCAACCCGACCCATGCGGCCAGTCCGCTTTTCACAAATGATCACCAAAATAAGTTCCAAACCAGCAAATTGATAGGCTAACTTAAAAAATAAATAAATAATAAATAAAAATTCAAAGGCTCCACGTGCCACTCAAATTTTATACAAGTCATTCTGCATGCCACCGACACAGCCTATGTGCTGACATGTCAAATTTACTCACCACATCGGCAACCACGTCAGTATAAAATCATTTCTAATGCCATGTTAGCATTTACGGCTAACCTACCATGTCATTGTCCACATCACTAGAACTTGCCACATCATCATCCACTCACTCTTGACCCTACTATGTGTCAAACCTAACCTGTGACTAGGGGTGGCAAAATTAGACACGACCCGCGAACCCAACACGACATGACACAAAATTAGCAGGTTATGGGTTGGGACTTAATGAGTTAGTGTCATATATGCAGGTTGACACAATTTACTCGTTTAATAAATGCGTTGGGTTAGTCTCAAATTTATGGAACCCATTTGACCTATTTGATTTGTTTAATTAAATGACATTATACCAATATACCCTTCAAACTCTAAGTATATAAACTTATTAGTTGTTATGGTTTATTTTCTTTGACATATTATGATTGATTATTTGTATTATTAAAATATGTTTTAGTTTTGAATGATTAGTTGTAATGCATTTAATCATTAATTCTGAACTTCACATTAATTTTTTTTTTTTTTTTCATAATTCATATCAATTTGGTTAGTACTAAAATTTGTTTTTTTTTTTCTCATTTTGATAAAATTTGATAAACATGTCAACACAACTGACCCATTTAATAAGTGAGTTGTGTTAAAACTGAGAAACCTTAACCCGTTTAATAAGCATGTTAGGTTAGTGTTGACCCATATAGTTTTTTTTTTTTTTTTGAGTAAAGGCAATAGTAAGATAATCATAAGTTGATACGACACGAACCCAACATGCGAACACAAATTGCCACCTCTACCCATGACCCATCCATTAAACTGGTCTCACAGATATGATTTGTTACCTATTGCACCATATTGGCCATTCACAAGATCCTAAATCAGTGGGTGCCATTTTGAGTTCATAGTCTAGGATTGCTTTCTGTCAAACTTCATCATAGTCACTAAAACAACTTTGCCCTTGAGTTTTATGCTAAGTTGCTAACAATACATCGCAACCAATTTTATTTACTACAGCCAGCGTTGAAACCTTAATCCAAGGTTTTGTCTCGTTCTTCCTGTTGTCTTTGTCATCACTTTGGCTATATCCTTTTGATTTACTAATTTTGAATGTTGCAACTATATAATTCTTCAGTGTGCCTTATTTTCACATTCGACTACCTTCTCTTCCAATCATATCATTTATATTGTTGATAACTCTTCTTACTCACATAAAATCTATTTCTTCTCCCAATTTATCTGTTAGAGACGTATGCCTTGTTATCAAATTGTCTCGTAATCTTTTCTTTGTTGGCCAATTTTGTGAAATTAAACTTATTCTTCACTTTTAATGTTGCAGAAGCCTTAAGAAAGTACACACAATACTCTTTTTTATAGAACAGAAATTAAACTATTAGTTGTTGGTAGTGAACCTCAAATTCACGAGGGGTTCCCTCAATACACAAGATAATAGGTATAGAATCCACCAAAGAAACAATTGAGAAAAATTCTTGAGTTTTATTAATCTGAATAAGAGTCTAACAACCTCTTAGTCTAACAACCTCTGGAGGCTACATAGCATATAAATACCAAAAAGGCAAAACCATAGGACGATTAGGAAAACATCCAAAACCACTTATCATGAGATTAGGTGGAAAAATACCAAATTTTCCAAAAACCGGAAAATTTGAGTTAAATGCAAAATCATAAACTACAAATCTTAATGGTTGTCCCATAACAAATGGGAATCTATTCTTATTTTTAAGCAAAAAGTTATTAAAGATACCAAAAATTACTAAAAATGACAAAGGCGAAAACCACATTTTCGTCTCTAAATTTTCACACAATTCCCACTTTGGTCCCTAACTTTTATTTCCATCACTTTTAGTCCCTATCTTGGAAAACGCGCCTTATTTTTGTCCCTACTGTTACATCAAAGAAGGAAAATGCACACGTGGTAAATGGAATGCACTGTTGGCACATTAAAAGCTAATATGGCCATTAAAATAATAATAAAAAATATTATTTGGCATCAAAAAATGCTACGTCAGCATTTAAATTAAAAAAATTAATTTATTAATTTTAACTAAATAAAAAAATTAAAAACCAAAAATCACATAAATTGAGATCTAAAGTGTTTTAAATTAATTAAAAACAGAATTTATTTTTTTTAGTTAAAATTAATAAATTAATTTTTTTTAATTTAAATGCTGACGTGGCATTTTTTAATGCCAAATAATATATTTTTTATTATTATTTTAATGATCACGTCAGCTTTTAGTATGCCAACAATTCACTCTGTTTGCCACGTGTGCATTTTTCTTCTCTGATGTAATGGTAAGGACAAAAATGAGGCGCTTTTTTCCAGGATAAGGACTAAAAGTAGTGAAAATAAAAGTTAGGGACTAAAGTAAGAATCGCGTGAAAATGTAGGAACGAAAATGTGGTTTTTGCCATAACAAAATTACTATTTTTGGGACCTTAACAAAGGAATTTTCCAAAATTAGGACACATTGCGTAGTCACGTGCTTTGATTCTTTGATTAGAAAAATGTTTTCTTTCAACCATCCAAATTTCATGCAATTCTAACATTGTTGCTTTGATGAGTTCTATTAGCACCCCTTAGTCTTGCACCATGATTTAAGGAGCTCTCGTTGCTCCAAAAGGCATGTGATGTCTATTCTACATCATTTTTCGAACCATGATTGTAATATGCAAATCCATGGAAAAGTCAACACTTGGAACAAGCCTTAGGGTTGGGCTTCTATTTAAGCTTTCCTCCCAATAGGTTCATGTTCATTTGTCTTCCTTTATTGTATTGAATATGATATATTTAATTATTTAACCACATATTTCTAATATTCTCCCTCACATATGAGCCAAAACTACCTTTTAATAGATGAGGTCCAACACATGTGAATTTAAATGGGAGATAAAATTATGGGAAGTAAAGTGGAGAAGACAAGGACCAAACTCAGGACCTACTATTCTGATACCATGTTAAATTACCAATGGTCCTAAAAGCTTAAACTATTAGAATATAATAAATTTAATTATTTAACTACATACTTTTAACACTCAGATAATTTAAGTTCCTTATATTTTCAATTTTTTTACTATGTCTTAAGTCAACTTGGCAAATGAAGCACTTACCCTGTAATAAAAGGTTTTGTTTTTTTTTTTTTTTTCAAGTTTGACTTACTTCCAGTATTTTTTTAACTGGACATATCCTTTTATATTAAATATTGTTGGAGAATTTAAACCCCGGTTGATAGAACTAACAAGTTTTAATCTCAAGTTATTAATTAGATTTGTTATGTATAAAACTTGTTAGAACAAACAAACATCAATATCATGTCAATATCATGCACAGCGGAAAAATAAATAAGACAAGATATGATGACACAGGAAAACCAATGAAATAAACTAGTTTCACAATAAAAAAACATGGGGGGAAATCTTCCTGAAAAGCAATCTATTATAATAAAGAGAAGTTTCAAATCTAGTACAAAACCTTTATCCCTAGACTTTACAATCCCCGTAGATGAACTTATAATAGAAACCTTCTACCACTTCAAAACCTCTGAACTCTTCAATATATGAACGCCACCCTTTTGCACGAATCCCAATACGTGACTAACTAAAGTTGCACGGCTCCCAGAACGTGACTAACACACCTTGAAGAAGATATTATTGGCTGCAAAGTTCTTCACTTCATCAATAATGAAGATCAAGAAGCACTTGGTTACAAAACCCTAAGGCGCAAAGAAGCAGTAGCTTCGTTCAGAAAGAATAAGGCATTTAGTCACTTTTTATATGTGTTCTCCTTGTATTCTCTTATGTGACGGCCTTTAAAATAAGCCTTATATATGTCTAGGGTTATGAGAAAAAAAAAAAAAAAAAAAACCCTACAAATACATAAGCATGGGCCAAAAATCAAATCTAAAAAATTGATTTTCATAATTCTTGATAAATAGAATACGTCGAGAGCTGTCGAGACTCTGTCCAACTTTAATGAACAGCCCTTCTTTACTTGTTTCTTTGTTCAATCTTCATGGCTTTAATACTTGACTTGAACAATATGTTTTTTGAAGTATTAAACACATCTTAAATCTATCCAATTACAAGTAAAGTACGTTTTCTCAAAGAATTAGCCAATTACATAAAATATGTTATTAACAAATATACAATGACAAATGCTAGTGAATTTTAATCTCCACCTTTTATTTAGTTAGTGGGTAATGTGACAAATTCTCATTAAAATAAAAGGAGATTTCTTTTAAAAAGTACTGTAGATAAGATATTCATCTTGCATTTAGTTATTTATTCTTTTTTTAACATATCTTAAGGATGAAAGAAAGTGGATGGTGGTTGTTAAATGTAGTGTAAAATAGATAATTGTTGTGAAGTGTTTTGAAATGTGAATATATATATAATAGAAAAAGTAGGTTCTTATGCTAAAATAGACATAAATTTTTGCAAGAGCTAATGCAAATGCTCTAAGAGCATTCATATCAAAGGAGCTACAAAATTTAGCTTTTGGCACCTCAAAAACCTACTTTATCTATTTTATCACCTTACTTTACAAAACACTGAACATCAATGGTTTTATTTTAGCAACAACACATTTCATATATCCAACACAATAAACAACAACCACAACAACCACCGCCACAACCACAACCACCCATACACAACCACTGGGCCTCGAAAACCACCATATAGCCACCACCACCCACAACTGCAATGCCCAACCATCACAATCCCTCCAAATTACAACCCACCAAACCTAGAACAAAATAACCACCCAAAACCGCCATCACTGCCACCCACAAGGGCCACAACCCCTACAAATCAAAACCCCCACCTCCCAAAATTCAATCACAAACCTACTACAACCTAGCCACACCCGCCAAAACCCAACCACACTCATCGTCGATCTCATGCAAACTCAACACCACTTTATAAAAAAAAAATGCATATCATTCAAAAATGTAGAAAAAAATAACTAGCATACTAGCATAATCATCAAAAATAACTAATAATTTCTGCAAAATCCACGACTTTCTGGTGTCTAGGAATAGAGAAAGAACCTGATTAGGATGAATCTCATCGATAACGACCATGCCAACCAATGCATCGACTTAAACCGAAATTGAAAGCTCTCGCTCCAATAACCTTTCACAACTTTGCTATGAGATCTAAACCTTGAAGCTCTCGATGATCTACCATTGATGGTGAAGCAAAGAAAATTCAATAAAACTCAGATATCATCAGAGGCGTTCGATCCGGGTTAGGGTGAATCAGCTTGGGGGTTTCAAAGGAGGAAGGAGAGTGAGTGATCGAGAGAAAGGACAGTGAGTGAGAGAATCAAAGAGCTAGGACTGGGGGGAGAGAGAGAGAGAGAGAGAGAGAGAGAGAGAGAGATTATGCTATGTGTAGGAGAGAGAAGACAAAGTATAATAAAAATTTGATAACAACAAGCTACAATAAGTTGCTAGAAGTAGCAAATTACTATAGCATGTATGCAAAATGTCTTAGCTATAACACCATTGATGTTGGGTGGTTTTTAGTGTTTGGAGGTATAAAATAGCTTTTTAGCTCCTTTACATCCTTTAGTGTGAATGCTCTAAGATGTCATTTCAAATCCAAATATCATTGTGTGAACGAAATCTATGAAACTTAAATCATCTTGAGTTCTTAAATTTATATCAAGAAATTCATACTAAAAACGATTCTTGGAATTCCTTGATTTTAAATCATCACATCCAATTTAGGGATACCATACGTTTCTAGGAAAATGGAAACTTTATATAGAATGCCATTTACATTTTGATCCATCAATAGACAAGAGAAAAATAGGAAGCAGGTTCACATTTTTTGCTAAATAAGATCAACTTTATACAATCCTGGCCACTTCTTTATGATCTTCATGGCAAAAATGGTGGTTGAAAAAAAAAAGTACTAGTAAGGCAATGGCGGCGACATGTTCAATCCACGGTGTTTCCAAGAACATCCTGACCTGAAAAAAAAAATTATATATAATAATTAAAAAAAATTATTTGTTTACCCTTAAAAAAATTAAGAACACCCTCAACCAAAATTAGGAACACCCTCAAATTAAAAAAGAAAAATTATTTGTTCTACTTTCAAGCAAAAAAAATCCAAAAAAAAAAAAATTGTAACAGAGCAAGCCCACCAGGGAAAAAAGGCCCGACATCAATCCTAAACAACAGATTACAAACCCAATCTAAAGAAAAAAAACAAGGTAAAGCAAACCCAACATGGTAGCAAACCCACCGATTCTCAAAAAAAAAAAAAAAAAAACAAAACCCAATATACGCGATTACAAATCAGAGCAACAGATTCATCAAGTAAAGCAAAATCAGAACAGAGCACATCAACAACAACAACCAACGAACGGTGCCTTCACCTCGAGCATCGCTCCAACAAAGCACATTGATCGTCACATCGGGCCTCAAACTCGAGCTCCAGAACTAGAACACATCGTGCATCGGAGATTGGAGATTGGTCCGATCGGATCGAAGACTGGTCTTCCTCACCTCGACATGCTACCCAACAACACCGCCCCTCAGCCTCGGGCCTCCCTGCTCCCTCAACCTCAAGGTATTTCTCTCTTCTCTCTCTTTTTCTCTCTTACATATACGAGTTATTGGGTATTTGGGTTAATGGGTTTCTCTCTACTCTTTGTCTCAGTCTCTCTCTCTTTATCTGAAGAATGAAAAGTGAAATCAAAATTATGAAATGAAATGAGAGTCTCTCTCTCTCTCTCTCTCTCTCTAAATTATGAAATGAAATGAGACTCTCTCTCTCTCTCTCTCTCTCTCTCTCTCTCTCTCTCGACTTTATCTAATATTCTGATTCTCTTTGAACAATTGATTGGCTGATTGCTTAGTTTTTTATAACTTTATTAATATTTATTGCCCCTGTTTTTGGCATTATCTGTTAGTGTTGGTGTTGGTGTTGGTTGTTGGTGTTGGTGTTGGTGAGATACCATTAATTGTCTTTTAGTGTATTGTGACATGTGATTGTGAATCTATCTGATTGGCTCTTATGATTGGGGGCCATGAGGCTTGTCTATTGAGTGAGGGGTGGATGCAGGCATGGGGCCAGGGTGGGATATTTCAATTAGGGGAAGTAAATGCACATTGGGAGTGTGCTAGTGCAACTAATAAACAATAATTTAATTAACCAATAATTAATTGGGAGAAAAAACTAATAAACAATAATTAATAATTTTATTAACCAATACATTATAAAAGACAAACAAATTAAATTATGTTAGGCTAAACAACAATTAATAATTTTATAATTAATGAAACAACAATATAACAAGTTATAGTTTATAAAAGACAAACAAATTAATGAAATAACTAAACAACGATAATTAATAATTTTATTAATATTTCAAATGAACTTATAGTTTATTGTTTATTTTTTTGCTAAAATTATAGACAAATATTTGATAAGAAAACCACATAAAAGGCATGCCTTTATGTATTTGCATGTTTTTTTATTGTTATTGTTGTTAATGTACAAATTTTTCTTTTTATTAAATTGTGTAATTTATACTTGTTGAAGAACACCCTGAAAAAATAATAATAATAATAATTCTAGAGCTGCCACTGCAGTAAGGCAGGCATAACTCTCTCTGCCAATCTTCTTTACAAAAAGTGTATTTGTTTCTTGTATCTTTCAATGTCTCTATTAATGCAAAGGAACGCCATATTGCCATATTCGTCCCTCCAATGAGACAATGATAACAGAAACATCGTCATGGTATCGACGTCGTTCCCCTTGTGGAATATCAAGCAACTCATGGAAGTCTATACCTGCAATCTCCCAAGCTCATTAGAGTTAGTTTCTCTTTTATCATTCTTTCCTGTCCTTATTTCATTTCTTGTTCACAACAACAAAAAAAAAAAATGATGCCTTACCAGCTTTCTTTGCAGCTCGAAACAATACTACTTCAATGAGATGTTGTGCAGGATCTCCATCTGGAAATGAAGCAATGAAGGATTCAACCCGAGCAACAGCTTCTTCATTGGTGAAGTATTGGTAAAGTCCATCAGAGGATAGTATCAAGAATCTGTCCCTTGGACCAAGTCTATAATGGTAGAGTGAAGGGCAACATGTAATGTAAGGGGAGGTGCCAATATAGTCGATTCTGAACATCTCCAAAAGTGCATCATTCCACTTGGGCTGCAAAGAAACCAGAGGAATTTGTGATCATCAAAACCAAAGCTAGATTGTTCTATTATACAAATATGTGAAGATAGAATTGAATATGTAAGACCTTTGCAGATCATTCACATTTCTGACTCAGAACAACCCATAATTGAATAAATATATGCTAATTGAAGAGGCTTCTGAGCTCAATACCATCTTTTGACTGGCACAGCTTCGAATTGAGTTCTTATCTAAAAATCCCCAAATTAGAAACCAGGTACATTTTATTAACATATTTCTAATGTAAATGGTATTTGCTTCTAATTTTGATGATAAAAAATATATTCAAGTTTTTAGATACTAAGCTGCTGCAGAGATTAGACACAATTATAATATATTTGCTAAAATATATGTATTTCGCATGCTTGTTGAGGTAATCCCCTCACAAATATATAAGCTTAGAAATTAGAATACCTGTTTGAGAAAGCCAGCCCCAAAAGCCCGAGTGACCTTCAAATAACCTTTCACCCGATCATTTGTAACGGCAGAAGCATCATCAGGATGGTCATTTCTGATTCTTTGAACTTCCTGAAAACCAAAAAGGCCTCTCAGTCATGAAAAAATCCTATAATCAAATAGAGAGAGTACAAACACTATAGTGTAATCATAACAAGAGAGGATCATATTACTGACAGACAACTAAATTACCTCTTCCTCATCTGCGCTGTGATCCGTAGTGAGCTGAATGGAAATTGAATTTGTTAGTCCCCCAAATCCAACACCACCCAATAAGTACTGATTGCTTAAAATTTCCTCATTCATCCGTTTCAAGTCCTGGTGCATTTTCCTTGGCCTGCGATCAAGTTCATCCTCCTGAGCTAACACAGCCCTACTATCCCCCACATTCATCAAGTAAACATCTTCACCCTTCATCAACATTACCAGAACACATGAACCCATCAGAGCTAACTCAGGATTGTTGCTCACCATCTCATCTGCTCTCTTCAAATAAGCATCCTCTGTCTTCCTTAAAGCCTCAGAGAGAGCCTTCAACACCTCTGAATGATTAACTCCAGCTAACCCATCTGGATTTGACTGTTTCTTTAACTTCCTATCAAGTTCAAAATCAATGCTGCCCACCCTTCCACTCCTACCTTTAGAACGACTATTCCCCTGCTCTCTCTTTATATTAAAATCCATATCTAAATCCAATTCCCCACTTCCTAAAATGTCATTATCCTTATCAGAATTCCTCGTTTGGGATTGATCACCTTCTGCATCTGTGGACTCAACCTTCTTATTCCAAAGCAACCCCTCGAGCTCATTATGCACAGCAGAATAAAGATTAGTAATCAAAAATTCAGGTGCATCAGAACCATTAAACCCATCATAAATTCCCACAAAGAGCCAACCATGTTCCTCAGAAATCACAACCTGAACTAGATCCTCCCCTGCCTTTCCTTGCAACCATTGAAGATTCTTTCTCTCAAAATCCGAACTTCCCTCATGATGACCATCATTATATTTCGTACACACATGTCCATGACCACTCGCATCACCAATAGTCACACTCACATTCCCATTCTCCTTATCCAAATTCGGTTCCTTAACTCCAACACCACTACCTCTTTTAACTAATTTCTTTGTTCGAAACATCCTGGATATTGCTTCCTTAAAATCAACAATGAAACGTTTCATAGACTTCACTCTACCATTATTTCGAAAAATGTTTTGTTGTACCTTTCTTTCATGTCCTTTCTTTATAGGATCCAAATTCAAAGGCCCAGAAACGATCCTTTCCATCGGTCCCGACATGAACCCTCTCTCTCCAGGACCCGAACCGGATAGAGGTTGCAGAGGTGCGGAAGCGAATGACGCGGTGCTAGCAAACGATGCGGCACGCTCCACACCAATAGAGGAACCCCACGTGTCCAAGAGCAAAGGTGACAAAGGCGTGGACGTGTTGGCACTCACAGAAGCGCCTGAGATTGTTGGAAACGTAGTCGTTGTGAATGAACAGTCTTCCTCTGAGTATGACGAGACCGAGAAGCCAGAGAGCCTCGGTTGGTGTTCGGGTTTTGGGTAGCAAAAGGAATGACCAAAGTCCAACACCTCGTCCAGAGTCTCAGGCTGGCCCAAAGCGACGTCGTTGTGGCTCTTTGAGAGCTCTCCTGCTTCACCAGCGAAACAGTAACACGCTCTTCCTACACTGTTTCCCATGATAACTCTGTACGTTATATAATGTTACTCTTTCTTGGACTCGTCGTAACTTGTATTGTAAGTAAGCTCAACCTAGCTAGCTAGCGTTAGATACTTAGATTTCGATGTGTTTGTTCAATGCGTGGTTCTGAGTGATATTGAGAGAAGATGAAGATGACGATGATGATGATGAAGAAGAAGAAGAAGAAGAAAGAGAGCTCAGAAATGAAATCTCTGACAAGGGCGAGGAAGAGTGAGAGAGTTGACTTTACAGATGGAAGTGAGTTTGTGTTTGTACTTCATAGAAACTTTTTTTTTTTTTTTTTTTTTTTAAGAAACTACTTTAATGTTTTGGAACTATTTTAATGTTAATGTAGGGGTTGACTTTGGATTTCTAGAGAGTTTTCGCGTGCTCTTGCAGAGAATAAGAAATTATATATAGTCGAGTCCCAAAATCTGAGAATCCAATGCCAACTCTTGGAAGAGTTAGGTAAAAACATATTATATGATGATTCTACTATCCGTCATTGCTAACGAGTTTTCTTGACGTAATGGGTAACCATTTATTTTAAAAAAATTTTGACATCACTTTTATAAAAAATAAAAAAATTTGTCAAAATATTAATTATTTTTTTTTCTTTTCTATAAAATTTTAATTTAAATGAATTGTTAACTAATACTCTAGGACAACTGTTAGCATTCCTCTTTCTTAAAAAAAAATGATGGTACTCTTAGGATTTAAGTAATGTTGCTGACCTAATAAGTGATGATGTTAAGACTATTTTAATTTTTTACATGAAATGTATAAATTAAAGTGTCACTGATCAGTAAAATAAAAATAAAAATTAATTGATTTTTTTGTAATTTTAATATTGTAAAATTTGTAATACTTTTATTGTTTTTTTATTAAATTTCATAACAAATAAGTTGGCAAGCTTTTACTAATTCTGAATGTAGAATTCTACAACCATATAGACTATTTTATAATATTTTTAAAATTATTAATGTAACAAATTTTTATCAGTTTTCATCGGACCATCTACTAGCATTATTTTTTTTAGGTAATTGTGATTTTTTTTTTTTTTTGCAATTATATTAAAGGAAAATACTAGGACCACAATTTTTGTCAGAACTTGCGCACGTAGCAATTTAGTAATGGTGGGTTCATAGAATCATATAGGTCCACCACTAACAACTCAAAACATGAATAAATTGTAGCAAAGTTGTGGCAAAAATTGTGAACCTAACATTACTCGTATACTTATCATTAGAATTTAGAAACGAGGAGCTAGCTATCTGGGGTGTTCTTATTGGCCATGTACACGCTATCTGGAGTTTATTAATACCATGCCTCAGATACTATATGGGTGGATTCTAGTTGTTTCATGCGTGACTAACGTGGATTAGACGAATGATTATGCGTTTATAGGTTTTTAAATTAATTAAAAAGTAAATCGTTGTGATTGTAATCATGTTGATGCGTGCCTTCAATTATTTTGATTGAGAAAATTATATTTTATATTCTTAAATCTTGTAAATTGGACTTGGTAGATAAGTAATTACATCATACAGACAATTATTTGAACTCTCTGTAACTTGTGTAAATTACAGTTTCATCTTTGATATCAAGAAATTTGTGATTCAATAACATAATTTGGCCTTTCCTCCTCTAGAGAACGGAGTTTGTCCTCCAAAATTCTGTGAGAAAAAAACAATACAATTAACTTATGGTTGCTAAACAAAAAATAAAAATAAGAGCAAAGATGAAAGAAGGGTTTACTTTGGTTTTTCCAAGGAAGAAAAAAATTGGCAATTTGGGCTTTCATCTCCAAGGGGTTGACAAAAGACCGAAAGAGTTCCAACTTCTAATGATACCATAGAAAGTGTGAATGACGCTAGCCTTTTTATTATTATTTTGAAGTTTACGATTTTGTGTGTTCCTTTAAACCCTGTTAATAGAGGTAGCTATCACATTGTTCGACTAATAAATAAAATAATGGCATACGTGAGAGTCAAAAATCTGTGTTTTTACACACACTGTATGT
Organism: Castanopsis chinensis; assembly: GCA_032878915.1. Classification (NCBI taxonomy): domain Eukaryota; kingdom Viridiplantae; phylum Streptophyta; class Magnoliopsida; order Fagales; family Fagaceae; genus Castanopsis; species Castanopsis chinensis. Next base: position 189,071 of record JAVQMG010000119.1, on the reverse strand, counting down.
GTGTGTGTGCGCGCGTGTGTGATGTTGTTACATATGAATGAATTGTTAGGTAAATACCAATAAAACCCGAAAGTGAATACAAGTGGCATCATGATATTGAGTAACTAATCATTTATGTTGTACAACAGTAGAAGTTCTAACATTAGTTATTGTAATTTGGGGCTAACAAAAGCGCATTCACACGAATAATAAAAATTAAAAATAAAACATCAACAAGAGATAACGACATTTAATGCAATTCAACCAACTCCATGCCTAACGTCCACGCCACCACTGCACACTCTTGATGTGATAGTCACTCCACAAGTATAAGTACTTGTGAGGTATGGGGGGGGCAAGGGTCAGGGTTCAAGTCTATAGGAGGGAGCTTCACACACATATACACTTAGATTAGACTAGAATATAGATTCTATCTTGAAAGAGATTTAGTTATAGCATTGTTAATGAAACTATCATGTAACAATTTCAAAATAAGAAAATTCGTTGAAAAAAATTGTAAGATTTTAAGTATTTGCATATTTTTGTCAATATATGAAATTCCATTTTTATAAGATTTTGTAGAATTTAAGTATTATAATGACCACTCTATAAAAAATTCCTAGAGCTGCCACTATTCACAACTCACACAAACCTCACCAACATAAATTCACAAACCCAAAGCCTTAATACACCCAATAAATCTCTCACACTCACAAAACAAAAAACTCTCAACGCCCAACCATGGGTAATCTTTCAACCCCTAATTATCTACCAATTACTCTTCGAAGAAACCCACCATGTTCTTCTAGAAGTTTTTCACCTCTCCCCACATGGGAGGAATCTTGGGCAAAAGCCACCAAACCCTTTACAATAATGTCTATTTATAAAACTTCAATTTTAATCCTTGATGGACAAGAAATACTCATTACTTCTTCAATTAGTAATAATAACTAGATTTCATATCTGATTAACGGAATAATAACTTCATGTTTGTAATTGTGTCCTGCCTCGCATGAATATCTAGGAGTAGTATCCTAATTTAACTTAGGAGCTTGTAACTTAATCTTAATTCTGTACTTGTGTGATCTTGTAATATGATATTCGTGACTCGTTGTGACATCAATAGGATTGTTACTTTTTGTTTTGTTCCTCTGTTCTCGGTTTATTTGTACTCTTGAAAGTTCTATTAGTTTAGGTTGTGGCAGAATCCATCCTTTTGGTGCGAAGTCCGGTCTCACATATAGTATCCTAGGGCAAACAGCCTGTTTAGAATTAGTTTGTACTCTCTAACAAATTAGTCTATCCAGCTGCCATAAATCGTCCTTCTTAAGAGGAAGAATGTGCTTTCTACATACACTACGTTGTATTTTCAATTAAAATATGTATCTTTGTGTTAAAACAGGGATCATTTAGATATATACTGTATTCTTTCTTTTTTTTATGGGAGATGGGGAGCTATCAGTAAGTTCAATAAGAAAGTATTTACTGTCGAGAGCACCTGTACGAATGTCTTGGCTTGTAAAAAGTTTTAAGAATTTATAAGTTTTTAACAAGAATCAACTAGCTAATACGTTCCCTGACCAATGGAACAGATTGTGCATAAAAACTTGTTTGCATGATATATAGGAATATAAAATTAGGTGGAAACTAAAAACGTGTAAATTTTCAAGATGTTATTTTTTTATTTAGAACCTAATGCAAAAAAGAAAAAAGAAGTATATTCCTTTTTATTGTTTTTTTTTTTTTTTTTGGTGGGTGAGACCTGAAATGAAATAAAGCATACATCTAAAGCATGGCTCTTTAAAATCATATCTTTCATTTTTGCTATATGTCACAGCTGGTAATGACCTCATGGGAACCACCTTCCTTTTGTTTCTCTCTTTTTAGCCAATACCTTTTTTTTTTCTTTTTTTTAATTGGAACTCAGAAAAAACGAAAAGAGTTCACAACCAAAAGAGTTGGCCATGAGATTTAGACCTGAGATGTCTCCTCTCCATTTTCTTTCACTATTTTAAGGGCTTTAATTCATGCAGTGCGTTGATGTTTACTAAAGACTAAAGAGGGAGAAAGAAATGTTAATGGGCCTGGAGCTGTACTGAATGGAATGGAAGTGATTGTAATTTATATATATATATATATGGGTTTAAGTTACATTTGGTGTAACTCAGGGACGGAACCAGGATTCGAACTTGAGGGGGGGCCAAAGCTTAAAACAATTTTTTTTTTTTAATGAAAATAAAAACTAACATCTATTTCATATTTAACAAAACACTACATATAAAATAAGGGTTTCTTAAACATTTCAACACAATTATCAAAATGGAATTCGACACTATTTCAGAAGAAATCCAAAAATATATATATTTAAGGGCAAATCTTAATTTTTCAAATTAAATATATATACTAGTTTTTTTTTTTTTTAATTTGGGAGGCTATGAAGACCAAAATTTAAAATTTTAACACACACACACACATACACATATATTTATATATATATATATATATATATATATATATCCTAGTTTTTTTTTTTTTTTTTTTTGGGGTGGTGGGGGAGGGGCAATAGCCCCCCCTGCCCCACTGTAGGTCCGTCACTGGTGTAACTTCACAAAAGTTACACATTTTGTGAACCATTGAAACATTGATTGCTACTAAATCTAAGGGTCAAAAAACATTCATAATAGTGTCATTATTATTCTCTAGAAATTAGTGATTTAGGCATTAACTCTTTTTATTAATTAAAGAAAAAAAAAACCATAGCATTAATTCTTTTTTTTTCTTCCATATCATCATCTTCTTCCTCTTGTCTTTCTTTATTCACTGTACTTTCAGGCCTCCACCATTCATAAAATTCTCAATATTAAATTGTAAATACAAGCTATCTTTATTTTGTTTTAAAAAACATGATTACCCTTTTGCGAATTCATTTATTATGGAGGGAGTATCGTTTTGCCATTACTTAACCGCAGTATATGGTCTGAAAAAAGGAGAAATTTTTTTTTCATCCATTTGAGTTTTTGGCAATACCTTGAATAAAATTTGTCATGACGGTTTTATAAATAATTAGTCTCAACAAAATACCATGTATGCTGGTAATTCTGTAATACTCAGACAAACATTCCTTTCCTCTTCGGGATTTGGGAGAACCCGCTTTGCCTCTGGCTCTGCACTCATCTTCTTCTTCTTTCACACACACACAGGTAGGTTTAGCAGAGTTGTCAAGAACTCAAGATTTCTGTTGGCGAGAGGAAAAGTTGAATTTTTTATTATTCAAATTGCAGTGCTCCCAGAACAGTGAACTATGAAGTATGAACTCAATAAAGTTGTTTCTCAAAAAAATAAAAAACTCAATAAAGTTGAATAAAAGAGAGGGGAGAAGTTGAATTTTTTATTATTCAAATTGCAGTGCTCCCAGAACAGTGAACTATGAAGTATGAACTTGTAAAGATAACAAATCAAGATCAGTTGCAGTGGCAGAGTCTGTTAGGAGCAAATCTAAGAAGAAGAAGAAATTGAGTGAAGATAGAATTGAATCAAATGAGACATAAGCTACATGTCGTATAGCTTTGTACTGTAAGCTTTGTACTGTATGAGAGCTACAAGTCGTATAGCTCTATTTATCTGTTGTGAGTTAGTTAGTAAGATTTTCCTTTCTCCTATTGTATATATATAGAAGTTGTAACTGTAATTGTATCAATGAATTCATTTTTCCATTTTTCTTCCAATTCTGTTTTGTAATAGAACTCAATAAAGTTGAATAAAAGAGATGCCTGTCGAGGAAGGAAAAAAGAATCAACAAGCTATATTGTACTGAAGTGAAGAATGGAGCCAAAAATATTGTCAATGTATCCCACTTTCTCGAATAAATAAATGGTATTTCCATTTTTTCATAATAAATAAATAAATGTTGTGGGTTTTTTAACCCTCAGTTTTAATAGTAATCAATGATTCACTAAAGGTGTAACTCTTGTGAAGTTACACTAGATGTAACTTGAACCTATTTATATATATATATACATAAAATAAATAAATAAAAATTGATCACCCTTTGCCAGCCTTCAAAATCCAAGAATTGAGAGGGACAGTTTGTTGGAAGGAGTTGACATATATGAGGACCGAGCCCATTCTAAATTTGGGGCAGGTAGGATTTCAGTTTATTTTCAGTGAGTTTTCTGACAAAATTTTCATCAATCACAGCAATTTTTTTTTTTTTTTTTGGTATAGACATCAATCACAATTTACATCTTAATATGTATCCTTATTAGTTGGTAAAGGGCTGAAGGCTCTTCGTAACAATTTTTTAGTCCACCTTGACAAAAAATCAAAGAATTTCAAGGAAGGTAGTTGGCACTCCATAGCAACTTATAATTGTACTTTATCTTCAGATTGGATAGGGTAGTCTATGGGAAGTGCAAGGGATTGTAATCTTGTAGAGCACTTTGACACTACCTTCTATCATGTAAAAATCGATTTCTTTAGGAATCTAAATAGGACATGATAAGATAAAATCATTATTTATTTTTGTGAAGGCTTTGGACACTGAGCCCAAAATTCTAAGACAAGAGCCCAAGGTACTTTGGGCCAATTTCAAGACGACATGCACTTAAGGGGCTCATTCTTAGGCAACATGATATTTTGTTTAAGATGCATAGCTTAGCTTCTCACAACACATGAGACCCACATGTTATGAGAAGTTGGATATATACCCAAAATATGATATACTTGGGCTTAACCCTTCATTACAGTGATGTTTGCCAGCAAAGCAAAGGCATGTTTTGCACAGCCCACAGGTCCTAAGTCCACACAGTAATTGGTGTTGAAGCCCAAGCTATAAAAAAACTCTAACAGCTCTATGTTTAAAACCACCCAGAAGGGAGGAGCACAAGGCTCTAGATCTCCAAAACTTGGTAAGGCTCCAAATCTCCAAAATAGACGGGGATGGCTGATTGATGGTTGAAAAAACCTATTCAACTAACCATTCTTCGAAAGCTTATTTGGTGTAAGAAGCTTGGTTGGGAAATACAAATGGAAAAAAGTGAGAAACAACATGCCTATTTCCCATATTTTAGGCCTCCCATCACTGTATTTAAGTTCTTTACACTTTACTTCTCTCTCTTTTTCTCTCTAACATCTTTTAGTTTGCTGTGGACTATCGTCTGAGAGAGGGAGCTTTCTCTTTGAACTGAAATGAGACTCTCTCTCTCTCTTTGAACTGTAATTGGCTTGGTTTTACAACTTTACTTTATAACTTCATAATTATTTGCCCATGTTTTGACTTTATCCGTTGGTGTGTTGGTGAGTTTGTCTTTTATTGTATTGTGAATTTATCTTATTGGCTCCAATTGTGACTCTTGTATATTGAGTGGGGGGTGGATGGGGCCATGGGGTGGGATATTTGAATTGGGGAAGTAAAGGCATTCAGAGGCAGGCACTAATACATTATAAAAGACAAAATTAAATTATATTAAGCACTAAGTAGTAGATTGAGCCATAGATAATGCACATGGGATGTGTGCTAGTGTGTGTTAATGCACAGTATGGTGTGTGCTAGATTGTTAGTAGTTAGTAAAAAAAATAATAATGAAGCAACTTAACAACAATAATTAATAATTTAATTAATCAATACATTATAAAAGACAAACAAATTAAATTATGTTAGGCTAAACAACAATTAATAATTTTATAATTAATGAAACAACAATACAACAAATTATAATTTATAAGAGACAAACTGCGTAGGTAATTTATGCTTCTTAAAGAACACTCTGAGAAAAATTCCTGAAACCGCCACTGGGTTCAATCTAGTCTAGGCCACCTTAGTTAGGTAGGGTTTGGTCTGGATTACCGATCTACATTTTTGGGCTTGTGGTTTTGGACTCAAAAATCCATATTCAAGCGAAATTTCTAATTGTAAAAGGGTTATTAAAATTTTTTATTATTATTATTATTTAAAAACAGTCCAAACAGTTATACAGTCTTGAGCTTTAACGGTAAAAGCGCTACCTATTTAATCAATGAATTAAATTGAGCAATGAAATGACAATCAAACCAAACTTACTGTAAGCCAATTTTGAATTTTTTGATAATCATAAGGCTAATGTGTCTGATTCAAAGTCAAATACTGCCAGCCAACAGTCCAAACATATTGCCATAAAAGAATCCAATTCAAATTCAGATACTTGCCAAACATAAGTCAGCCAATATCACTCCCTTGATTCTCTCCTCTGTAGCACATCCCTTGACTTTAGCTGATTCTCTATAAATGTAAATCTGCTGTAATTATATTCTCTACAATTTAGGGAAGTTTGTATATATTAATACAAAGCAGGACACACCTCATTTTGGTGTGGTTTTTCAGCCTAACACAAACTCTGTAACTCTATTCCTTTATGGTATCAGAGCTGTATGTCCAACGACCTCCAAAAAATAAAACACAATTTTTTTTCTCCCCAGCTCTTCTCTTTTCTTAGCTTTTCTGTTTTCTTTGCTTTAACCAATCTCAATGGAACACACCAATTCTTCAATTGGTGTCGTGGTACCCAGTCATTCAGGGTTCATGTCAATCAAACTAGACAGAACCAATTATCCTCTTTGGCTTGCTCAGATTGTTCCTATTTTGAAGAGCAAGAGTTTGATGGGATTTGTAGATGGTACAAATCAATGTCCTCCAGAATTTAAACGGGACAAAGATGGAAAGGAGACCACCGAAGTGGATCCATCTTATATTACTTGGCATCAACAGGACCAAATGATCCTCAGATAAATCAATAATTCTCTCTCCCCACCAGTGCTGTCCACAGTGGCTCGTTTCACATCAGCACATGCAACCTGGTCCTCACTAGAGAAAAGGTATGCTTCTCACTCAAAAAATCGTATTCAACAGTTGAAAAATGATTTATGTAACACAAGAGGAGATGGACTTTCAGTTTCTGATTTTGTGGACAAAATAAATCATGTTGCTGACAATCTTGCCTTGGCTGGCAAACCCATTGATGATGATGAACTTGTTACTGTTATTATGAATAATATTGGTTTAGCATATGAAATCACTATTAGTTCGGCACAAGCACGTGACACTCCTATATCATATGATGATCTTGTGGCATTACTTCTTAGTGCTGAAACAAGGCTTCAGAAACAACAAACACCTTTGCTTGACAATACTCCAACTGCGATGTATGCTCCCAAATCTAATAATCAAACTACTCGAGGTCAAGGTTCTCCACATAACCGAGGGTCTAATATGAGAGCCAGAGGGTCCTCTGGTTCACGTCGACCTCAGAATTCTTGGTCCCATTCCAACTCTGGTTCCACGAATTATGGGTCCTCTAGTAATAATTCTTCTCGGCTGACTTGTCAAATCTGCAATCTTCCAGGACATGGTGCCCATGACTATTTTCACAGAATGAATCATGCTTATGAAGGTCGAATCCCAACTCAAAAACTGATGGCTATGGCAGCTGCTGCATCCTTGAACAATTCTCAAATCACATGGCTTTCTGATACTGGTGCATCGAATCATATCACTTCGGATCTTGCAAATTTGGCTATTCACAATGAGTATCATGGCCAGGACCAAGTTGCTGTGGGTAATGGTGCAGGTTTGAATATTGCTCATATTGGTTCTAATAAAATTTATCATGGTTCATCCTCCCTTGCTATGAATAATATTTTACATTGCCCATCTGTCGCTGCTAATCTTCTTTCAGTTAATCAATTTACTCGTGATAATAACTGCTATTTTGTTTTCTTCTCTGATTGTTTTTATGTGAAGGATCTAAGCACGGGGAGGACACTTTTCCACGGGAAGAGTGAAAATGGTCTCTGCCCTTTCCATATTCACAATCAGATTTCTACCAAGTCCAGTCGTCCACTTGCATTTGTTGGTGTCCGTGTTGGTGCTCCAGTTTGGCATTCTCGGCTGGGTCATCCTGCCTCCAACACACTTTCGCGTCTTATTTCAAATAAATGTCTTCCTATTAGTGGTAAAAGTTCAAATCACTTTTGTAATTCTTGTCCTTTGGGCAAGAGTACTAAACTACCTTTTCATTTGTCGGATTCAATATCTAAATTTCCTTTGGAATTTGTGCATTCAGATGTTTGGACTTCTCCAACTGTTTCTATGAAAGGATCCAAATATTATGTGTTATTTGTGGATGATTTTTCTCGTTATTCATGGATCTTTCCTATGCAATTTAAACATGAAGTTTTTGATACTTTTGTCAAATTTAAGTTGCATGTTGAAAATCTTTTCTCATCCACAATTAAAGCTTTTCAAGCAGATGGAGGTGGTGAATATACTAACCTTGCCTTTCAAAAGTTTTTAACTAATCATGGTATTAGTTTTCGCTCCTCTTGTCCGAATCACCCTGAACAAAATGGATTGGCTGAACGAAAACACCGGCATATTGTAGAAACTGGTCTCACTCTTCTTGCTCATGCTCATATGCCAAATACCTATTGGGTTGATGCATTTAACACTGCAGTGTATTTGATTAATAGACTTCCAACTCGTGTCTTGAATTATCTTAGTCCTTATGAAAAGCTATTTCAAAAATCTCCCACTTATGATAGTCTTTGAGTGTTTGTTAGTGCATGCTTTCCTTATTTGCGACCCTATAATACAAATAAGCTGCAATTTCGTTCTAAACGATGTGTGTTTTTGGGTTACTCTCTTAATCATCAAGGATATCGATGTCTTGATCCAAGCACTGGTCGTGTCTATTTATCCCTTCATGTTATTTTTTATGAGTCTTCATTCCCATTTCAAGAGACCATTAACACTGTTTCTGCAGAGAAAGGCCCCCTGGAATCTTTGATACCAACACTAGAAATGATTCAGCTACCTTAGCTACATACACCACCTTCTTGTTCTAGACCTCCACCCACTTCTCCTACTATACCTCACGCTCCTCAAATACCTACCCCACCAGACCCACCTATAGCTTCTCATCCCAACCCCACTGTACCACCTACTTCTACATCTTCCATTCCAAATCCATTACCACCTAATCCCACATCACAAACTCACCCAGAAAATTCCTCCCACTCCATGGTCACTAGAAGAAAAGATGGAATTTGCAAACCCAATCCAAAATATGCAATGAATGTGGTATATGATTCTCATTTGATTGAACCAACCTGTTATAGCCAAGCAGTTAAACATGCAGAATGGTGTCATGCTATAGGGGCTGAATTTAATGCCTTGCAACGGAATGGCACTTGGTCATTGGTCCCTCCTCGCTCAAATATGAACATCTTGCCTAATAAGTGGGTGTTTAAAATCAAGAAAAGATCTGATGGTACTATTGAGTGCTATAAAGCGCGTCTTGTAGCAAATGGTTTTCATCAAAAAGAAGGACTTGATTATACCGAGACTTTTAGTCCGGTTGTGAAACACTCCACTATGTGCATTGTTCTTGCTTTAGCCATTCATCAAAAATGGCCTATTCGACAATTGGATGTTCAGAATGCATTTCTCCGTGGCCAATTATATGAGGAAGTGTATATGCGTCAACCTTCTGGGTTCATTGATCCTAATTATCCACACCATGTTTGCAAGCTTCATGAGTCCCTCTATGGTTTAAAACAAGCTCCTCGACAATGGTTTCAACGATTTTCTAATTATTTAGAGGAGCTTGGTTTTTATGAGTCTAAAGCTGATTACTCCCTCTTCACATTTCGTAAGGGTACTTTGATCATTATTCTACTTATTTATGTTGATGATATTTTGATCACAGGGGATAGTTCATCTCATATTTTCCAGCTTATACATAACCTTGGGAAACTGTTTTCTATGAAGGATTTAGGTCCTTTGCATTTTTTCCTTGGTCTTGAGGCCATATACAGTTCTGGTGGTTTATACCTAACTCAAACAAAATATACCATGGATCTATTACATCGCACAAAGTTTCAGAATGTCAAGCCTATTTCTTCTCCTGCTCATACTGGACATAAATTAAGCCTTTATGATGGTGATCCTCTTCCTGATCCTACTGAATATCGAAGTGTTGTTGAGGCGCTACAATATTTGACACTCACTCGTCCTGATATCGCTTTTGCAGTAAACCAAGTGTGCCAATTCATGCATCAGCCTACCATAACTCATTGGATTGCTATCAAAAGAATATTGCGTTATTTGAAGAGCACTCCTACTCATGGTCTGTTTTATCAACCTGGTTCTCTACGTTTAGAAGCCTATTCTGATGCTGATTATGCCCCGGAAATCCAGATGATCGTCGCTCTACTGGTGGCTACTGTATTTACCTTGGATATAATCCCATATCTTGGAGTGCCAAGAAACACCGTACTATATCTCGCTCAAGCACAGAAGCAGAATACCGTCAATTGGCATATACTGCAGCTGAGATTTCATGGCTGCGATCATTGTTCAAAATTTGGGTGTCTCTCTTTCAACTCCACTTATTTGGTGTAACAATATTAGTTCCATATCTTTAGCCTCAAACCCAGTGTTTCATGCACGCACTAAACATTTGGAAGTAGATTACCATTATGTGCGTGATAAGGTTGTTCGCGAGGAGCTGGATGTTCGCTACATTTGTACTACAGATCAGGTAGCAGACATGTTCACCAAAGGGCTTTCTTCTGCCCGTTTCAAATTATTGGCCAACAAGCTTATGGTACGCTCTTGTCCCATTAGCTTGCGGGGGTGTGATAATCATAAGGCTGATGTGTCTGATTCAAAGTCAAATACTGCCAGCCAACAGTCCAAACATATTGCCATAAAAGAATCCAATTCAAATTCAGATACTTGCCAAACATAAGTCAGCCAATATCACTCCCTTGATTCTCTCCTCCGTAGCACATCCCTTGACTTTAGCTGATTCTCTATAAATGTAAATCTGCTGTAATTATAGTCTCTACAATTTAGGGAAGTTTGTATATATTAATACAAAGCAGGACACACCCCATTTTGGTGTGGTTTTTCAGCCTAACATAAACTCTGTAACTCTATTCCTTTATTTTTAACGTGAAGAAGGCTTCCTTTTACAGATTAAAAAAAAAAAAAATCAAACAGTTTAGAGCTTTGACCTGACTGACATTTTAGGCTACCATCGCAACTTTTGCATGGTACAATAAGATAATTTAGGCCATTCTTTTAAGTGTCACTACTAGTAAGAAACGGTAACATGACAACAGACCCATTAATATTCATATAAGCGCCATTGACCATTCACATCTGCTTTCTAGAAATTATTCTATTTTATCATCTTAAAATTATTTTATCAATTATATCATACCATTTTATAGCACATCCAACATCCTAACTTTTATTTATCTTATCTATTCATTAAAATATTAATTTCACCAACTTTTTCTCTCTCTTCCTCTTCATAAAAAATAATTAAAAATACCTACCCACCACCATAAAATACAATATAAACCTTTTATAAGTTGCTACAATGCCATCATAAAAATAGGAAGGCACTGTAGCACAATTGCAAATTTTTTTGCAATTGCAAGACTTTGCAAGATCGGGTAATAGGGAGTTTTGCGGCTTTGACACTAAATATTACCAATATATGGCATTTACAAACCCAATGTGAATGCTTAACCGCACCTAAAATATGTTTACATAAACCATGGCAACGAGTTCATATCAATATACCTTGAGGGAGGCTTGAGGGGCGGCGCTGCGGGCCACGACAGCACTTTGAGGCGAGGAAGGACTCGAGGCTAACCGTCGCAAGCTCTAATCCGATCGGACCAATCTCCGATGCCCAATGTGCTCTATTGCTTGAGTTTGAGGCTCGATGCGATGACCATGTGCTCAGTTGCTCGAGTTTCAGGCACAAGCATCATCGTGCCTATGTGCTTGGTCCGTTGGTCATTGTTGTTGATGAGGTTTTGTTCTTTAGGTTAAGTTTCTGATTTTAGTTTTGGCTTTACCCTTTGATGAATCGGCAGACGCGTATTGGGTTTTGGTTTTTTTTTTTTTTTTAGAATCTGTTTGGGTTGGGCCAGTTGGGTATTTAGTTAATAATTATTTTGATTTAAAAATCTGGTTGGGGTTGGTTTTGTATAGGATTGATGTTGGGCTTTTTTTTTCTAGGTGGGCTTGCTCTGTTATAATTTTTTTTTTTTTTTTCCGATTCGCTGTTCCCTTTTTTTTTTTTTTTAAGATTTTAGTTTAAATTTTTTTTTGAGCTTTTTCTTTTTGATTGAAAGTAGAACAAATAATCCACCAAAATTTAATTTTATTGGCATAAAAATATTTTGAGGGTGTTCCTAATTTTTTTTTAAGGGTCGATAAATAAAAAATTTTAAATTATTATATATAATTTTTTTTTTTCAGGCCACTGAACGTGGCACCGCCTCTGACTAAACCGTCCTTCTTTTCAATTGGTATTGGTCCAATTTTTAACAGACTGACCAAACTAGTCTGGTCCTAAAATCTATTTAAAAACCAGACTAATATCACCCTTAACACACATACACACACAATACATACGTACATATATATATATATATATATATAAAATCTATTAAACACATACACACACAGTACATATATATATATATACACACACACACACACTTAAGACTTATGTCTTTTTTTTTTTTTTTTTTTTTTTGCTAAACTTAAGACTTAAGTCTTCATCACATTTATCTCCAAAAAAAAAGTATTCATCACATAGTATAATGTTATCACATATTAAATTATCAATTCAAAATCAAATAACGTACGTTCTTAATGTCATATGTGAGTAAATATTGACCAAAATAAAATAAAGAGATAAAAAGAAATAAGTTTTTTAAAATTAAAAAAAAATATATCAAAACAATGATTTAGTCACATTTCAGCTGAAATCATCAACTCACTAGCATCAACTCACTAGAATGGGTAATTCTTAGGTACCCTCGAAACACGAAAAATGACTCTCTCTCCTCTCACATTCATAGTGGGGTCTACTCATTAAATTCATAGTAAGATCTATCATAAATGTAAGAGGAAGAGGAATAATTTCTTCTTATTCTAAGAATACCTAAGAATTTTCCCACTAAAATTTAGTAAATTGGATTAGATTCAGATCCTCTAGATTTTTTAGAGTACTCTACCAATAGATTTCCTTAAATCCTAACCACTCTTTAATAATTTAATGATCTAGATTCTGTCATGTCAACATTCCATTAACAATATTCTTAAAATAATAAAATAATGTTACAAATAAAATAATTAAGAATATTGTTAGTGGAACGCTAACATGGCAGAATCTAAACTATTTAATCATTAAAGAATTGTTAGAATTTAAGGAAATTTATTTAGTAGAGTACCTTAGAAAATCTAGAGGATCTAAATCCGATTGAACTATTATAGGAAAATAGATAAGAAGATGCCAAAACTTAGCTAATGTGGAATTAGGAGATGATTGTGATTCATACAATTTAATTATTCAGAAGGTAATTTTTTGACCGAAATAAAATGAAATTCAACACTGCGTATATTAGCTTTTGTACCGGGTCAATTCTCTGCGACTCTGCCCCCACACTTAGCTTCTTCTTCTTCTTTTTTTCTTTTCTTTTTTCTTTCTTTTTTTTTTTTTTTTTTTTAGAATGCCCCCACACTTACCTAGGAAAGACAATATTCAAAGAAAACAATACCAAAAAGTTTTTATATACATAATAAAGATTTTACTAAATCATTTTTAAAAAAAAATTATGAGAAATTGAAAAAGCTGTCAAATTTTTTGACAACTTTTTCAATTCCTAATAAAAACTTTTCAAAAAGTCCTATCAAATACAAAAAACTTTTCAAAAAGGGATCCACAAAATAAAAACCATAACCAAACAGAGGGCGTTATACCGTTAAGTTGGTTAGAACCAGAAGGGCAACATGAAAACATTGGCGCATGTTAGAACTTAGAACCGAACACAGGCCAAGAAAAGGAGAGAGAGAAAGAGAAAGAAGGCATTAAAGCTCAGAAATTTGAGGGAGAACAAATACCAAAACCAATCCGAAAACATAGGGGATGGAATAGTCTCCTCCTTTGGTGTCTTTGAACCAACAAACACTTGATCTTTCTTTGGTTTGTTAATTTATCGTTGTATTCTTTGTTCAAATAGAAAAAATATTTATCAATGTATTCTTTGTGCCCCTCTCTCTTGCCATGGCTATGGCCAAAGCTTTGCACAACCGCAACAACTTGTTGAGCCACACATTTCTCCTTCCCAAAGGTAATAATAATGTTCCTTCCCTATCCCTTTTTTTTTTTTTAAGGAAAAAAAAATGCTGGGATTTTTTAGTGATTCAAGTGTAAAGCAATTAAAATGAAAAACAAAAACAAAAATTGAAGAAGGCCTAGGGGTTTTTATGCATAAATATATATATATATATATATATATAGATATATATATATATTTTTTTTTCCAGAAAGTTTCATAGCCCATAATGATAATAATTTGCCTACCTTTTTTTCTCTACAACCAAACATGGACATCAAATGCTTAATTGGGTCTTCCTTCCTTCTCATCCCCAACCACTCCAGTTACCAAAATGAGAGAGGAAGTCTTGAATTTTTTTTTTTTTTTTGGGGGTCAGAGATAATTAGCTAAAATCTTCAAGTTGATTTCATTTATCTGTTTCTCTCTCATGTTTTGGACTTGTATAATTCTTTGCTAGCTTATGGGGAAAATTCCTTTATTTTCAATATAAAACCATGCCTTTTTTTTTGGGGGGGCCAGATGGATTCAATCATTTTTAAAATTTTACAAAAAAAAAAAAAAATTTATCTTTACCAAATATCAATTAGAGCTATTGTCATATGAAAATTCAATTTTCACAATCTAACACATACTTATGCCAAGACAATGGAATTCCATGTTCGTGTGATCAGTGATGCTTGATATTCATGCTAACTTTGGGCAGGTTTGACAAGCTTGTAGCTGAAGTCATTTGTCATTCAAGCAAGTTTGAAAGGCGGAGTTTCTGAACAATGGGAAAGCATTCTTCATTTTCGATGGATAGAACTGATCCAGGATGTGTGTGGAGTATGCTTCATTTTATTAAGTACCAGCACTGGGGTTATATTAAGAAAAAATTTACACCCAAATGGCGTGGTGGTGGGCGTGTCGTGGGTAATCAACATTTTTTGATGCAAAATTCTCTTCATCTAATTACTGTTGGGTTCTTTAGTTGCTTTAGCAAGACATGTTAATTTGGTGTCATATCTGTATGTGATCTTTAAATCAGATGATAAGTCTTCTATTCATATACTTTTCAGACATCAGATAGGAAGCTTCTTTCAGTACAAATTTGAATCTGATTCTGATATCTGATGGTATTATGCCCAAGATAATTACGTGGACTGAGAATACGTTTGGTACACTGAATGGGAATTACGACAGAAATTGTAATCTTTAATACTAGAAAACTTTAACATTTATTTTAGAAAACTTCTTACCCATACAATTATATTTCCTTAAATATTGTTATTTTAAATTTAAGAGAAATATGTAATATTTTTTATGATTTTTTATTTTTATAATTGTTAGATGTATATGAAAAGTTTGTTTATTTGGAAATATATTAAGTTTTGAAATTATTGCATTTACTAAGAAATAGCCAATACAACCTTTTAAAGAAGTTTAGTTATTCTTCATTTTAAAAAATAGCTATTCATAAAGAATGATTATTTCTTATAATAAAAACATAACTAAACTGAAGAATAATTAAACCATAGGAATAACTATTACATTACAACATTTATTACAATCTACCAAACATGCCTTGAATTCTTATTATTTTGATATGCATAATGTCCTAGGTGGAAACATCACTGCTATTATTACTCTCTTCAGGATCCCTTTGACGATAAACTGATATGTAACATAGACCTCACTTTCCAAGTTACATATGTTAACAACATCTTTTTCTTCTTTGTAGGAGTTGGAAGCCCAGGGAACGATACAACTGCCTTAAGAGAAGACAAAAGGCATAAGTCTTATAGTGCTGATATGGACAACTCTGTTGTAAGTTGACGCAAAAGGATTTTTGCTAGCATGCACTTGTACTTTTTTTTTAAGACCAAAGTTTTTATGTGAACCACCTATAGAATTTAGAAAGGGGGGAAGGGCAGGTCTTGGTTCTTGGTCCTGATGATTTAGGATTCTAGTCAGTACATTGAATTTCTTGGTGATCCTTCTGATTTTAGATTACTGACAGTAGGTTGAATCTAAAATATGGAAATTAGAATGTATCAATTTCTGATTAGCATCTTTACAATAATAATTTAATAAAGAATTTAGCAAAGTTGGTCTGATTTGAAATTTATCAGGTTGGAGAAAAAATGATACAGTATCCTCGAGAACCTAAAAGTTCTGTTAAAACCAGAATAAAAGCACTGATTGCTGAGGAGATATCCAAAAAGAAGGGCCACCATCACCGAACTTCATCCTGTCCTGCTAGGCCACTTTTAAAGCGAAGTGATTCCATTCATCACTTGCAACCTTCAGCTTTGGATCCTCTTGTTGATCCAGTATTAGATGGTGGAAGTTCCAAAAATCTTCGCCAAACACATGAATACTCTTCCGCTTCCAGCACAACAGATCCGCTGCCTCCGGTGTCCCATGAGGGTCCAGTTACCAGCGACAAAAGATTTGATGACACCATGTTTACAGGAGAATTCCTGAAGCATAACCAGCTTAATGAGAATCAGAATCAACCAACTGAGAACCACACACTTTTTCAGGAAAAGTTGGACAACACAAAGCCTATGATGGAGCAGAAGTTACCACATTCAACGGAGCTCACTCCAGATTCTTCACTCCAGACAAAGGATTTTCTGGACACCCTCGACACAAGAAATGTAAAAATGGCATTGAATAAGTGTGAGTCATTCCCTTTACCTGGCTCATCAGGCGATAGAGGTTCTGTGCCTAGTAAACTGACACACATGCAAGAGGGGATTGGGTCTCATGCAACAGAAAAGGTTAAGTTGCATAGTCAATCACAAAAGTCACTCGAGTCCAGATACTCGGGAGAACTTGTCAAAAAGTTGATGCCGTACAAAACTGAGTATGAAGCAGATGGAATTCTGAGATCAAAGAAAAATACAGCTGAATTTGCTAATATTTCTTCTCTAGGTTCAGTCCAGCTTCTGAAAACGCGAAGTGAGATACATGAGAATCAAGTGGTTGTCAAGAGTTTCAAGGATATTAGACAGAAGATAAAGCATTTAATTAAGGAGAACAGAAAAGAGAGGCATCGGATTGCTATGGATGCTATCCTTCACAAAATTCCTCATGGCCGTGAGTTTTATAAGGAATGGAAGGAGATTGCCCATCAATTGAAGCACCCTGCAATGAATAGAGAAGGAAGAGACAGTCCTGGAATTTATTATTCTTCTCCTTCCCTCGGCAAGGGCCAAACACACCACATGAGAAGAACATCATCTCTCAAAGAGTCAATGGAAAGATATTCTCAGTTGTATCAGACTAGTTTCAACAGAGAAGCCAAATACCGATCCTCCGAAAGACCAATATTGAGAAAAGAAGAGGCATCTTTTCCTTCAGTAAGTCCTTCATTTAGTGCCCCCAAATCACTGGCAAGGGTTCGTTCCTTACCTATTCTCCAAGCTTATATCTATCAGGGCGAGGACTCTTCTGATGCTTTTTCTTCAGGAAGAATAACTAGCAATACTGCAGATGTCACGGAAAGCATAGAGCATAGTTTTGTTGAACAGAAAAGCCTAGACCTTCCTATAGATTCAGAAAATCAGTTTCAAATACCTACTCTTTCTGAAAGTAAAACTCAAGAAAACTTGGTTGGACTTGGTGAAACTAATGCAGTTATTGGAGATGAGTTTGAATCAATATCAATTACAAACAATGAGGCAAATGCTAAAGTGGGTTTAATTGTTGATCATTTTGAAAACTTGAGAGCAGAGGAAATAGCTTCTCACAATGACAACGAAAAGGATATTGGATCCACAAAGGAACCTATTGCTATTCTGGAAGAACTAACTCTGGTCTCTCTGCCTGACTCCAATTTTCAGGAGAAGACAGCCAGCCATGAAGAGTTTCCTTCATCAGATGGTATTCCCATTTATCATTTTTTTTTTCCATAACACTTTATTATATCATCTCAATTCAAGTGTGTGTATTCTCTTGCATACCATCTCTACCCCAAGTGCATGTATTCTCTCTCAATTTAGATTGGTTAGGTTAAAAAAGAGGAACGCATGATTTTTTTACTTGAAGTGAATTATTTAGGCAAGATATATTGAAGTTAGAATTTCAGAATTATCTTTTTAGTGCTTTTTTTCTTAATTACATTATCATGTAGTTGTACAGCAAAAGGTCCTGCCTTGGATTGAACGGACTCTAAATTCCTGTTGCTGCTGCCAAATTATTTTTACATATATAAGTTATTGATTTTTGTGTTTGATTGTTTCCTGATCACTTTCCTATATTAAAGTACAGTTTTTATCCATTCATAAAGCTATTTTACTTTGTTCCCTTTAAATTGAGTTAAGAAAATTACCTGTCCCTTTCACCAAACTGTGTGCTTCATCACTGAAATGGATGGTGATTATATGAAAGCAGATTCAGAAGAAGTGAAGGGCAGACTTTCCAGTGGACTGGATAATGTGGTCAATCAGCAACATGAGTCTGGCATGATTACCCCTGTAATGGTTGACAAAGGAGTGGAACTTCAGAAAGTAGAACTTCTGAAAAACCTAATGGAAAATGAAATTCCGCATCTTCAATTGGATGCAAAAGACAAAGCCGACTTTAATTACGTGAGAGACATACTGAAGCTGTCTGGATTCAGTGGAAATGAGGCCCTTGGTACATGGCATTCTGATGACCAGCCACTTGATCCTTTGATGTATGAGGAAGTGGAAGGCTGCCTGCTCCCGGATCCTGATTGTTCTGGAGATGAAGAAGGTGAAAACTGTAGTCACCTGCTTTTGTTTGATCTAATCAATGAGGCACTCATGGAGATACATGAAAGGTCATACAGCTACTGTCCTGGTCCAGCAGGATACCAAGTTCTTAAAGAAGTCTGGTCACTTATAAGATGGCACATGAGCCCGAGACCAGAGGTTCACCAGCCAGTGGATCGTGTTCTGATCAAAGATCTAGCAAAGAGAGATGGATGGATGAATCTCAAATCTGATACTGAATGTGTGGGGCATGAGTTGGAGGACTTGATTTTCGACGATATTTTAGAAGAAGTTTTCATGGCATGAACGTGGGGCTGGAACAAGTTGCTTCTAAAAGTGCCTTCTTTAACTTGATTAGCCATAAAATTTTTGGTTCCTGGTTTTTTCTGTTACTACTTGCTCATATTGTTTTACTCAAAACTTCATGAAAAGAATAGGAAAGAAGGCAGGTGACAAAGAAAGTTCTTGTTGTATTAGTACTTTTAGTATAGCTACACTTTATTTGAGAGTTCATGAAAGAAAGAAAGAAAGAAATCACATAAATGTTTAGTTTTAGTGTTATCTCCATTTTTAATTCTTATTAAATGAGGCTAAAGTAAAGTGTAATTTTATTCTCATTAAAATAAGATACTCTTGTCTAATTTGGGCAAAATATGATGGGGCTTACCGTCCCATTCCCTCCATTTTCCTCTCTTTTAACTCATCCGATTTTTTTTTTCTTTCCTATTACTCTTTCTCCCTCTATAAATTATTTGTTAGTGAAAAAATCTATTCTGCATTCTTTGGATTAGGGTTCTAAAAACAAGAAAATAAAATTTAAAATAATATAATTAAATTAGTTCGTCACAATTTGTTAGTGGAAAAAGTTACTCGGTTATATTCTTTGGATTATGGTCCTTCAAATAAGAAAATAAAATTTTCAAATATGTCAATTGAATCTTCCCTTGATAAAATCCCTTATGATACAATTTATTAGTTAATCATCTCTAGTTTATGATACAAGTTAAGTCATTTATGGCTTTCCCTTCTTTTCCTCTCTTTTTGCTTATCCATCCAACCATTATCTTCCTTTCCATTCTCTCCCTCTTTGTCACAAATAGTTTATTATTAAGTATTACTCTTTACTCCTACAGGAAAGGGGTTTTCCCTCCCCATCCGCCTCTGTAATGCAACTTGCAAGTGTCCCTTCCTATACTATACCCATAATGAAGATTCTGACAAGGAACGTTATAAGAGCGAGAAACAATAGATCCCATTCCCACAATCGCTAGCTACTCCATACTCATAACATTCTTGTCATCATGGAGCCATTGACCATTGGGACACCACGTTGAATCAAACTCTGAGTTGAGTTTCCAAGTTGATTCCCCCAGGTGTTTAGGTAGGTCATGGCTTTTGTGGCGCCACCAACACCAAAATGGATGGTAGTTCACCACTCAAATGAAAGTATTCACCCTGGGCATAGCTTTTTTGGATAAACAAGTCCGTCTTATTTTAGACGAAAATAACACCAATTCAACTTAAAATTTTCTTCCAAAATAAGAGGCAGGAGTTGTGGTTGTATTATGATTTGATCTTCTTATCTTTGTTATTGTTTATAAATTTTGTGGCGGGCAAAAAGTGAATCAGACAAATATGGTTGGTTTTAATCCAATTACTATTCGCTCACACAATTAGTTTATAGAGATGGGATGTAAGGTCAATCTTTAAGTATCTGTTATAAAACAAAAGGTGAATGTCAGATCAAAACTATGTGTGTAGTATTCAACGGGAAATTGCTTAGAAATGGCTAAGTGTTCATCCTCGGGTTTAGTCTGAGAATGATGTTACAATTGGATGATTCCTCTCTCTCCTTTTCTCTCCTAAACTAGACCTCCCTCTAATCTGGGTGTTTCTTGGTTTTATAGCAAAGATGTATATGGATTTGTACATTTGGAGGGTCATGATCAGACTTTCTTAATACTTGTCTCATCAAGACCTTACTAGAAGGTTTTTACACTAGAGTATTAATTATGAGAACACTATTTATAGTCATTTCTCCATTAATACGGCCAGCTAAGTGGTTACAGTGCATTTAATGCGGAGAGGATGGCCACTTTGTCCTTCCTTTTTATTCTTTTCCATGTTCAATATTAAGTTACATTTGTCTCCCCTCGTATTGTGTCGGACTCCCTTTGACTCTATCCCTCAACCTTCCTAGGTTAGGCAAGTGTTCTTAGCACCCTCGCCAATTATGGTTGTTCAGCCTAAGTACAAGTAAAGTGTATATTTTCCCAGGATAATAGACCTACGTTTCTCAAAGTTTACCTTCATAGGAACTTTGTCAGCCATTCGAATCCCCGTCCCCCCACAAATTTATTAAAGATTTTTCCCAGAAATATTTTTCTTTTTTTATTTGTGTTAACTGTTAAGTAGACTATTGGTAATTGCGTAATTGATCAGTTTTTCTTAAATTTTAACTTTTATTTTCCGAGATATTGGTTCTCTTTTTCTATATACTTTCTAGCATGTTGACATTTACATATTTTCCAAATTAATTAATTATTAAAAGTCCTAATAGTTGAATCAATTAACCCGTATACCGATCCTTTGATAGATTGGTGCTTGGTACAATTCAGATAACCATGGTCGCAATAGGCAACGTCACAGTCCCTCCCATACGGACCAAAGGGCTCCACAGTAAGAAATAAGATTCTTAATCTTAGATTTCTTCTCTTTAAATTCCAACAAAATTTTCTAAGAACATTTAGTACAAATACATTGTCCTAAAACAAGTAACGAGCCAAAAAAATGGATTTAGAGAAAAGTGGAAAGAAAAAAGAACGAAAGCGTCCAGGGAAGCAAAGTTACAAAATTTTTGATAGACTTGCCACAATTTTAAAAATTGAAAGTAAGAGAAGAAGAAAAAGAAGGAACTTGTGACACTTGGTCATTCGTCATCCGAATAATTGAACTTAATGGAGTGGGATTGCAAATCAATCTGCCCTCCTCTGTATGTCCCACGCTTCTTCTTGGTCTTTTCATGCCGAAAATCCCTGAGCGAGAGAGAGAGAGGTTGTTAGGGTGATTCTCTCATACAATGAAGAACACAATGTAAGCTAAGATATCAAAAAAGCGCAAGATATGCGTTCTCATTCACATTGTAACGCTCATCTGTGATTCTCTCAGCCTGAATCTTCTTCACTCAATTAGAAACATCACATATAATAAAGGAAGCAGCTTTTATCATGTTTTGAAAAATTGGCCGCTGAGTTAACAGCCTCTGTTTGTTTCCCAAAAAATTGGCAGTGAAGATAATAATAGTCAATAGTGTTGAGGCCAGCTTTTACCTCAACAACAAAACGCAAAAAATAACAATATATCCTACTAATATTGACATATATTTCATATTTAAAAATAAAAAAATAATTTTGACATAAATGCCATAAAAGCAAAACAAACCTTCCTCTAACTTGCCCAAGAATTTCTTGAGCTTTAGCACCATAGCCATTTTCCGCACCATCCTGCAGAGAATTGACCAACAGTAAAAATCTAATACACGCACAGAAGAAAATACAGACCAAATTAGAGGGGAAGGGAGAAATACTTTAAAAAACACACACACAAAGTATTAGTATATCACACCTTTGCCCAGTAAGAATTATCTTTTAGCCTCTCATCAGTGAATACCACATCATCAGCTTTTACCCGCTGAAATGCAGTAATTGTCTTTGGCTGCAACAACAGAACCCATCAACATAAATATCACTAGCAATCTACAGCAGTTAAGAAAACAACATTTTCACAGAAAAACTCTGCCCCTTGAGAAACATCCTCATCATCACACACAACATAAACAAAAAAAAAGAAATACAAACATTAAGAAAGAAAATCTCATCAGCACCAAGTTAAATCATAACAAAAAGTGTGAGTGGGGAAAGAACCAAGAAAAGAAATTAGAAACAAATATTACACCCACAATTTGGTGCCCTGAAAATCTGTCCTAAAAGAACTATCATTTTCACAGCATCCCATGAAACTCCTCCCAACCACCCAGGGTAAAAAACCAATTCAAAACCCTTTTTTTGTAGTAAGTACTAATTTGTTGAATATAGTGGTTCCTTTTAAAGAAATATTTGAATAAATCCATCAAGTATTTTAGAGATACTTCTTCATTTGAACTTAGGAGATAATTTATATAGAACAAATGGGAAACAGTAGCTCATTTAAAGTAAAACCTAGAATACTCGAACACCTCATTTGAGAATACATACCCGTGTCCTTTTTTAAAAATTAAAAAAAAAAAAAAAAAAAATACAGGACACAAGAACAAGAGGAATCAAATACCATTTCACAAAACAAAGCGAGCATTCATGCTCTAAATAGTAATAGTGCATTTGAAAATTCATAAATATCTTTATTCTTGGTTCTCATGGAGTGCACGAGGTACATACCAATAAAAATAAAAATAAAAAGTTTGTTTGCTTAATTTTGTAAAACACGGAGATAGATCTTAGATTGTTTTTGCATTCAAAATCAGTGTGCATATGTCCATAAAAAGCATGCGATTACTGCATAGAACCGATTGACTAGTTTCTATTGTAATATCACCTTAAAGCCAAACTGAACCATAAAAATAATTCATACACACAATATACGTTATGAATTTTACTGATATATACATGCATGTATGTGACCAGAAGTACACCCAAAGTTAAGTAAACAAAAAGCCACCCCAAGAAAAGTTAATATGGCAATTCCCTCAAACTAATTGTGTCATGTTTGAAAAATCAAAAAAGCTAGAAAGGCTCAAGCACTGAATTTCTAGGAAGCACGGATACTTCAGTTTCACCGTATCTAATACATATCTGTACCAGATAAGCAGATACCTCCGGGATACTCCTGCATGCATATCGTGGCCTTCTAAAAATAAATAAATAAATAGGTGATATGTTTGGGATACGCCGATGATACTACTTTTTGATAAGAGATAGTCCAAACTTATTAAGATTTTTATTTATATTTTTTTACATAATGATTTCAATGTTAAACACTTATCTAGTTATCTTTTATTTACTCTTTTGGATCTTGGTTTGTATTCTAAACATCCTTAAAGGCCATGAATTCGCTATGCTTAACAATATATAAAAAATATATATAAATAGAAAAATATATTTAATAATTAATTAATACACATCCCACACCGTATCGTATCCTAGTTTTTCAGGAATTTTCATATCACCATATCTCGTATCGTATTGTACCTGTACCCAAGCTTCTTAGCTGAATTAGCATATCACATATTAATAGCGGTTTTACAGAATTGTCATTTGAAAAAAACTATATACGAAAAAAATCTCATGAAGTTGGTGCTAACTAAGTCCAAATTGCTATTGTTACAAATATTTTATAGCTTGATAGCCAATTTCAAATGCAGAGACAACAACATTCACCTTAAATAACCCATGAATGAAACATTTACTGTATGATATTTAACAAAAAGTTTTTGAAGACACTCTTTTCTCCCTCCCCCTCCCCCTCCCCTTCTTTTTGGATAAGTACTCCGAAGACACTATTCTCTTCTTATTATCTATCACAATATTTGAAGTAAAATTCATCTTAATTGTCCAATGGATTATGAATCACTGATCATATTCCCCCATTTAAAGAATGATGGGTCCCAACTTACTCTAATTTGTGGTATTTTAGATGAAAATGCTACATCATATGATGAGAGAAGCTGAAAGCAACATAGGTAGAAGTGGTTAAAAAGATATGATAAATATGAAGGTGAAAATGTACAAATGTACATAGGATAAAATATTATAAACCGATATAGTGGCTGACCTCAAATAGTCTTAAAAAAAGGGTCTATAAAATCAACTTGAAATAATTGGGATTTAGGTTTTATCTAGTTTGGTTTATTATATATTATATAACTGAACTGACACATAAAGGAACTAATGTGAACTACAGGAATATCATTCAAGCAACAACTCCTAACTTTACAACATATATAAATGACAGGACTCTAAAAGTATGCACATGCATATTGTTTACGGTAGAAATTTAATACAATGGATAGTCCCACATGCAAACCAGAGAAAGCAATATATTAGACTCAGATGGTACCTCCAACAAAAGACATGTGATGATAGTATTTTGGCAACTGATCATATACATGGCTGCATTTGATAAATTGAAGGATTTGGATTTTAATTTTTGAAGTTGGTGCAAGTGTTGATTAAGAAGGTAGTTAGAATTGTACCTCAACTGAACCATTACGTTGCTTCTTATTTTTATGAAAGGCAGATTTCTCCTCATTTTTCTCAGTGTTTCCATATGCCTGCCCATCAAGATTTTTGCTAGATGGCTTTTGAAAATCCTTTGAACTAACTTGACCACTTTCACCTTGACTTGCCTTATCACTTCCTTGGGATACATTCACCTTTGCAGGTTGCTCACTTCTCTCGGATTCTTCAACAGCATTTTTTTCAAGAGCCTGGAAATCATTTTCTTCTGAAGCCAATCTTTTCCGTTTTTTGGAACCTTTCTTCCCATTAGCTAAAACCTCATCATGTGATGCATCAACTTCATTTTTTTCAGAATTGTTTCCGTTTACATCTTCTGTCTCAAGGTCCTTTGAATTTCCACCAAAAACACTTTCAGAAACCAAACCATCCTTCCGTTTCTTCTTACTTTTTGATTTGACACCAATCTCTTCTGAAGATACTAGTTCTTTAAATTTTTCTTCAATTGCTCCAGGCACTGATCCAGATTCCAACTTGCTTTTCTTTTTCTTTCTCTCCTTTCTTTTCATATCAGGTTCCTCTGCAAGTGATTCATGCAGAATATGATCAGCAGGTTCCTTTGATATTTCTGTGTTGACCTGTTCAATTCCTTGACCAAGAGAATCAGAAATCTTCTTGCTTTTCTTCTTGTCTTTAGATCTTACATTTAGTTCCAGGGCTGCATCATTTGTTATCATCTCATTGGAGTTTTTAGAATCCGGAATTTCACCTGTGGCTCCATTGACAAAAGCATAGTTATCACTCTTGCTACCTTTTTTATTTTTCTTACTTCGAGTTTCCAAATGCACAGTAGAATCACATTCTCCATCTCTTTTACTAGTGTCATCTGCCTTTGTATCTGATATTTAACAGAACAAGAATGAGTTAAATGAAGATTTTTCCATTTGAGTACATCCAGCATTCACTGAGAGAGAGAGAGAGAGAGAGAGAGAGAAGAGGGGGCAGGGGGGAATTGGACGTAAGTGATAACTAACAATAAAATCTTTTTTTTATTGGTAAGTTACACATGCACTCAATGGATCACCCACGACATCAACCTCCACCTTGCTCTTAGAAGGGAAGGAGGTACCATTTGAGCTGATGTCATTGGCAATAACTCCCACTAACATCATTAAATTTCTGAAAATAATGTATTAAAGAAATGTCGGCTTACTTTGCACATTTTGGTTGATTACTCCTGTATTCCTGCAAAATACACAATGCTCAATAAACAAGAGCATAGAAACTGGAATTCAATGTCTAAATTAACAATGGCACAATAGAAAAAGCACAAAGTGTGAAAGGTAGATTTGGCAGCTGACAGGTAGAAAGACCATCCTGTACATTGGATACCATTCAAGAGATCATCAATGATATCATCCAGACATTGAATGAAACAATATAAGTGTCTGAGTGAGTCCTTTGACATCATGAAAACTAAGAAAGCCACCATATATATGTTTGCCAGAGGCATTATAATGATTATATTTTATTATAGACTAATGCTTGCATTAACATGCATATATATAATGTATGTTTAAATATAATCAAACATATGGGAATGAAGAATTTTCTCATCATACCGCATATCCATATACTTGTAGCAAATATCCTCCAAGTCCAATGTGGAACACTTCAAAACATCTTTCTGCAATGAGAACATTGACAAGTGGAATTCAGGTCAAACTACAAAGATATGCTCTCCAAGAATGCTGAAAATATTTTACGCAACATAATTGGAAAGAAACAACTAAACTACACATAAACACATTACTAAGGACATCGATGTCATCGTCTGCTCAAAAAACCCCTTTGCATGGATCAATCCTACTTCATAATATCCAGTGCAAGTCAATCAAAAACAAATTTCTTTGATATGCAAAAACCAGTCAAGAATGTTGAGAACAATTCGTCGTGGAGGATAAATGGAGAAAAGAATTAGAAACGAAAATAACCAAAAACAATTAGTGAATAATTACAGACGTCATATAAGATATAAGGCAAGGTGCCAACAAGGACATGGAGCACGTCAAGCCAAGTAACTACTAAAATATAGAGATGGGCCCCATGTCAAATATTTATACATCTGAGACTTGTGAGTGTGTTTGTGTGCATGTATATAAATGTACATACAAATTATAAATACTTGAAGGAAAAAATAAAAAAAAGTACAACCAAGTACACAAGCATAAAAAGGAATTGCCAGAATTTTAGGGGATAAAAATTGAATACAAAAGTTTGCGTTTGTATAAGCGGTTGGAAAACTGTGTTTTAAGTTTAAAATAAGCGTTTGTAAAAAAGCTACGAGGACTTGTGATTGCAAAACAAAGTTTTGGGTTTTAAAAAACGCTCTTTTAATCTCCCAAAATGCCTAACCAAACCGACCCCAAATATGTCTCTGCAAGAAAATAATATGAAACTAAACACAGCCATCACTTCTATAACCATACCCCATCATAGTATAATTTATATACAGGGCTTTCCAAAGGCCATCACATCACAACAACAAAATAGCTCAGACAACTTTTCCAGGTTATGAACCTCTTCACTTCTGCTACTGATTTATATCCAACCCAAGTCATTCAGGCCAATCCATATCTAACTTAACTGGGTCAGTCACACAACTAATTTTCCAGCAGTTTTTTTTGTTTTAGTTATGGCATGTGTGGTTTATGTCTTATGAACCAGTTTTGTAATAACATTTTCCACTTTGTCCTACTACGATTTTGAGCTCTATATACAAAATTTTATGAATCTAAAAAAAAAAAAAAAAAACCTGGAGTTGAGCTTCAGATAGGAACTTCTTGAGGGTCTTGGAGAAGCCATTGCGGTCCAAGAAGTGAGCAACGGCCTGTAGGAGAAGGGGCTTGTGGTCGGTGCTGGGTTTCTTCATGTTTAGCACAACTTGGCGAGGCTTCAGGGCTAGAAGGATAGGGTCCACTGCTTCCAATTCTCCTCTTCTTAGGGTTTTGGGCATCCAATGTAGAGCAGAACGAACTTCTCCGCTGCGCCTGTGCCGCCCCTATTGACCACTGGAAAGGTAGGTAATGGGCTGATTCACTCTAGGAATTGCGGGGTTTTGTTTAGGGTTTGTAGAAATAAAACTCTTATTAAGCCTCCCTCACCTATAGCGTTATAATTTAATGGGCGGTTTTTTATTTTTTATTTTTTATTTTTTAGAAACATGGCGGTTTGGAGGATTTTTTTCCAAAATAACGCCCAGGCGAAAACTATATTTTCGTCCCCACATTTTTACGCGATTCTCACTTTGATTTTTATATTTTATTTTTATCATTTTTAGTTCTTATTTAGAAAAATGCCTACTATTTTGGTCCTTTCCGTCAGTGCCTTAACGGCATTGACCTACGTGGCAAACAGAATCATTAAAATAATAATAATAAATTTTATTTTGTCCAAAAAAAAAAACCACATCAGCATTTAAATTAAAAATAATAATTTAATAATTTTAACTAAATAAAAAATAGAAATCAAAATCAAAAATCACATTAATTGAGATTGAAGTGTGTCTTGAACAAAATAACAAGAACACAAACTCAGATTTAAGAAAAAAAAAATTAAAATCCAAAAATCACAAACCAATAAAAATATAAAATTAAACTATAACATTTTCTTGCCCTTTCTTGGCAACCAAACACAAATACACGAACTGATTTCCAGCAAGAACACAAACACAAACCCAGCAACTGATTTTTCTTGTCAACCAAACACAAACCCAAATCCGACCCCACCCATCACCAGAACTAGCCTGCGACTGAAGCCTGAGAGCCACCTGCTCCTTGTCATCCCCAGCTGACCACTCCAACTCGATTTGAAACCTTAGCTCCTGATCTTGAGCCACTATCGACGACTCAGAAGACGACCGCGATGCCCAGCCCATCGTCGTCGATGATGACGACGAAGCGGAGGAAGACGAAGACACGAGGCCGAGACTCTCCACGGGCTCTTCATTGCCATAGCTTAGAGCGAGGTGGAAGATCTCCGAAGATCGCTTCTAGCCTAATCCCTAAGACATTGTGCGAATCCAGATTGGAGATTGAGAGTTTCGACGACGCGATCTAATCGGACGGCGAGGTATTGAGGAGCCAATGGAGTAGCATTTTTTTTTTCTTGGGATTTGAATGTGAAGATGATGATCATTGTAGAGAAAAGGAATTTGGAGAGGAAGGAATGGGGGAAATTTAGAGTTAGGGATTTATGAGAGAAAGAGTCAGAGACGGTGAAGTTGATTAGTTTTAGAAGTTTTTTTTTTTTTTTTTTTAATTTCTGGGTTTGTGTTCTTCAATCTGGTTTTGTGTTCTTGTTATTTTTGTTGAAGACACACTTCAATCTCAATTAATGTGATTTTTTATTTTGATTTCTGTTTTTGATTTTTTTATTTAGTTAAAATTATTAAATTATTATTTTTAATTTAAATGCTGACATGGCTTTTTTTTGACAAAATAAAATTTTTTATTATTATTTTAATGATTCTGTTTGCCACGTAGGTCAGTGCCTTTAGGGCACTAACGAAAATGACCAAAATAGTAGGCGTTTTTCTAAATAGGGACTGAAAGTGATGGAAATAAAATATAGGGACCAAAGTGAGAATCGCGTGAAAATGTAGGGACGAAAATATGGTTTTCGCCTAACACTTATTATCAAACTATTTTGTTAGTTAGCAATGTTTTCAAACTATTTGGGAAATTAACCTCTCGAGTCTGTTAGAGTCTAGTTCAGTGAAGCAAATCTAGTGTGAGAGTCAAGTTCCACAAAACTCGAGTATTGGAGACGCGATTTGTATGGAAATCAAGTCCTTAAGAGTCAAGTTCCCTAAAGCAGATCCAACAAGAACACAGCAACCTAGCAAGTAACAAAAAACACAGCAACAATGCAACCTAGAAAATGCAGCAATGCAACAGCAACGGTTCGAATTCTCTCTCTCTCTCTCTCTCTCTCTCTCTAAACCAGATTTGCAAAAACCCAAGCCTTTGGGTTTTGGGTATTTTTTTGAATTTTGATTTAGGTAGTTGGGTAAAAAGAAAATCATATTCTCTCACTCTCCTTCTAAACCAGATTTGTTGAAACAGAGCCTTTGAGTTTTGGGTATTTTCAGAATTTTTGATTTGGGTCTTTGAGTTTTGAGTATTTTCTAAATTTTTGATTTGGTGTCAAGAAAGAAAAAAGAAGGAAGAACAAAAAGAACTAGAAGGGAAAAGTATCCTGTAGGAATTGGAACTCGAGTTTTTTCCACATAGAAATCGAGTTTAATAGACTCAATTTGCTACAGTGAATTTGAGTTTTTTAGACTCGAGATGTTAGTTTCCTAAATAGTTTGAAAACGTTACTAACTAACGAAATTGTTTGAGAAAGGTTGTTATTTTGAAAAAATCCCCGATTTGGATTAGTTTAGGGTTTGTATTCATTTTAAGATTTAGTCATGTAGCTACTTAATTAAAAAATCCGTTTACATACTATGAGAAAAAATCTACATAGCATAATTATAAAATGAGAACCTAAAAAATAGTATCTAAGTACTGTATCTAAGTCTTTCCCCATTACTAAATACTAATCACACGAAAAACTATTGAGTATTAGATATGATTTAATGTTAGTTTAATTAATTTACTACAATCATCATATCATTATAATTTAACAAAAAAAAACTTTATAAAAGTATAAAACTATACATGCGTGGTATACTTCAAAATATGAGGTAACACTAATAATATATACATTGTAGCAATTTTGCAAGATGAAATCTAAAATAAAATCAAATATACATAATAAGCATAAAATTATGTGGATTTCAACTAACTCAAATATTGTAAAATCAAGTGTTATCTAATAAATATTGTAACTCTTTTGAGAATGAATCTTAATTGAGCACAACGTTTAACAAATTTATTTCTTTGTCTATGATGTATATGAATATTTTGCAAACATAACTTTGATAGGTTTTTGTAAATATATTTCAATAATTTTTCATTTCTTCTTCTTTGATTGCATATTACGATTCCAATCTAAAAAATTCCTAACCTCAATATAAAATATGCAACTAAGCAAAAATTCAAATAAACATTAGGATTCCAATTATCTTTCATGCATTCCTACTCTCTTATATTCAATGACGATAATCACATTTAAAATTTTAAAAAATAAAAAACTATAATAATAAATTGAAACACAAAATACTATACTATCCATTGAAGATTTGAAATAATCTCTTAAACTACCACAAATAAATATGCAATATGAGCAAAATTAAATAAAATATTCTTTTTTATCCAATAAAATATTCTTTTTAAAATCTCATTTTCAATAGCTTTTTACTAGTCTATATATATAAAACCGAAATCTCTGAAATTCTCACAATTTTATATGTCAGTGCAATATTTAAATAAAATTATCAATTTATTTTAAAAAAAAATTTAGTCCAAACTTAACAAAGAGTGAAACACTTTCTCTCTAACAAGTCCAACTTAAACTCAAACTCATCATTATCGTTTTTTAAAAAACAAAATTATTTTTGTTTAATCCAAATTTAATAAGGAATAAAACTCTATCTCTCTAACAAGCTCAACTTAAACTCACACTCAAACGTTGATAATTTATCTCTAAATTTGCAATGTTAATCATGAATACTATAGAATCAATGGAAAACCCAATAAATTTTTTAAAATTTAATAAAGGTATGAGCTCTTCTTATGTTATTTTATTCTCCTCTACCTTGTTAAAAAAAAATTATTTTATGGTTTTTCATGTATTTTTTAAAAATTCTTTTTTGTACATGAGCCACCAAATTCTCTTTAGCCATTTTTTACAAGATAAAAAAGCTTGCAATAATTGAAATTATTTTTTTGACTGTAACCCATCTTTCTCTTATATTTTTCTATTGTTTAGTCATATTTTTTTTCAATAATTTCTAAGCAGTAAATCATCTGATTCTTTAATAATTTTTAGTCTTCAAAAGTTTTAATATCTGAATTTGAGTTTTTTTTTTTTTTGGCAGTAATTGAAACTGTCTGACAAATTTTTTGTAAGCCATTACACGTTCAAACAATAACTTCTCCGTCAAATTGTAACACAAATTGAAGTCATACAAGAGCAAACCATGCAATGGTGTAGTTTTTTAAATTTCTTATAAAATAATTTTAGTCTACCTCATAAATAGGTAGGTTCTCGTGAATAGCATAGGTTAGCGACTAGTATAATTTTATTTTAGTGATAAATCCATAAAAATGATATTGCATTATTGAAGATTACTAGATTATAATCTTAGATATTTTCTAATAAATAGTAATAGTCCCTTAAATTAAAATTTGATAGGTTTTTTAAAAGAAAAATTAGAAAGGGATAATGATAAGTTGATGAATAATAATCATAACCTAAAAAATAAAACTAGGCAAAAAAAATTAATGAATTTTGTAGGGAAAAAGTAATGAATAATTTCATTCCAAATTATATAGATTTGATAAATTTCAAATTAAAAATTTACCAAAAATGATAACCTTGGGAGAATTTGAAAAATATAGTGGTTGAGAATTTGAAAAATATAGTTGCTAGAAATGAATATATGAAAAAAATTACTCAGTACTTGATTTCTTAAAAGTAAAGTACTGTACAAAAAAAAAAAAAAAAAGATAAATCATTCTACATTCCACACTCTAACTACTAGTTACTATTTTAAATATTTATAATCCACTTAATAATATAAAATTTACAAAAAAAGTAAAAAAAAAAAAAATACTCAGTACTTGATTTCTTAAAAGAAAAGTATTATACAAAAAGGAAAAAAAAAAATATATAGAAATAAATCGCTCCACAAACTCAATCTAAATACTAATTACTATTTATAATCCACTTAATAATATAAAATTTATTAAAAAAAAAAAGTGAAAAAAAAAACTTACTCAATTCTTAATTTCTTGGAAGTAAAGTACCATACAAAAACCAAAAAGTTTAAAATTAATGAACATAAATTTTTTAAGTAATATTTATGCATATGTAACATAACTTACCATAGCTCGTATTAGTAGATTTTAATGAAATTTAAGCCCTTTCCAGATGTTCGGGGGACAATCAAGAAGTCATGAACGAAACTGTCATTAACGTCGACTAATAGTCGGGTACATTGGACGAAAAAGTTGATAGAGGAACATTTCCGGCTTCTTTTTTATCAAAAGCCCACTTTACATTTTGTCCCCGGCCCATTCAAA
Organism: Castanopsis chinensis; assembly: GCA_032878915.1. Taxonomy (NCBI): domain Eukaryota; kingdom Viridiplantae; phylum Streptophyta; class Magnoliopsida; order Fagales; family Fagaceae; genus Castanopsis; species Castanopsis chinensis. The sequence continues at coordinate 155,699 of JAVQMG010000119.1, read as the reverse complement.
TCGACAACAGGTTTTGCTTTCTACTAGGTACTAATGAAATAGGCCGAGTTTCAAATTCAGCTTTGAACCCACGTGGTAAGGGATTCTATTCAATGTTAGAATCACGATGAACTTCAAAACAATTTAACATTTAATTACTTTTTTTTTTTTTAAAGGCTTTTTAACTGTTAGAAAAATAGGTGGATGATATTATGGGTTGTACTCTTATGTTGTATGAGTGTTACTCTTCTAAAAAGGATGAAAATTTATAGGAAGTTTCTAATCATGATGTATCCCTAAGAGTTTTTTCATTTAAGAACATTCATTATCTTATTACCGCCCCTTCATATATAAAAAATAATATTGAGAGATATCTCCCTCCAACCCACTATAAAATTAAACCAGTTTAGAGATATCTCCCTTCAACCCACTATGTGATGATTAGATAAATCATCCATATGCAGTTTTATTTACATTAATTTTTTTAATAAGTAATATGATTAATTTAAATAATACACATAAATAGTCTTATAAATCTTCACACGGTGAGTTAACCTACTATTTCCTCTATGCGTACCCAAATTCTACTTAACTAGGCTTATAATTGGGCTCACAACTTATTTGTATGGTGGGCTTGAAGTTTCTTATTAAGGGTAGTTCTTTACCAAGTATCTTACACCTCTCAACTCTCACGAACTTCCCTCTTCCTCTCTATAAGTTTCTCTCTTTAGACAGTACGCTCTCTCTATCACTCTCAGTTCCTCACCCAGAATCAACAACCCCTTCTCTTTACTCCTTCCTCCTATTTATAACTTGAGGTTGGTAGGGTGCCCATGATTAGCTTCTGATCTCACTCATGTGGGTGGGGTCCAATTTGATTATTCTTGATAAAGATTATGCTCTGTTGGAAACAGTAGTAATAGTATTGGAACTGATTCCTGCCTCCAAAAGATTGCTTGACAGCGATACTCTCCAAGGCAATACCAAGCTGCCGAGGGCATGGCCCATGCCGAGCAAGCACATTCTCGATCAGGTCATAATTGATTGACATAAGCTTGTCTATCATGCATTTGAAATGAAATGGGCTTACTATAAGATTCGGGCCCGATTATGGCCATAGATAATGTTCGTGCTAAGGTCCAAGGCCTAATGGGCCTGGGATCATGTCCCGTACATCCTCAAATTACTAATATCATATTTTTATTTTGTAGTTTTCACCATCAGCTTTGTGGTCATTGTTGGTTATACTAGGAAGCTTTAGAAGCATTAAAATATACATTTTTAAGAGCATCTATACAAACGTTTGAGTCACTCTCTATGTCAAACTGGAGAGCACCAAAACTGGAAATAAAATTAAGTGCACCAAGAATAGCTCCAGCCTTTGCTTGAAAATGGATGCTGGCCTGCACGTTTGAATGGGCGAATATCAATTTCCCTATCTAATCTTTGGCCACTGTAGCATCATAATTCATTTCTATACAATTTGCCTTGTTTTAGACCAGCTTCCACTCCTATGAATAATGTTCGAGGATGGCCTAAACTCATTTGTGTGGGCTTCTAATGAGTATTGACTACGGCTTCCTATACTGCTTTATTTCACGTCCGAAGGTAGTCAATTGTCACTGCCCCAAAGAGGATAGATTTATCCTTCTACTAGTTGTCTAATGGAAAAGGATACATTGTCCTTTATCGTCATACTCTTCCTCAACTTGTTGCACTATTGGACTTTTTATTAAAACACGTTTCTAAAACTACACCAAAAACACAATTTGGATTTTCATACTCTTCCTCAACTTGTTGCAATATTGGATTTTTTATTAAAGCACGTTTCTAAAACTACACCAAACACACAATTTGGATTTTCGATAATAAAAAGTGCTAAAAGTGCTCTCTAAAGCTGAAACAAACGCACACAAAGATACCAGTTGATGACAAAAAAATCTTTACCACTTAATTTAATTAGGACTCAGTATTAAATTTTGTGCTTAAAGAATAAAATAGTTGATTCTCTTTATAAAGTTAATCTTAATTTGATTAGTATTAATTCATCGATTTCGAATCCATCTTTGCTTTGGACAACTTGAGGTTGTTTGTGTGATTTTATTATTCTATATTTTAATTTTTGGCATGTTGTAATTTTATATAGTAAATAGTATTTATTTTATTTGTATGCTTCTTTTAATAAATTTATACAAGATAATATCAATCAAAATATGAAAAACTTATAAAAAAAACAAATAGAAAATTAATTGAATCTTAAATAGGATCTCTTGTTAAATTTGTTACTAGATGTATAAAAAGTATAAATCTATATAAATTTCTATCATATTTATAATAATAAAAAAAGAAAGCATAAAAATTAATAAATTAAAATTAAAACAAAAACTTATATTTTTTTAAATAAGAGTTTTAAGTTATCTTGAGTATGGTGATGCATGGTGAAGCAAAATTAAAATCTAATTTCTAATTTTGATTTTGGGGTTGAGAGAGAGAGAGAGAGAGAGAGAGAGAGAGAGAGAGAGAGAGAGAGAGAGAGAGTTTAGTGTGTAGTCGTGTGAGAGATTGGGTGGGTAAGGTTCACATCTACCATGTGGGTGATGACTTACAAAAATTAAAGTATTGAATCATTACAAGAAATTGATTATCAATAATTGTTCAATACAAACATAATTTTTTTTAAAAAAAAATTAATCTTTTGTAAATAATTTAGAATTTCAATTGAATTGGAATTCTATTGTTCCCAAATTTTAGAATTTTTCTTAGGGTGGGAGAGAAAGTGTGCTACCTATCTATACCTATTTATTTTTATTTTTTCAATAATTATAATTTCTAAACTAAAATTTTGGGGTCTCTTTCTAAGACTGGTTCACAAGTAATGGTCTGAGTGACCCTGCCTATGAACCGATCATATTACCAATATTATACCATCTCAATAAATTACAAAAAAAAAATTAGTAAAATTTGTAGGGTAGCTAACTTTACTTAATCTAATGTAAGCTCAAAAAAAAATTCAGATTCTTTCATTTATCACAGTGATCCTACATCATACGAGAACAAAAAGCTATTCATAATTTCGACTACGTTGTATGATTATAGAAACAATATGTTTATAATTGAATATCCAGTAAAAATGTCAAGGAAGCCCGTCTAGCTCAGTTGGTAGAGCGCAAGGCTCTTAACCTTGTGGTCGTGGGTTCGAGCCCCACGGTGGGCGATCTCAAGTTTTTTTACTTTTTAACACAACTATATTTCTCTTCTCTGAATGACTCAATTGTTTTTTTTTTTTGTTCCCTTTTTTTTTTTTTATGTCACTATTTCTCTTCTTTGAATCATTCAAAGGCGAAAAACAATCATCTTCAAATTCCTTATCAAATTTAATTTTGAACCAATAAAGAAATTCGTGTTGCCACTATTTCTTTTTCTTTGAATCATTCAAAGGTGGAATAACCATCATCTTCAATTCCTTATCAAATTTAATTTTGAACTTGTAAAGAAATTTGTGTTTTGGAGAATTATCTCTCCAATTCATTATCCAATTTAATTTTGAAGATATAAAGAAATTGATGTTTTGGAGATGATGATGCTCATCAATGGCAAAGGTAAGATTTCAATTGGGAGAAGAATTGAAACGTAAGTATGACTTTTGTTATGTTTCCTATTATCTCGAGTAATCCTTTAATAAATAGAGCTTTATTAATCTTGACCCCACTTAAAGATCACAAGTTGATTTGATTGTGAGAGTTTTAGAGAAATAATTTGATCCTTACATAAGAACACACAAAAAAGAATAACCTTTTTCATAGCAAAATCACCCATTAATTAAGAATGATTTTATTTGTTTATTTTATTTTATTTTTTTAAAGCCTCCAAAAAAAAAATGAGAGAAGAAAATAAATTAATCTAAAAGTTGCAAAATATGATAACATGCCTAAAAACTTTTCTAACAATATCGAATTCCAATATTAACATAACTTTGTTTTTGTAAGTATGTATGGTATTAAGAGAAAAACCGAATCTAATGGTCAAATTCTCAAAATTCACACCCAATAAAAATATATTGAGTAATGTAACATTACTTAAAATTACACCATGTGAAGATGAATAATTTCCGTCCCCAACCTTTGTCGAATTTTCTTAAAATGATAAAGAAATTTCATTTTATCAAACAATGACAGGAAACAAGAAGGCTATTACTTATCTTCCTACATGAAGTCTTTAAATCTAGGAAAGTTTAGTTTTGAGCTAAACTTTGTCCATAAATCCATCAAAGAACTTGTTTAGTATAGTTCTAATATTAGGGAAGTTATTAGAGTCATGGGCAAGTGTATGAGTTTGGTATTAAGTATGTTATCTTTCCTGATTCTATAAAAAGAAGGGTATGTTATCTTTCTTATTTCTTTTTGTTTTAGCTTAATTGACCGTTATAAGGGAAGCACATCAAGAAGAAACTCATGCTATCTGATCAATTTCATACTCTATATAGAGTTTGGAGGCCAAGTTCCCTCGAATTAGCTCATAAAACATTCTTTTCACTCTTCTTCTTTTTTCATTTTTCATAAGAAACCCAAAATAGAGAAAGACAGTGTGTTGTATAGCCTAGGCATGGATCAAAGAATGGAATAATTGGAGCAAAGTCTAGCTCAAAACAGCTATATACCACACAGGGTAGAAGAAAAACACACACACAATATTAATAAGCAGAAATTTTTCTTAAGAAAGTAAATGCAATTGAATACTCAAAGCTAGTGAATAATAATCATCTAGGATAAGAATTCCTAGGACTCTCTGTCCTTGGATGCTTGAAAATATTTTTTTCATTGGCACAATAAAAAAGGAAAAGGTTGAATCATTCATGCGTAGAAAGAGGTGCATGTGCTTGCCTAAGAACCCTAATGAGAGAAACTATACAAAATTCTAAAGGACAAAAAACTGTAACCGTTGGGCCATTCCGGAAGGGATTCCATGGCCACAGCTAATGGACGTAGTTCATTTAGGGCCCAGCAAGACATCAGTGCCTACTGTAGAGTGTAGATAGCTAGGGTGCCCAACCCTTTTTTGACTCTTTGTTTATTAGGTCTTCTCAATGAGTATGATAGAAAATGTTTTCTAAAAACAAAAAAGTATTCTTTTCCCTTTTTATATGGGCCAGTGGTTAAAAAGAACAATAATGAACAGCCGGTACTATGTTATAACTTATTATTTTTATTATTGATGATGCTCAAATTCGTCAGTAAGCTACACGGTCTGCACGTGCTCCTGATGATGTACCTGCGCAACAAAAAGAGTGAAGACCTAAGAAAGGGCGCCGGTGTGGTGCCGGCCAAAGACCCTCCGAAGGTCAAGTTAGAAACTTTTATCTTCAACACTAGAGTGCTAGAGTTGAGTTAATTGCACGTACCTCGCTTTGAGAGGGTCTTGGGGTATTTATAGTAGCGTTGGGCCGAAATTCATGCCTTGGTCAAGGGGTTCTTTTCCTTTTAGGACAGTAATACTTGGATCTCACGTATCTCCCAGAATCTTTGCCCTTATAGGAGTCTCCTTAATTAGACGTGTCGTTCAAGAATCGTTTTCGTATGCGTGTTAACCAAGCAAGGTTGTGGACAGGACCATGTCTATCCTCGTCAGCCTTATGTCGTCATCTTGGTGATATACGTGGAGTCGTTGGCTTGTTGGTGAAGGTCGTCAGTTTCAGACTCTACAACTTCTAAGGTCGTTAGCTTCAAGTAGCCTTAGAGTTGGGGTCGTCAGCCCTAGGCTCGTCAGCTTTATATCATCAGGATAACCCTTATCAATTATTATTTTTGGAGAATCACCATGTTTTAGAATAGTATTGTTGTATTGGACTCGGGTTAAAATATGCTACTTTAGAGGGTAGAATGATATGAGGTTTGAACTTTGAAGAGAATCCGAGAGGGGAGCCAACCCTTTTCGGACTCTTTGTTTGATAGGTCTTCTCAAAGAGTAAAGACTAAGGAAGAAAATGTTCTAAAACTTTTTTTAAAAAACTTTTTCTTTTCTTTTCTTTTCTAAATGGGCCTGTGATTGAAAAGAACAATAATGAACAGCCAGTACAATGTTAGAATAGTATTGTTGTATTGAACTTCGCGCGGTTTTAAATATATTTAGTTGCAAGTGTGTTAATAAGTTAAGGGAGATAAGCGAAAAAGTGTTAAATAAGTTAGCTAATATATCTCTATCAAACATAAACAGAGAGGAGAGCCAACCCCTTTATGCTAGGACCACAATAATGTTCAAAATTTTTGCGCTGAGCTGTGCTAGAAGTAGTGAACATTACTGTTGTCCTAGCAGTTTTTCTTTTCTTATTCTTTTGACTCTTATTTGACAGGTCTTCTCAAAGAGCAAGGAAGAAAATGTTTTCTAAAAACAAAAAGTATTTTTTAGTTCTTTTTAAATGGGCCAGTTGTTCAAAGAACAATAATGACCATCCAACTTAACCAAAAATAAAAAAAACAATGACCATCCAGTACCATATATGTTAGAATAACATTGTTGTATTAGACTTGGGTTTTAAATGTGCATGCCACATAGGGTACAATGATATGAGGTAGCAGGAGAATCAGAGAGGGGAGCCACCCTTTACTGCCATGAGTGCTCGATAGCATCAACTCAGCAAAAGAAAAGATGTGCTTGAGAGCATCCATCAAATCTTGAAGTTCATATAGGAGAGCGTTGGCTTTCCTTTCGAGTAGTACAACTTGCATTTGTACTAAACGTTTTACCACTCATCTCCCTCATTTTTTGAGTAGTACAACTTGAATTTTGTACTAGAATCAAACTTGTGAATGGTAGTGATTGGTGAGTTTAGATAATGCTCCCCCATCATAATTGTTTAATTGAAGGAATTATTTATAAGTAATTATATAGATTCCCATAATTCCCCGAACTAGTATAAAACGTTTTTCATACTCAATTCAAACATCGAGTTTGGGCTCCATTATTATGGATGTTGAATTGATGGAATGTTTGACAACTTGTACTCTTTCTAAAGTTTCTATTAACAGCGCATTGCTTAATTGTATTTGAAGTCAACTGCAAAGTCTCTTATCGTTAAAATATGGATTCGAATCTTGTCAACACCAGTTTCTCAAAAATCTCATTTGATAATATATATATATATATATATATATATATAATCAAGTACCACCTCTAAATTCCGCCCATCATGGAAATGTAAATACCCACTTATTTATAAGAGTGTATTTTAATCTTTTACAAAATAAAATTTATATTAATTGAGCTAACTAGAATCCATAAATATATATATATATATATATCTTACATCAAAATTCCTCGTTAAAATAAGCTGAAATAGAAACAAAAGATATGTGAAATTTTATTTCTATGAAGGGTCCTCTACTCCTCTTCAACATCCAATTGCTCAACTATGTGACAGCGCGTCAAAAAGTTATACAAGCGAATGCTCAGTCCATTAGTGCAAATGGGTGGCCTTCTACTTGTCTTCCCCATCAAACAAAAGAATAGCTGCAATGGTGGGGACAAAAATAATCATTTTTAATTTTAAAAAATGATTTTATGTTCAGAATTCTAGTTTTCATGCCAAATAATGATGAGAAGGGCTTGCTCATCGTATTACAATGGAGCACGATCATCTTCTTGCAACAAAATTTCGAGATCGAAAATAAAATGTCTACAAATCGAGTGCTCTAGTTTAAGCATCATGTGCTCTCCAGTTTGAAATTTGAATAATTCTCTTTACATCTTAATGCATGCATAACATACGTGATCTATGCTTATTGAAGTAATTTAATTACAATATTCTATTGCTCATACGGTAGCTTCTTGGGTTTTTTTGTTGCAATCAAGAAGGAATAATCTCCTTGCTTTCCTTTTTTAAGTGTTTTTAGTATATTTTAATTAACTCAGTCAATAAAATTTATTGTTGTCAAATAATAAATCTAAGGTTTGATCTTTACTAACACTAAAAAATTAATTGGTATCTTAGTCTAACGATAAAGAGTAATTATTTGGAGTAGAAGCATGTCCGGTTTGTTTAAGGTAGATGGGGTTTGTTCCCACTAATTCTCCTTAAAATATTATATATCTTCATTTATTTATTTTTTAACAAAAAGTAATTTACGAATTACAAAGTTGCATACAGATAAATTTCGAACTTCTCCTCCAATAGATAGTTGTGAGGGGAAGTTCCGAGAATATGTTTTTGGGCCTTAGGCTTTATCCAAGGGAATCTAGTTCATCCGAGGAGAATATATTACTCAGAAGGATAGTTCACATAAAAGCCCACGAGCAAGTCATTGTGTAAGAGCCCATAAGAATGGTCCGAGGAGAGGCACATCCTCGGTTGGAGGAAGTGAAGACTGTGTGTTATGTCAGGACGCTGCAGGGGAGATTCTGGAGAGTGCATCTGTATTCAGGAAGTGCTGAGTGCACAGAGGAGGAGAACGAATGGAAATATCTTGGAGAAAACTGCTACCACCACATTAAAGACTCTGCACCTACCCCTCTGGCCGTATTAATGGGGAAAAGACCTCTGAACAATGAAAATCAGCCTTCCAGCTACTATTTGAAGATTTCAAAAAGACGGTGGATGAGACAAGTATCCAAATTGATGAACGGAGCCACACATGGAAGATGAAAGAACAAAGAAGAAGGATATAAGGAAAAAGAAAAAGGGCAATTGGAAGGAGAGAAAAGAAAGAACAGAACGGGAAGAACACTGTATACGTGACTATCTATTGTAATCTATTTTAGAAGAGGAAAAAGCAATTCAAATCGTTCTCGACACACGTTTGAGAAGATTTCCTTTGTGGTTATGCTTGTTGTATGCGAGTTGTGGATTTAGATTATCTTCTGTGCTATTCAAAAGTCCATAAAACCTAGGTTTCGAGCCCACAATCTACAAATTCATTGTTTTAGGGCTTTTTAAGCCTGTCCCCTTCACAGTGTTGGGTTCGGGTGCAAATTGTAACCTTACAACAGTGTTTGGCTAAACTTTTCCTTTCATATTATCCAACTCATATTGAACTTATTGAATTGTTTTTATCCAACTAATATATCCAACGAAAATATAATGTTATGGCACGTGGAGTTGAATAGAAAAATATAACCCCAAAAAAATTAAAAGATAACTCTTTTTCGTTTTGCTAATTATAAATTAAAATAGAACTTCTCCATTTATTGGATAGAAAATCTTAAGGTGAATATAGTTTTCTACATTTTCTTATGGAGTATTTGGTAATATAAAATATCAAAAATAAATAACTAAAAAGAGACAGTGTAAAACTATTTCTTGACTTCCTTTATTTTGGCATGAGATAAAGTTATTGTTTGCTAAAATTTTCAAAAAACAATTTTATCTCACTCTAAGTTAAATAGAGGAAATCAATAAATAGTTTTCCAACTCATTTAAAGTCCCTACCAAACATAAGAAAATGCGATAAATTTAAAGAATATACTTTTTGAAAAATAATTTATTTTAAATAAAATGTTAACGTTAAAACAATCGGAGATTAGATCACTACCCAAGCTGACTTTTGTCTTTTCTCAATAGTTAGGTCTTGTTTGTTTTGGAGCAAAATTTAAAAAAAAAAGAAAAGAAAAAACATTTTCTTCTTTTTAAATTAGTTATCAAATTCACCATTGAGCCTCATTGCCCAGTGGCCACCTCTTCATGAAATTTTTTTGAAAAGACACAACAATTATTATTTTTAATTAGATGAACATAGAGGATTCACTTTTCATGGGAGGAGGAGTTTAAACTAAATATTTTTTCATTGGAAGTAACAAGTAATTTCATTAAGTTACAAGGTTCTTGAGGGATAGTTAACTTAATACTTGTTAAACTTTCACTTTAATATATTATATAAATATAGATAATTTTGCTTGAACTAGTTAAAGAAACACTTGGACAAAAGTATAAGAGAGAAGTAGAAAGTAGAAACTAAACTTTGAAGTGAATTCACTCGATACTAAGATTTATTCTCCCTTCTTATTCTTTTTTTTTTTTTCTATTCTCCCTTATTTTTCAACATTAAGTTATATAAATACTAGCCTCTTCATATATGCTTTCCCCGTGCGATAAGGCTTTTTTATTTTTTTGGTCTAGTGTCATAATTTTGCTTTTTAAAAAAAAAATTAGTTAAATTTGTTTTGGAAACATGGATTAGAAGGAGAGTGTCTTATATTGTAAGCATTTTAAGTGAATTTAGAGATATATTTTTATTAAGTTGTCCTCAAATTTTTTCCATGTTAAATATAAGGTTTAGAGCTATTTCTGAACCATATAAAAGTGTTTTTTTTAGAAATAATTATAACATGTTGCTAACCCCATAGCTTGAACTATTTCCTCTCTAGAGCTCCAAGCACTTTGTATATGGGAAGATGCCAATTCAGCTACAAAGCCTTCGGCATATAAAAGTTTAGTACAAAAAATGGAATCCTCTTATAAATAATAAATAACTCTCTCCAAAAAAAGAAAAATCTTATAAGTATATATATTATTTTACGTAATAACCATAAAATTCAAATCCGAAAGCAAATTCACCCTATCTACTACTTCAACTAAATAAAATTTATTCAAACACTAACGTAACAAACTTAACAATTTAGCTCACCCTTAAATATTACCCAACTCCTAGTCATAAAAAGTTAAAAACACAATTTTAAAATGATAAATGATATAAAATATAGGAACATAGCTGGAAAATTCTCTCTACCTTTTTTTTTTTTTTTTTTTTTTTTTTTTTCTAATCAAACCCAAAATCATATTAAAAAAGAAGTTATTCTTTGATAGTTTGATGAACTAGTGTATTAGCGAAGAAGTAAGGGGTTGTTTGGTAAGGTGTTTTGAGCAACAGTTTTCAATATTTAAATAACATTATACGTATTTTTATACATTTTTTTACTCACATGTATTTTTAAAAAATATAAATAAAATTACTAGAATAACATTATCAAATGACTCTAAATCTGCTGGGTTTTTCATGGCTTGGGAATGAGTTCTTTAAAAGTAGTTTTTTTTTTTTTTTTTTAAGTCTGCGTTCTTGTTCTTCCCCCCAAGGTTTATGAATAATTTTACTCCATCTTAATGTCAAAGCTTTCCCTTTTTTAGTGGAAATAGTCAAATGCATCCACCCCTTTTGTCCTACTTGTTTTCAAAGACGGGTAAAAAGATGTGTAGGTTTGCATACAATAATCCAAGAGAAGGTTTTGTATTTGTATTTGTATTTGTATTTGTATTTGTATGAGAATGAGAGCGTTGATTGGAGTCATTGGAGCCAGAAAACTCCATGATACAGACGCAAGGAGATGCGGTGTTGAGGTCGTAGTTTTTTTTTGACGTAGAGAGGAGTAATCAAAACTGTCACCGACTGGACTACATTGTTATAGTAAAGTTTGGCTGCGACAAATACTTTTGTGTCATTGTAATTATTATACCCACTTGATTCCTCGATGGCTTGCGTGAAGCGAAGTAGGTAAAAAGTCATATTCATGAGTCATTATGGTAGCGACTGTGGAACTGTCCCTGTGGGAGCGTCTCTTCTCTCTACGCCTCGTTTCCAACGAAAAGATAAAAAAGCAACGGCACGACATTGTCAAAAGGATAAAATCGCACGCTCAAAGCCTCTCATTTTCACTGACACTCAACAATTAACATAAATAGTGTCAATGTTAGAGAAAGTGAAACAAAAAAACAAAAAAACAACTTTTTCTTTTATCAGGAATAATTTTCTATCAGGCTGATAACTTATAAAACTTTCTACATTAACTATTGTAGGGTATTGTTCCCCGGTACAAGATGTAGGTTAGGAAATTGTTATCTCAAATCTTTCTGTTTTATGTAAGATTTTTTACCAGATTTATAGTGCATGGAGTCCATTAATCTTATTTTTTGAGTTCCATTTATCACTTTAGTAATATTTTTAGCTCTCTTATCAATTCATACAAACTTTTTATTAACTGAACTTTTCAATAATTTGTTATTAAATGTTAACATTTCTCATTATTTAAATAAGTCAATGTGTATTATTTAAAAAAATTCCTTTAATTTTAACTAGTTTAAAATAATTTTTTCCAACCCAATCTGAATGACTTTTATATAGAATTATTTACAAAAGTACATAAGTATTATTTAAACAAGTCTCATGATTCATGAAATAAGTCACACGACTAAATCAATTTTCCTCCAAATCGATTTGGGACAAAAAAAAATTTCCAAAAATAATAAGTTTCCATTTTTTTTCAAAATTGTTTGAGATGGAAAGTTATGATTACTAAATATCATTTTTACCGTGTCACCCAACATTGGCAATCAGTTTAACGTACACCAATCACAACATATTGCCTCAAATTACTATTGGAGTAATACTATTTATTATTTTATCATTCTCTCAAAAAAATATTTTTAAAAATAGCTCCTAAACTTAACATTTTTCTTATTATTTTTATTTGTTAGTGACATCAGTTTTTTATACATGTCAAGTTGTCAATTTCAATATTTATTAAAAAAGAGATAATGAAATATATATATATATATATATATATTGAGAGAGAGAGAGAGAGAGAAAATCGTGAAATATTTTGATCGTTAGAATTATAAGATTTGAGAATTCAAAAAAGGAATTAGATTTCCATTTTTTAATAGATCCATACTAGTGTCATGCTGTCAAGTCTTGTATTGTTATGGGACCATCTTTTGGTGTCCTGTTTTATAACAGTTAAAAGATAAACTATTCGCTTGTTTGTTTGATTTTTTGATTTTTTTTTTTAAGCTACAATAAAAGAGGATGGATTGAATCCTATCTTTATTGAAATTACCAAAAAATCCTAGCCAGTTATAAGACTTTTGACTATTAGTTAGTTTTTTTTTTTTAATTGTTGAGTTATAATTTATAAGGCTCTTTGGCTATTCAATTCTATTATTAAACCACAAAATTTACAAAAAAAAAAAAAAAAAACCTTAAAATGGCATTATTTTTTTAACAAACCAAAAAAAAAAGTGTCAATGTCTGAGTTAGTAAAAAAAAAAACTTTTTCTTTTATTAGGAATAATTTTCTACCACGCTGATAACTTATAAGACTTTCTACATTAATTATTTAAGGTACAAGATGTAAGTTAAGAAATTGTTTTATCCCAAATCTTTCTGTTTTATGTAAGAATTTTTACCAGTTTTATACAGCATGGAGTCATTTAATCTTATCTTTTGAGTTCCATTTATCACTTTAGTAATAATTTTAGCTCTCTTATCAATTCATATAAACTTTTTATTAACTGGACTTCACAATAATTTTTCATTAACGAACATCTTATTATGCATGTTAACAATTCTCATTATTTAAATAAGTCAATGTGTATTATTTAAAAATTTTCCTTTTGTGGGGCCAGTGGGCCCAAAATATGTATTGGGTCGACCCAAAAGCTCTCGCAGGATTGAAAGCCCAATCCAATAATGTGTATAGTCCGAGGACGTAAAAAGGTGCGCATGTGAAGCAACGTGAAAGAAGGAAGAAGCCATACCTAGGCAGAACGTACTAGGGCATGAGGTCCGAGGATGATAACGTCCTCGGCCATAGGTGTCCGAGGACAAGAAGAATGACCTGGCAGCTCAAGGGCATCCATACTAGAGACCTTGAATGCAAAAGTTAAGAAAATAAGGGTACGAGACAAAGAGAAGTAACAAGAAATATAAAAGAAAAGGCTGCTGCTACCATATTAAAAGCTCTGTACTTACCTCTCTGGCCACATTAATGGGGAAGTGACGCCTGAATATTAGAGTCCAACCTTGCACTTGCCGCCAAAGACTTTAGTAGGGAGGAATGATGGGACAAGTATCTAAAAAGAGTATCTGACCTTCACGTGGAAGAGGGGAGGAGAAAGAGGCAGGTCTATAAAAGGTAAAGGAAGAAGAAAGAGAGGAGGAGGGCAAGAAAAACACACACACACACACACACACACACAAGAGAGAAATTGTAAGGAAAATACCAAAGATTGTCCTCGGTATCAATATATAAAAAAGTTTTCATCCATGTACGAAGAGTATGCATGTGTTCTATGATTTAATGTTCCTTTCGTATTATTTAACGTCTATAAATCTAGATTAGAAGCCCACTCTCTATAAATTCATTGTTTCGGACCCTTTGAGCTGGCACTGAAGGTAGAATTTAGGTCCAGCACAATTTGTGTCCATACACCTTTAATTTTAACTAGTTTAAAATAATTTTTTCCAACCCAATCTGAATGACTTTTATGTAGAATTATTTACATAAGTACATAAGTATTATTTAAACAAGTCTCATGATTCATGAAATAAGTTACACGACTAAATCAATTTTCCTCCAAATCGATTTGGGACAAAAAAAATTCCAAAAATAATAAGTTTCCATTTTTTTTTTTTTAATTTTTTTGAGATGGAAAGTTATGATTAGTAAATATCATTTTTACAGTTTCACCCAACATTGGAAATCGGTTTAATGTACACCAATCACAACATATTGCCTCAAATTATTATTGGAGTAATACTATTTTGGGGCATGTTAGCGAATGTCGTTAGGAGAATTGTTAATAAATTATAATAAAAAAGTTTTGACACCACTTTCATAAAAAAATATAAAAATCTATCAACAACATTTATTATTTTATCATTCTCCCAATAAAATGTTTTTAAAAATAGCTCCTAAACTAAACATTTCCCTATTATTTTTATTTGTTAGTGACATCATCTTTTTATACATGTCAAATTGTCAATTTCAATATTTATTAAAAAAGAGATAATGAAATATATATATATATATATATATATTTAGAGAGAGAGAGAGAGAGAGAGAGAGAGAGAGAGAGAGAGGTAGAAAATTGTGAAATATTTTGATCCTTAAAATTATTAGATTTGAGAATTCGAAAAAGGAATTAGATTTCCATTTTTTAATAGATCCATACTAGTGTAATGTTGTCGAGTCTTGTATTGTTATGGGACCATCTTTTGGTATCCTGTTTTATAACTGATAAAATAAAAGATAAACAATTAGCTTGTTTGTTTGATTTTTCTTTTGTTTTTATTTTTATTTTTATTTTTTAAGTTACAATAAAAGAGGATAGATTGATTCCTATATGTCTCTATTGAAAATACCAAAAGATGCTAGCCACTTATAAGACTTTTGACTATTAGTTTTTTTTTTTTTTTTATTAATAGTTGAGTTATAATTTATAAGGCCTTTGGCTATTCAATTCTGTCATTAAATCACAACATCATATAAAATAAAAACCTTAAAATGGCATTATTTTTTTAACAAACGAAAAATATATTTAGTTTCTTATTCAGTAAATCTTCACAAATTTAATTTTTATAGGAGAAATGTTATATTTACAATATTTTCACAACAAACTTTATGTGGCAGGTTGTTATTGGTGGGGTAGAAAATTAATCTAAGTGATAGGTTCAAATTAGAACCAATAACAACTAACCACCTATTATTTGTTATGAAAATATTGTGAAATTTTTTTTTGAACATAGCACATCTTTTTATAGTGGATCCAATTTGTCTATCTTTTTGTTTTTGTTTTGTTTTTAAATAGAAGAAAAACACCATAAGATTACAAAAACATTAAGATTATGTTTGGTAACAGTTTTTATTTTCTATTTTCAAAAATTTGTTTTTGAGAATATAAAGAAAAAATAATTTTCTTGTATTTTTTAAATAAAAAATATGTTTGGTTAGTTGAAATTAAAAAAAAAAAGTTTTTTGAAAGAAAAAAAAAATAATGTGTTTTTATTAGGATTTGAACTCTAATGCTAATTCATTAAATGAGATAGATTCATTAAATTAAATGCGTGTTTTGATTGACTTTTGAAAATTAGAAATTAAAAATAGCATTTTGCAAATTTTTATTTTCTGTCCATTTTGAATTGTCAAACAAGTTTTTTAGTTTCAAAAATATAAAATAAAAACCTTAAAACGGCATTATTTTTTTAACAAACCAAAAATATATTTAGTTTCTTATCCAGTAAATCTTCACAAATTTAATTTTTATAGGAAAAATGTTATATTTACAATATTTTCACAACAAACTTTATGTGGCAGGTTGTTATTAGTGGGGTAGAAAATTAATTTCAGTGATAGGTTCAAATTAGAACCAATAACAACTAACCACCTATTATTTGTTATGAAAATATTGTGAAATTTTTTTTTGACCATAGCACATCTTTATAGTGGATCCAACTTGACAATTTCACTTCTTTTCTTTGTCTGTTTTTTTGTTTTTGTTTTGTTTTTAAATAGAAGAAAAACACCATAAGATTACAAAAGCATTAAGGTTATGTTTGGTAACAGTTTTTGTGTTCTATTTTCAAAAACTTGTTTTTGAGAATATAAAAAAAAAATTCATGTATTTTTTAAATCAAAAATATGTTTGGTCAGTTGAAATTAAAAAAAAAAAGTTTTTTGAAGAAAAAAAATACTAAAATGTGTTGTTATTAGGATTTGAACTCTAATGCTAACACATTAAATGAGATAGATTCATTAAATTAAATGTGTGTTTTGATTGACTTTTGAAAATTAGAAATTAAAAACAGCATTTTGCAAGTTTTTATTTTCTGTCCATTTTAAATTGTCAAATAAGTTTTTGGTTTCAAAAATAAAAAATTATTTTTAAAAACAAAAAATAAGGGAAAAATTGTTTTTAAATAATATCTTATGACATTTTATTTTAATAATCTAAGCATGCTGCTAAATTATGATATAATAAAATTAATCATTAATATATAAATTTTTTAATGAAATTTGTAATAAATTACTTAGTAAGTTTATTTAAGCATATAAAAAAATTGACCTGATTTTTATATTGGTTCTTTCCCTTCGAAGCAATGAATGATTTTAAAGAACTATTTTTTATTTTATTTTATTTACTTTGCTTTTTAGAATAATTTACTTTTAATTTTTTAATCTCTTGATTTTTAAGATTATAAAAAAAAATCTTATTTTTTAAATCAAATCTGCAATAAATCACTGGCAAAGTTTATTTATAGTTTTGAAATTTTCAAATGTTTGTTCAATTTCAGAAACAATTTTTTGTTTAAAAAAAAAAAAGTCTTATAGTGAATAACTGAAGGAGTATTGTATTGACACGTTAGACTAGTTGAAGTGCCAAATGGTCGGTATTTGTGGACCCCACGGTGATAAAGCAGAGGCGAGAGATAGCATTACACGCATCACAGTGCACAGGAAAAATGCTAACGTCACAACTTCTTCCCAACTTTTTCAATACTTTTGCCGTAACTAAGCGTGAAAGCCTATGTAACTAAATTAGTAGCTCTCTATGTATAAATTATTTGAGGTCGAGGAGAGAAAGATTCAAGTTACGGAATTAGTAGAGAGTAAAAATATTAGGTTTATAATTTCAAAGCTCATGACTTATCACTTGGGCAAAGCCGAGTAAAAACAGCGGGTTTATAACATGGTTTATAATTTCAAACTCATGACTTTATTTTTAAAAATATTTTTTCAGAATTGAAAAGGCAAAATTTCCGAGAAAATATTTCTAAAACATTACGGGTGTATTCTATAACATTACCAATCCTATATTACCACCTCAGCAAATTATGGCAGAAATTATGATCACTGCAAAAGTAAATTCTTAATTCACAGATGAGAACCGTTAATCAGCCCGAGAAGCATTGAAAGAACGTACACCTTAGGAACACACCAGAAAGACCCAAAAACTGGAGAGAAATGATATGTCCACAACATTTTCACAACATTTTTACAACAAATCCTAAATGGCAAGTTATTACTGGTTATTATTGTTGGGGCAAAAAAGTAATCTTAGACCCAAAAACTGGAAGGAAGCTAATTAAAGAGTTTGTAATTTGGAGCAATATGCATGGGATAACCACGAAATACGATTGAGACACGTGGACGGTGGATCTAACACTCTCTCTCCTCAACCACGTTATAAATGAAGGTCATGGAACATCCCTGAAAACTCGTGCTACACTTCACGGTTTGATCTATCCTTACCAGCTCTCTCTCTCAAAATATCCCAAGCTCTTTTTTGCATCAGTCATTAGCTTCTGAAAAATGTCGTGCTGTGGTGGAAACTGTGGCTGCGGAACTGGCTGCAAGTGCGGCAGCGGCTGTGGAGGGTAACTGGCTTTAACATGTTTTAAGCTTTCGGGAAATTTTCATCATGTCTGTCTTCTTCTCTAGCTGTTGTAGAAATTTAATGATATTTTTTATCCCCTGTTTTTGAAGTTTGTAACTTTTTATTTTCCCTTAAGCTATACAAAAGTTTATAACTTTTTGATTGCGAAAGGAATACGAGTCAGGCTTGTAACTTTACAGAAAATTGACCAATTTGATTCCTAATTACGGTAAATTTTTTTAAATTGATCAAGATTCTTAATTATCAGACTAGATGACTGTAATTTTTTTAAAGCTGACCAATTTGATCCCTAGTCGTCGGATCAAGTTAGTCAGTTTTTGAAAAGTTTTAGACCGGGTAGAATTAGCCAAAATGTTATTATTAACCCAAACTTTAGAGGTGTCTCAAGCTGAATCCAACACACTATTGTTGATATGTGAAATAATTTGAGGAAAGGGTGACACACAACTTTCTTGTAAGAAAAAAAAAATTGATCACTTTGTATGAGTGATTTCAATTCTCCATAATTTTTTTTTTTTGAGAAATCAATTCTCCATAATTTTAAGATAAAAAACTCACAAAGTTGAAAGTTGTCTTATGGTCTTGTTGTAAAATATTGTATTTTTTTTTTCCTTCATAATCCATGCCAGTAAAGGGTGTTTTTTATTTAGAGGAAAAATTGAAAGGGTTTTTACTTTTTACTAAAGTGATCTGATGGGTTCTTGAGTATGATATAAATTAGGGTGTTTTTGTTGTCAACACCATAAAAAGATTATGTATGACTTAGAACAAACTTTGTTCTGTAATTATTTATGTCTTTAACATCTGTGAAGTTATGGAATATTTATGAAATTTTTGAATAACGATGGTGTAGATGCAAGATGTTCCCTGATTTGAGCTCAGAGAAGACCACCACCGAGACCCTTATTGTTGGTGTTGCTCCCCAGAAGACGTATGTATTATTTTGTAGCATAATTATGCTTTTGTACTCTCTTAATTTTTACTATTATGGACTAATCCTAATGTTGTTGTGGTGATAAACACGGATTATGCAGACACTTTGAGGGATCTGAGATGGGCGTAGGAGCTGAGAATGGAGGCTGCAAGTGCGGATCCAACTGCACCTGTGACCCTTGCAATTGTAAATGAGAGAGATCCTAGCCTTTGAAGCAGAGACGACCTTGTCTTTGGAAGCTAATAATAAATAGAGCATGTAGTTCTGTTATATATGTGTGTGTGCTATGTTTCGTTACTTATGACTTATTTCGTGTTTCTCTGAGAAGTGAGAACTCCTTTTGGAACTATTATTGTAATAAAGTAGCCATGATTGTCTCTGCATATCTTACTAGTCTAAGGTTTGCCTTGTTCGCTCGAACCACGGTTGCTTGGTGTTTACTAAGTTATGTATGATGGGAGTCTCTGCTGTAATGGACTAATATTTATTTGCCAATGGAAACTCCTTTTCTTCTAGTTTGAGAAATTTACAGTCGTTTGTTTCTTTCTTTCAATGAGCAATGCTACAAATTTTTACAATTATAACAATTTTTATTTTAGCTTAAAAAGTTTCGTTAGATTTTCTTGGATGAAATCTCTTCCCTCGCAAATAGGAGAGCAAGAGTCAAGTCACCCTTTTTTCGGATCAAGTGGAATAAAATAGAGCAATTCAGCTAGACCAGAAACAGTAGCATTATAAATATTGTCAATATAAAATTGATGGATAATGGAAAAGTCAGTGGGTGGTTGGGATAGATAATGAAATGAATTGGACTTTTATCACTGGATTTTATTTTGGCACAAGGTACAAGGCACATCCATCCATAATACACGCGTCAAGCGTGGACAAAGTTTGTCCTTTTGAAATAACAAGTTTATTATTATTTTGGCAGACATTATATTTTCTTCCTTATATTTTTAGACAATTTTTTCCTTTTATTCTTAGATTTTATTTTTACTGCTTTTATTTTTTATCCTGAAAAATACTTCTCGTTTTAGTTTTTACCGTTATATCAGAAATAACAATACACACATGACAAAAGGCAGAATTAAAAAATATTAAAATTATTTAAAAAACTAATTGATCAATTTTAACTAAATAAAAAAACAATTAAAAACGTAATTAAAAATCAAAAATCACATGAATCAAAATCTAAGTGTATCTTGAACAATATCAACAAAAAGCAAGAAATACCAACTCAGATGTTTCGAAAAAAAAAAAAAAAAAAAACTAGGCGAGATCGAAGATGGTGAGGAAGACGATCATGGAGATCAGGTGCTAGAGGAGGCTGAGATCGAGGTACAACAGTGATCGCCACGTCATCGAGCACGATGTTGAAGTTCCTGGCGCGCTCGGTAAGCCCGCTTTGCATGAGCACTAAGACCTGCGGGTGCTCAGTGAGGAGCTGATCGGCGTTGAACTGAGCCACGACGGCCTTCAACACCTTGTTGCCGATCGAAGGGAGGACTTTCTCGTTGTACTCGAGACCTAGGGTTTGGATGATCTGAGGGAGGCGCATGACCTCAGGGCGCGAGAGAACGCGGAGGGTTAGGTTGACCATTTGGAGGTCCTTGGTGCCAGAGACGGAGGAGAAAGTGTGGGGTTTCAATTGAAAAGAAAAGGAGCTCAAAGCAACGGAGAGAGATTGAGATTCGTGGTTGTTTTTTTTTTTAATTATTATTATATTTGAGAATTTGTAAAATGTGGAAAATGGACTACATTGTCCTTTTGATCATGGTTTTGTATATGTTTTTGGTTGTTTGGATGCTAAGAAAATGAAAAGAAAATCTTGAATTTCTTATTTTCTGGGCAACCATGTTCTTGGGAGAAGAACATGGAAGAACAATTATTATTTAAGTAATTAAATTATAACTAAAATTTTATTTTATTTTAAAATAAAATAAAATATTTTTAATATTTTTTAATTCTACCGTTTGCCACGTGTGCATTTTCTGTCTCTGATGTAACGGCAGAGACCAAAACGAGAAGTGTTTTTCAGAATAGAGACTAAAAGCGGTAAAAATAAAATCTAGGGACCAAAATTAGAATTGCCTGAAAATATAGGGACAAAAATGTGATTTTCGCCTATTTTTTCAATTTGTATTAAAATTTTTGATATAAAAGTATTAATAACCTCATAGATTCACTACCAAAAAAAAAAAAAATTGTTTGGTCACTTGATTTGATACTGATTACAAGTCTTTTGTAGTTTGTGCTACAATTATTGAAACATTGTTAACAGTTTATTACTTATTGACATTATTTGAACAATAGGACAAATTGGGATTCTTAAAACATTTTCCTTCTCTCAATTATTATGCCTGAAAATATAAGGACAAAAATGTGATTTCTGCCTATTTTTTAAATTTGTATTAAAATTTTTGATATAAAAGTATTAATAACCTCATAGATTCACTACCAAAAAAAAAAAATTGTTTGGTCACTTGATTTGATACTGATTACAAGTCTTTTGTAGTTTGTGCTACAATTATTGAAACATTGTTAACCGTTTATTACTTATTGACATTATTTGAACAATAGGACAAATTGGGATTCTTAAAACATTTTCCTTCTCTCAATTATTATGCTCTGCATAGACATTAAAAGCGTAACTTTATCGAATGGATTCAAAACATTTTCTTAAAAATAACCCAAAAAAACAAAAACAAAAAGGGTACTAAATCATATCATTTGGGTTTGTTTTGGGCCCAAACTCTTTAGGTCCTCATTTAGAACAAATTGAATTATATTTTGTCATCTTGGTGTTTTTTTTTTTCTAAAATATTTGAATTCAAATTTTCTTATAAATAATGATCTGCATGAGGTTAAACCGTTAAAGTAAGTTATTTTAGTTATTAACCTTTTGTGATATGATTTAAAAGTATTACTTAATGTATTCTTTTTTTGAGAAGAAAAATGGGAATTTTTTTTCTTTATGTATTGATAGTTTGTTACTTGGTAACTAATTAATTAATTTGTGTTGGAAATTGAAAGGCTTGGGTTGTGTGCCAGTTTTACAATTGTGGCCTTTAAGAGCAATCACATCAGTTCGTTCAAATTTTTTGTCTATTTTACAAGAAAAAACCTACTTTTTCTATTTTATACGTCCACTTCTACAAAACACCACACCAGTTTATCTATTCTATATATTTATTCAATAAAATATTAATTCTTTTTATATTTTTTATTATTTCCTTCCCTCTCCTCTCTCTACGTCTTCTCCGTTGAGCCACACCCACACCCAACCACCCTTCAACAAAATCTTTCAACAAACCACACCCACACCCACACCCACACCCACACCCACACCCATCCTTCAACAAACCACACCCACCGAAACGATAGAGAGGTGAGAGTGAGAAGACATGATTGAAAGAGAGAGCTGTGAGCTGAGAGAGTTGAGAGCAAAGAGGAGAGAAAAATAAATAATAAAATAAAGGATAAAAGAGCTACAGTAATCGTGTAAATATACACGGTTACTATAGCTCTTTCATCCTTTTGCACATCTTTGCACATTTTAACACCCACTGATGTGGGTGTCTTTTTCCTCAAAATGTCTAAATTTTGTACTTTCTTCTATTTTAGAAGATTATAAATGGGCTGATGTGAATACTCTAACTATGCCGCCTTTAGTAGACAATTTCGACCTTTAACTATGTGGCTTTCAGCATAAATTTGTGTGGCCCTCTATGCCCAATCCGCCTCTAATGAAGATCAATTATTTCACTATGGCTATCCTTAAGTCATTATAAATATAGTTTATTGTTATCAAGGACACATATATATAACACATCAAACATACAATATTACATTGAGTATGTTGGTATGTGGCTGATCACTTGACTAATCATTACAATATATATCACAAAGGGGTAAGTTACAAGTATAGACAAAAGCCGACTAAGGCCATAGGATTACAAGAGTAAGCAATACTAAGGGTTGCCATCAAATTACAAGAGTTGGGAGAAATAAGAGGGGGGATATGCTGAATGGCTGAGATTAAGTCTGAAAATTAGCCTGTCTTGGAATGGAACTTAAACTTCCTTATATAGGCCAGAAGGAACTTAAGATCCTCTGAAGATTACTGAAATTCTAGAGAATAATTTGCTTTTATTAGGGGTGAAAACCTTTTCCCCCCAAATCAAATAATGATTCTGAAAAGTAGCGTAGGTACTATTTATTAGTCAGCTACACACCAACTAAACATATGTAATATTATAAATTTTGATATGTTACATATATGTGTATTCTTGGTAACAATGAGTTCCTATATATATAGTGACTTAAGGCGCTGGTAGTCTTGATGTAAAGTGAAATAATTGAATTTCTTTGGAGGCGGATTCGGCATAGAAGGCCACACAAAGCTGCAGGCCATAATTGTAAAATTGGCACACAACTCAAGTCTTTCAATTTCCAACATATTGTTTATTTTCTTTATTTTATAACAATTTGGGAATATATATTGTTTTTGTAAAATTGTATATTAATAGATATATTTTTAATAAGTAATGAAAACATCTATTGAAAAGAAAAATAAAGTGAAAACCTTCTATATATACAATCGAAATACCAAGTAGGAGTTTAAATGAATTAAGCTATTTGTAAACAACTCGAACTCTACACGTAAGTAAAAAAAAAAAATTGCTTATGTTCGTTTATTTATCAGACGAGCCAAATTCAAGCTCAAGTTTGGGCTCGATTAGTGAACGAGTCAAGTTCAAAGATAATAATGTGTTTGTGAACAAAATTGCAGGTATGAGACTTGATTTAAATCTATATTATATAATATTAAATATATTTGTTTTTCAATGCTGGTAAATCTAATTGTAATAAGTTCATAAGAAAAATAATTATATCATACTATAATTTTCACTATAATTTATTAATTCAGTGGATATAAAATTTTAGTCACATTCTTTACTATTAGTGGGAATAGAATTAGTTGACAATTAAATGAACCAAACTTCCATTTGATATTTGGCCAGACTAGTTTAGCAAAAGGATAGTCGGCCTTACTAGTTTAAGGTCTTAGAAGTAGGAAAGCTAATAGAAATACGTTTGATAATTGGCCTGACTAGTTTGAAGTCCTACTGCTAGGAAAGCTAATAGAGATATAGTCATATAAAGTTTGAAAATTTAGTACATAGAATTCTAAGCATTTTTCGTGGATAATTCGTGGAATCATTGTTTCTTCTTTATTTTTTATTGTATTTTTTTAAAACGAAATGTAGGATCTTACAATCATCAGTTCATTCCTATGATCAAGTCTCCACAATCCTACACAAGATGGCGGCTATAAATTTAATTTAATTTAAAAAAAAAATGGTTTTAGAAGCACAAAATAGATAATAAATTATGTTATGAAGGTGGACTGAAAAGTGAAAATGGGTTGTCAATTATCATATATTGGTGAGAAATGGTCCGATGTATCACCTAAATCACAATCCTCTAAATAATCGCTTCATAAGCTATCTAATGCACTGAGGCTAAACAGAATGATTTCAATTTTAAGATGTGAACTGCATTTGCCACAAGGCCAAAGTTGTTTGTGTAGGCTGGACTCTGAACCCTCTTAACACAACATGAAGTTAACTGAGCAACTATTGTGTGACCAACAAAGTTTAAATGTCGTACCTCTAAGACTATGTTACAGGATATAACAAAGGTGCATGAAACACATAAAGATTATGTTACAGGATATAGCAAAGGTGCATGAAACACAAAGAGAAGTGAAATTCCAGGACATGGCAAATCATCATATCCGATCAAGTCAGTAGTTTGAACTATCCAGAGCAAGGCTATTTATTTAACTTGTAGATGTCTGAACTACTGGGTGATGAATCTTCTAGTCTATCAAATATTCCTCTGGCAGCTTTGCTGAACAAGTTATAAACCTATAGAATTTTTGAGTCGATTAGTAAATTGATCATCTTTTTGGACCAAAACTTGTGTCATTCTTTATTCACATTAATATATCTACCTGCTTAGATGAAAGGCCAATCTTCTCCAAATCGCTCAACTGCAACAGGTGAAGTACTAAACTTAGCATTAATAATATCAATATAAGTGAATTCCAAGCCCAAAGTTACAGACTTGTCTTACCGATTTTAAAGGGCTTGTTTCCCTGAGCTCAAGTATGTATTCTGCCATTTTCATTCCAATCCCCTAAATTAAAATTCAAGAAATATATCAGATTTGTCAAACTCACATTAGAAACTAACGTATATAATTAGCTATAATTAGCTAACGTATATACCTTTAACTCCAGTAGCTCCTCTCTGCAATCACAGAAGTCAATTGGCAAACTCAGGACATTTGCATATGAAGAATATAATAATAAATACATGTTAAGAAATGTCAAACAGAAACCAACAAATAACTGAACTTACTTGCTGGCTGTATTTAAGAAACCAATATACTCCTGAATAAGAGAGGTCTGCAAAAAAAAATTTACGGAGATGAGAAATCAGATTTTTAAGAGCCTGAGGAGAAACACTATTGTGTAAATCTTTTTATATACCTTCAAATTAGAGCTCCTCGCATGGAATTTATCAAGTGAGGGGCCAACCATTTCCGACTTGTTTGGAGAGTTCAAATTACAAGGTCTTTGGGGAGTAATTGGCTCAAACAAAGCTGGGCATAATTGATCTGTGGATGAGAGTTCATTAAGGGTTTTTTGATTTACATTGGTTTTTATGGGAGAGAGAGCTTTTCTCACAGAACTCTGCAGTTCATTTTTCTTCACGCAAGAATGCATTTGGCAATTACCAGGCAAGAATGTATTTGACTCAGGCACAATTCCATCAGCAGAAGCCTCAATCGCTTTTTTTTTTGACTTAGCTACAATCTCCCCAGTCTGCAATGGAAGTATGACAATATGCATATAAGTTAAAATTTTATATGGTTTTGCTTCTCTGCATTAAATATGAAGAAAACTTAAACTAGATGTGTTTCAGCATATTCTTATCTTCACCTAGAGCTGTATCTTTTTACACTCCTTTCATTGAAATCACTAACAATGACCATCAAAATACCAAAATCTGTTTTGAATAGAAGACATTAAGTGGCCCTATAATTTTCTTTTCAAATGTCATGCTCTTCAGTCATCAGTAGTAACGACAATTAAGCAGTTGTGGCTCTGTAACTATCAGTACAAGGCACATTTTACAATTTCAGATTCTTACCTCCAAACAAGCATCAGCTGGACCTTCATTGTTGTTTAAATTTATGAAAGGCACTGGAGCAAACCTGCACATATATTTGAGCAATTAGGCAATAAGAATGTTACTTATTTTAATCTGTGAAAGGTTCAGTCAATCATGCATACCTTTCTTTTGCCTTAGAAGCACCTTGGTTGGTACTACCCTTTGCTTTCACAGAGCTGGGATAGACACTGGCTTTCTTAACAGAGCTCAAAGAACCCAGAGTTTTGCTCGTAAAAGGAGAATTGAATGGTCCAATTCGTTGTGCACTCTTTGTCTTGCCTCTAGAGTCAAGCCAAGCAAGCAGTTTGGCCTCCATATCAATTCTAATCTTTGGGGTCTCTAGCTTATGTGATGAAGGAACAAAATTGGATACGTGCCTTGACCGAGCAGCCAAGCTCACAGTATGAACAGATTCCTGGTACTCTCCTGGATTCTATTATCAAAGAAAATAATTTCCCTTTAAAAACTTCAATACACTTAAAAATTGCAGGGTCAAACAACATGAAATGGAAAAAATAAAGTCCATACCAGGCACGCAACCATTAAAGCACGGCTTGTCCCACCAAGTGAGTCTTGCAATATACGGGTCAATTTGCTTTCTCTATAGGGCACACGGGTTTTGTTGTTATTCAGTGCATAAATCACATTGGACAATGCAAACAAGGACTGGTTGATCTTGGCACTCTCTAGGAGACGAATTCCTTCATTGCAGGTCCTTCTATTATCTTCATTACCTGTTTAAATTACAGGTACAATTACACAAGTCAAAATTTGAGAAAGAGCAGAAATAAACCCCTCTTATGTACAGCTGAGCTATGACCCTCTAATTGAGCAACTTTAAAAAGGTGAGGAAATAACCTGCCAAGTCTATTAGGTTCAGCTTCCCAGTAACTACAGCCTCAGAGCCATCACCACAAGGAGTGGAAACAGCAATCACAAGCACCCCGTGGCTCCTACTAGAGACATCGTTAAGCCCCGTGTGCGCGACTTTCCTCCTCTGAATCCCACAAGAAAATGTCTCATAGAATTCAGACATCGACTTCACAGGGACCTGAGATAGTCCGCGGAGATGAATTTGCCCCTTTTTATCATCCAAAACTGCAATTTCCTTCCCCTTGAGCTCTAAAAGATCGTAGCACCTGTCCATATAGACCTCATAGTATGAAATCTCTGCTGTGCTTCCTGTGCTTTGGGACATTGTGAGAATTGTGGACATGGCCAGCGGCATTAGGCCTGGATCATCATCAGTACCCTACAACAACATCAAGGAACACAATAACCATAATGAAAGGAAAAATTGCGAAAAAAATTTAATATTTTAGAGGCTTCCCTCCTGGTTTTCTCTGGAAACAAACAGAAAACAACATGGGTTTTTTCTTTGTTTAAACAAACCTGCATAGTATAAGTCTTTCCACTGCCGGTAGCACCATAGGCAAACACAGTGGCATTGTCGCCACGGAAAATACCCGGAATCAAAGGGCTAACTTCCCTGTAAAAGATCTGACTCACATTGTTGTCCTCTTGGCCAAAGAAAGAGTCCAACCTATAACATTCGTTTCGGCTACACCCAAAAGCAAAACCAACCCATGATCAAAATCAAAAAGATCAAAACCCCATAAAAGAATTTGATTGAAAATTCCATAAACTGTTTTTACCTGGTATCTTTATCTTTGAGGTAAACAGCTACTTCTTCACAGGAGGACTCGCATATTTCTTGATCAAGAACGGAAATGCACGGTTTCGGGTCATCGTTCTTGCCAGAAATTTCGTGAAAGAGAAAGGGTCGTACCCTTACAATGACTCTGACCTTGGAGATCGAATAGTTCGTGGACTTTGTAGGAGTAGAACACTTTACGGTTTGATTTGCCATGAATTCAAACAGAAAGGTTGGATTTGAGAGACAAGACACAGAGAGAGAGAGAGAGAGAGAGAGAGAGAGAAGATGGAGAAGGCAGGTTTTTGGTTTTCTTGGAAACTGAAGCACTAGATCAATTATTTGAGAGTGGATTTGAAATTATTTGACCGTTGGGACTTGTGAGGACTATAGAGTATGAATAAACCGTTTCCAAAAAACTTTTAGAAATTGGGCTTTTTTTTTATTTTTTATTTTTTGGGTGGTTCGTTTGAATTTGTCTTGGGGGTCATGGCCTTGCCGTTGGGCTAAAGGGTCCACAAGGGTTCTAATTATTACAACTGCTCCTAAAACAAAGGATAAAGTGCGAAAAAGCCTCTTGTCAGTTTGCAAATTGACCCTTGTGCTATCTTTTATTTATTAAATCCTTGCGTTATTGATTTTGATTTATTGACCCATCTCAGTTTTGTAAAATAAAATTGATAGAAAATGGTTATGTGTTATGAGTACATTTTTTTTCACTTTACTCTAAAAAAATGCATAATACGATCATGTTTTATAGAGAATTTTTTAAATTACTACAAAATTTACAACATAATCTTACAAACTAAGGGGGGGGGGTTGGTTTGTGTTTTCAAATAACAATTTTTAGTTTTTAAACAACATTACACGTATTTTTATACACTTTTTTACCTACACGTATTTCCACAAATGATTTCAAACAACAATTTTCAGTTTTTAAACACATATACCAAACGGACCCAATGTTTTGTTTTAATAAAAAACGCTATGTGAAGATATTTTTTATATTTTTTTGTGTTTGAAAATATCAAAAAGAAATTGGTCAAAGGAAAATTATATCTTAACTTTCCTTATTTAATTTGGTATGAGATAAAGTTATTTTCTAATAAATTTTTTTGGACAACAACTATATATCATGTGAAACTAAAATAAAATAAAAACTCTATCTCATGAGAGATAAAATAAGAGAAGTCAATAAATAGTTTTCTAACTCATTTTAAAGTTGCTACCAAAACATAGGAAAATATAATAGTTTTCTAGAAAATGCTTTTTAAAAAATGATTCATGTTCCAAAAAATATTAATATGGAAACAAACATAGATATTTGAATGACTTTTTGTAGTTAGTGACACATCAAAATATTTTTTTTTTTTGGTTGAGAAACTATACTCATTTGTGTTTATCATTAAGCTAGAAAATCATCAATGACAAAATGTAAAATGTCTAATGGAACATCTTTCGCCCAAACAAACAAAGAAAAAGAAAGTCTAACTATGTGCCAAGGCATGAACTACAACATTACCCTCCCTCCTTTTTTTTTTTTTTTTTTTTTGATTCACAACCTGTAGACTTTCATTAAACCGAAACAGGAACCATACAGTTTACATCTTTGGACACTTGGTCTACAATCATAGGAGGAGTATCCTCCACCCAAATTACACAGTCGGTTACAAATTTGGCATGTCGCGCCAGAGAATGATCGGGTTTGTAACAAACCCGAAATAGACATAGTATAGTGCCTTTAACAAGATGTCCTATACTTGGGAGAGAGAACTTTTATTCAAAAAGGGCCTTAATAACAACTTCAAAGTTACCTCATTTGTAAAAATTGTATCATTCCCAATATCACTCTTTAATGGAAGTTTATGAAATTAAAATAGAGAAACCAATTTTAGATGGTTCTTTTTTTTTTCTTTTTTGATAAGAAAATTTAGATGGTTCTTAAACCTCAGTTCAAGGTAAAAAAAAAAAAAAAAATTGAAAAATTAATAACGTGACCCAAGGACTTTTTGCATTTTGGGCCATAAACAATAGAAGGGTTAAAATGTAAAATTTCAAAATATATGATAGGGTTTAAGAGACCCAAACCTTTCGTGATTGTATCTAAAAGCCGCGAAAGCAGATAGCTCTTAAACCCTAAAGCCTAAACCTCCGAAGAATTGTTGAATCGAAGATGGACAGGAACATGATAGCAGACTTGGAGTCTCTTCCTGAAGAAGATAAAGCTCGAATGTCTACTCTGATCGAACAGCTTCAAATTCGCGACAGGTTCACTCTTTAAAATTCCCAACCGTTGGGACTCACTTTTTTGTATTTTGCAGTGTTGAAGAAAGACCAAATTCTAATTGTGTTGCATAGATTATTTGGTTTCAATGAGTTTTGAAAGTTGCTTTTGTTTAGTTGACGAATATTTTGATATTGGTCAGTGGAAACATATGGTTTAACAAGTTTACAACCAGAGTACTAACTTGTTGACTTACAGGCTTAATGGGAAACAAGGCTGATGCTTCTATAAATGGTAGTGTATATTGTTATATGGTAGATTGGGCGTGTTCTACCATGTTGAGGCGTGCATTTAAGTTATTTGTTTTTTGGGGTTGGTGATAATTGTCATGGATTTAGGTAGTGATATGTGGGTGCTTATTTAGATTGGAGTTCTCAGGCCTAAACATTTAGATTGATGTTCCAACTTGTAGACATCAAGGTTGATATGCTGAAGTAAGTTACTGGGTTAGTGTTATTTTTTTTTTTGGTTATGATTAGTTTATAGGGGTCCATGAAAAGAAAAAAGACTTATGTTGTTGGGGGATGCTGATTAATATGGGGACTTCCCGGGGTCTGAATTGCAGAAGTGTATTTCCTTCTACAGGGCAGTGAAAAGAAACAATATGAAGTAGAAAGATAATTGGTTGTCAATCCAACTAATTGCCTAAAAGATATTGAAATTGAAGAAGTTTGAAGAAAAAGAAGTTCTTAAACCATGCCATTTTGAGGTTATCTATGCTATATTCTGCCTGATTTGTCACATCAATGTTGATCTATAAGCCAATGATATTCAGAGAATTGAATAAGTTGTGCATTTGATAGTTTGACATGGTTTACGTGGTACTAGTGATGCAGATAGCTAAGAGTCCGGGGAAGGACAAAGATTAAATACCAAAAGATTAAAGATTTGTGTTCTAGTTTTGATGAGGGGTTTTCTTGGAACCTTTCATAGGTTATTTTAGTGATTATTGAGTCTTAGTATTATGTTTTTAGGTTAAAAAAGTTTAAATTGAGTTTTACTAGAATAAAGCCAATATGGTAATTTCCAGATTTCTAGAATGGGCTGTCCTTGGCTATACCAAAGGCCCATGAGTCTTACTTTATTTTTTTGAGTCATTTTCCTTTTTGGTTTAGAAGTTATTAAGTCCTTTTTGTTCGTTATTAGTAGTCCTAGTCATTCTAGGAAATAGATTATATAGAACACTAGTCCTGCTTGAAAATACTCAATACACAATGACAGAGACTAAGAATACAATAAGATTCTGAGTCATCTGCCTCCAAGAATGTGATCTCCACTTCATTCTGGTGATAACAGTGGCTTCTCCATTTGAAATGTACTGCTGCCTCTTCTTGAAATCCTTGCTGTGTATAAAGATTCTCTTCCAAATGCATTCCCCAACGCTTCTTCTTTACATTCCCATTGGTAGTAGCTGCAGCAACAGCAGCAGTACTAGAGTCTTTGCTTTCACCTTCTTCAATCACTTTGTCCTCAGCCATTTCCTTTCTAACACTACTGTAATATTAACAAATGACACTCCATAAGAGAAATTGTCAAAGAGACGAGCTCCCTATAACCACTCAACACAGAGACGAGCTCCTTTTTTACACTCCCTAAGGCTTTATTGTAGTCAATAATATTCATAGTGAGATTGCTTCTAAAAACATTCCATCAGCTTGTTTTAAGCTTTGAGGGTGTGATTGCCTTCTTCTACCTAAGTGTGATTGTTAGTGTTTTTCTATCTTATTTCTTGTTCTATTCCCTGTTTTAACACCAAACAACCGTCAACATATTCAAAATTCAATCTTTTCTTTACCTAAATGCTTAAACATTTATCCTTGTTCAAGACCCCATCAAGATCTCATCAAGATATCTAATTTAGAGCTGAATTCTTATAGATCCTACATCAACTAGTTCCAAGGAAGAGTTGATATCTTCATAGTCAAACCCTTCTTTCCCTGCCTTGAAACTCATATTGTGCTTGTAGGCAATCAACGGAGGCGTTCGGCCTTCCTAACATATGATGCAACGTCTTTAACAACATGCTCTTCCTTTGTCTTTCCTTTAATAAGCAATCAATCTACTTTTTTTTTTTTTTTTTATATATATATATATTTAAGTATCTGTTACTGATATATCAGCTGATGGCACGTGCAACATGTTTCCCTTGGTTCTGACCTTTATCATTTTATATACATGGTTCAGTATGTCTTCTAATCTCCATGGCCTTGGAAAAGTCTGGGTTATATAATTATGATCCAAAATCATCTATGGAATTTAGCAATACTGAATGTGTTATGTATATTGACAGAATATCACAGCCCTAACTACAAATGCTTCAAAATACAGACATTTAAGTAGCATATTATTCCCAGACTACTGTAGATTTTACATTGACCTTGTGCTGAGAGATGGCTGTGTAGAGCTTTAATTAATTACTTGATTAATGTGGCTGCTCAATTTAGCAGTCTGTTTATAAAGCCTTACAAATGCCATGTGCTGCAGAAGGCTCTCTCTTTGTTTGATGACTTTTCCATTCTCAGATAATTCTAAGATATGATGTCTGTTTTACTATAAGCAAGGATTATACCGCATCAGCATACAAATTCAGCATACAAATACAAATTTATACTTCCTTCTAGTTGGAACTTATTGATGTACTTCTTGTAATTGATTTTGGTTTCTGACTATAGAATGCCTTGTGGGTTAACCAGTTACTTCAGTTTTGAATTCTGATACAAAGTGGAAGCTACAGTAAACATATTATGATGTTTGAGTGTTAAGGCCTCTGACTCTTTCCTGTTGTCTTGTACTCTTCTTGATAAAAAAAAATTGCAGTCTAAGGATGTATAATTCATTGGTGGAGAGATGTTTTACGGACTGTGTGGATACTTTTCAACGCAAATCCTTAACCAAGCAAGAGGAGACGTGTGTGCGTAGGTGCGCTGAGAAGTTCCTGAAGCACTCAATGCGTGTTGGCATGAGATTTGCAGAGCTAAACCAAGGAGCAGCTACAACTGATTAAGGTGTTTCCGAATAACTTAGGTGTAGAACTCTTGTAAGACCCAGATATGGTCTTCTTAAAAGTTCAATTCTTGTTGCTCATTAATGTTACTCCCTTTACATGATAAGAAGACTGATTAGTCTGTTTATGCCCACTGGGTTTGGCAATCAACAGGATATGAACAGACTTTATATATGTTCCATATAATCTGGGAAAGGAATAAATCAAAACTTTATTTGAGTGCCTACCAATTTTGCTGATTAAGAGAATTGTAGTGTCTAGTGCCATTTTACTAGCTGATTGTTTAGCTCTATTGAAATAGCTGCTTCAGCAGTCTGTTGAAGGCTTGCAAGTTAAGCATTTAATATTATGTAGTTCCTGTGATTGATAAATTAAATCCGGCTAATTCAAATTCTTCGGATACCAATACTTGCCAGAATCAGTAATCTCCTCCTCCCCTTCTTGATATTCAATCTACTCTCACAATTAATTTTTTTTGGAATTATCTCAAGTATGTCTCAGCCAGGAGAATGTTGATCTTGGAGTCAAAACCAACCTGCTACTATCAATTTTTTTTTGCTATATGCGTTTTGTTTTTTTTGAGAATGCTATATGCGTTTTTATTCTCTATTCTGACAAACTGAATATATCTATATAAAAACCATACCAGTGTCAACCGCCTAGATCTTTGAAGTTAGTTTGAAAATGTAATATAGTTTTGGTTCATGTCTCTGGCTTAGTGCACCCTCCATAATGGAATAACATGATTGGCTTGGTTACTGCCAGCAGCTCAAGCTGCAGTTGGAATAAATTGTTGGAGAGGGTTGTTGAGAAGTTGAGCGAAAGACCCGTGACTATGTGAGCGTACCTTATATTATATGAGTGTGTGCATATGCAGAACTGATTTCATAGGTGCTATACTTTTCCAATTTGTGCCTAGTCTGTTAATAATGATGATAATTCAGGGACTTGGGTTAGAGCAGGGCAGAAATTTTTCTTTGGGATACACATTTTTAAGTGAGGAGTGGGAATTTTAATCCTAAATATCTTTGTTAGATACACCAGACTTATTAATGAACTAAGAAGCTATTGCCGTCTACACGTATATAAGCAAAGCAAAAGTAAAAATAGCACTTCTTTTTAAAGCACATGAAAAAAGTGGCACTGTTGTTACTTTAACGTGGCATGCGATTTCTTATGACCGGATTAGATCCACGTGATTCATTAATAATTTATATCTTTCAATATGTATAGTTTGGTAGTCTTTATTCTTTAACCTTAAGATTAGCAGGGCCATAATGCGGCATAAGTAATTTTCATTTTCAAAACTTCGTTGTCCCTGTCTCTCCAACGTAAAACATTTTCAGAAACATAAGGTAGTGGATAGAGAGATAAACGTAGGGGCAAACTGTTATGATAGCTGATGTTTGGGTTTCCCAATACTATTTTAAGCTTTATTTATTTAATGCAAACTACATTTATACTTTAATACCTAAATTCTTTGTAATGAACATTGGTGGTTGGGAAGATAACAACAGTTTATCAACCTACTCGCATTTATCAAAATATGTCAAATCTGGTTATCAAAAAAAAAAATGTTAAATCTGGATTGTCCCTTGTACAGTAAAAATCCTAAAAGCATATCAATTAATAAGCATTCAATATGTTCGTCCAACCGTGCAACGCTGAAGAAAAAAGAATTTGAAGCACGAGCAAGGATTAGTTTTGACAATTGATAGTTCTCTAAATTTATCTAGTGTGTATCTTTGGATTAGGTTTTGACATTAAAATTTTCATGATGTATTGGCAATGTTCAATTGATCATGATTAATATATATATTTGTTTTGATCAAGTCAATATTCATGTGGTTTCTCAAAAAAAAAAAAGTCAATATTCATGTGATGATGTGTCAATAACGGATAGTCAACCAGTTTCAACCCAATGAGACCAAACCACTAGTCCTTTGAGCTGTCTCAACTAAGACGTATCAATAGTCATGTAAAGTCATGTAATAACATCAGATGAAAAGTTCTGTTTACCAAAAAAAAAAAACATCAGATGAAAAGAATCACATGGAAATATTTTATTAAATTCAAAGACCAAATTGAAATTTGATTTTTTTTTTAAATTTAAATTCATAATTCATAAATAACTCTCAATAAGTTTTGAAGAAAATTTTCAAATAAAATACCACTGAGTTGTCTATAAATAAGGCTTCTCATATGAGAAAAAATGATTGATTAGAGAGAAATCTTATAAACACTTAGAGAGAGAAATCTTATTGACACTTGCCACAAAAGAGGGCCATCTCTAATTGTAAGTCCAAAAGACCTCTCTTTCGCTCATCCAAAATCAAGGCCTATTCTTACTTCTCCAAATCAAAGTAGGAATTTTCCTTCAACTTCTTGTTGGTTTAGTTCGAAATCAAGCCAAAGGCCCTTGACATCAAATCAAGCACTTCCATCTACACTTCAAGTTTGAAGACATCAAGAAACAATTTGGGATCATATTTCATGGCCCTTGAATCATAAAGTGTAGTAAAGATTACTCCAACAACCTTTAGTAAAGAATGGAACAAGTCCATCCACACATCCAATTGGAATATATCTAACATGAGTATATATAGACGACTAAACCCTAGACTACTAGTACAAGTACGAGTGGGCTTGAGCTTATTTTATTGAGCTAATATGTCTAATATGTCTAATATATCTTTAACACCCTCCCTCAAACTCAAGGCGGAAGCTCGATGAAGGCTTGAGGTTGGATAAGCCTGAAAAGATGCCTTGAAGAATGACTTTGAAGAAACCACGATGAGAATGTGCCAATTGACTGATTTCAGAGTTTCAAACAAAGAAATAGAGTCCAAAATTAGAATCTACGTGAAAAACTGAGCAAGATAAGCCCTTTCTGAAATTTTAACTTTTAGTAAAAGGTCAATATAAAAGTCAAAGTCAAACTGAGTCAGAGTCATTACATGGTCTGAATTGGTTTCGGGTTTTAGAGTCGAGGCACGAATCAAGCTAATAAACGCTGACATCATCCTATGACGTGGACTAGGGCTTGCGTGTCTGTTGACGTAACCTAGTGATGTCATCGAATGACATTGGATGAAATCATCATTTATTCTTCGGCGCATGTAGACACATGCAGTGTCCTCTGACGCGTGGAGGCGAGACCAAAAATTTGAAACGCATGTGAAAGTGCGTGTGAGGTCGTATAGGGGTTAGATTCTTGAGTTACATAGATTGACGGATGACAAGGCCTTCATGGCAACATGTGTACCCAAAATTAGTAAGTCAAGAATCTTCGGTGGCGTGTGGAGAAGAACCGGAACCAATTGTGGCACATGGAGGCTTGTGGGTGGGCTTCAGGTGACCGAATTTCTAGGTTTTCCTTATGGGCGATCGAGGAGCATGTTTGTGTAGTTGGTTTCATCAGTCAAAGGCTCACTTTGCACAGATTTATGATTGGAGGGGCACAACTTGCTTGGCTTATGGATCTTAGACACAGGTGTGAACAACAATGGCTGCATGATTTTGTGGGGTCCAAATCCGAGAGGCAGCAAGGAAAGCATCTATAATGGAGAGTTGATCTGTGTTGTGCACGTGGAAAATTTCTTTGCTGTGTAGAGATATTTTGTTGAATGCCAAGAATGAAGTTTGGCCTTGATACCACGTTAAGTATATTAGAAACGCAATGTGTTCTACCATGTTGTATATGCTAGAGTGGATGCGGAAGAGGAAGCAAAGAATAGGAACACCGAAAACACGAGGGTTATGTGGTTCAGCCTTGTCAGCCTACATCCATGGAGGAATCCCTTAAGGGCTACATATTTATTATGTAATAGTGTAGTATAAAACCTGTGTTAGAACGACCCCTAACATAAGTATATATAGGCGACTAAATACTAAACTATTAGTACAAGTAGGATTGGGTTTGGGCATATTACATTAGGTTAATATGTCTAATATATTCTAATAAATATCAAGAATCGATTCAAAATCAAGCTTTATAGCCCTTGAAGCACAAAGTGTATAAGAGATTGAATTAAGGGAATTCATTGTATTCTTTTCTTATAAAGAATCATAAAGAATTATACCCACCTTCGTACAAATCAATTATTTGGTAAACTTTTCATGATGCGTGATTTATCAATATGAAATTTATGTGTACATATGTCAAAAAAATAAGAAAATTAATAGATAAATCAATCCAAACACACACGCAAAAAAAGTTTTGTTTTGTTTTTATTTATTTTGGTTACAACGCAATCTCAATCATTCAATCATCAAA
The DNA here is from genome assembly GCA_032878915.1 of Castanopsis chinensis. Taxonomy (NCBI): domain Eukaryota; kingdom Viridiplantae; phylum Streptophyta; class Magnoliopsida; order Fagales; family Fagaceae; genus Castanopsis; species Castanopsis chinensis. Next base: position 118,170 of record JAVQMG010000119.1, on the reverse strand, counting down.
CAAGTTACCTTCTAACTTAGGGGAATATGGAGGGATATTTACTTATTACCCACTTGTGGGTTGGGCCAATTTGCTTTTTGCTTACCCGTGGTTTAAAAGTATCATTTTAACCACGTGAGATTAACTCTATAATGCAGTTGTAATTTAACTCTATGTCCATGGTAAAGAAGAAGAAGCACACGCACAATTTAAGAAACAAAACCCTATCATAAGAGTGTCCAAAGCCTTCAACTAGCCTAATTTGATTTAAAAGTCCAGCCAAGATTTTTAGGCAGAGCACTACTCTCTCTCTAAGTCATCAGCCACAAACACCATTCTCTCTCTCTCTCTCTCTCTCTCTCTCTCTCTCTCTCTCTCTCTCTCTCTCTCTCTCTCTCTCTCTCTCTCTCTCTCTCTCTCCACCACCATAAAGACTACTTCAACTTGCAACAAATACCATTGCGGTCCATGAGATTGATGCAGGGCATTTCAAGTTGCTATATGTCTATATCCTAATCCTCTTGTAAATAATTAGTTACTTAGTTAGATGATTTCTTAATAATTTGCCAATAGGATTTAGACACTTGTCAACCATTTAGAAGCTGCCAATGCCAAACAATTAGTATAAGTAGCAAAATGTAAGCTCTCTGCAAATCTGTTTTTAGTAATTGAATAAATTGTGTAGCCTTTGGGGTGCTATTTGGAACTATGTGTTCTTGCAAAGTTACTTATCTACCTATTAATTTGTTCTAAGCAACTCAATGCTTTCATTGTTTCTAAACCATACACAAATAACCCATCATATTTCCTGCATCAGAGACCGTCACAACATTTTTCTCTCTCCTTTGTGCCTTAGGTGAAGATGTTGAGTCCAAGTTGCCAAAATAACTTCCACCATCAAGCCTCTATGCTTATGCTTGAATTAATTTTGCTGTGGATCTAAGTTTTTGACCAACCAAGGTTAGGTTTTTAGGGGTTGGGTGGATTTGGTATAACCCGTGGATATTTTTATTTTATTTTATTTTGGTGATTTTTGTGATTCTTTTTTCTTTTCTTTCATTTTTTGATAAGAAAATGATGAAAAAAAAAGAAAGAAAGAGGAAAGATAAACAAAAAACAGATAAATGAGAATACAAGTGTAAAATAGATTTTTGGGGTGATTTTTTAGAACAATCTCTCAAAACACCAAAAGACAAGTTTTGGAAATACAAAACTAAAAAAATAAGGGGCCGCCAAACAGGCCCCGATTTCTAAATTTGTGGGGTTTTTTTTTTTTTTTAAATAACCTATACTACTATTTAAGAAACTTCTCCTGTTTTGACCGGATTTTTTTGTTTCAAAATACCCCTACACTGCTAGACTTAAGTAGAGACAAAACTAAATAATAGTTTGGTAAAAATATATGTCTAACTTGCACTAAAATATTGCCTACAAAATAGGAACACTCTTTCACTAACCCACTTCTTCAGAGTAACTATACATTTATTATTTTTTTAAAATAGAAAAATAAGTAAAACAACCCACGTACTACTGTTTTTTTCCTTAAAAAGAACACCCCATATTTATCCAAAAACAAAACAAAATAAAAAAAAAAACTAAACTAAATAGATATATAAACTTTTTTTTTTTTTTATATGAATAGATACATCTTTAACTGCTACTAAAATGTTACTTCCAAAATAGGACTACTCTCCTGATAGTTTTCAAATTGCTCTTCTATTTTTTTTTTTTTTGGTAAAAGTTAACTATTTGCATCTATTATAATTTGAAATTACTACATTTTTCAATCACAGAAATACCTAGAGGTGTGATGAGTGTTTTGCATTTTGGATGAAATAATTTACTCATCGCACCCCTAAGTTTTTTTGTGATTGAAAAATGTAATAATTTCAAATTATAATGAATTCAAATTATTAACTTTTACAAAAAAAAAGAGCCCCTGAATACACATGTGAGCGCATGTTTAGATGCTAGTAAATTTTATTATGTTTTTAACAGTAAACATAAAAGTGGATTACAATTACATAATATAGTTAATCTTAGATAAACCAAGTCATACATTTTAAATTATGAGTGACAAAATGTATTAGATCCTTTATATATTTAAAAAAAAAAAAATGGATCCAATCACATGTAAATAATGTGTAATTATTAAATTTGAGACTCTAGCAATTATTATTAAAAAAAAATCTGAATAGCTAGAGTTATGATTGCAGATAATTTCACTTAATATTTAATTTATCTGTCAAAGCTCTTTACTCCCTTTCTTTCTTCCTTTGTTAAATTTATAGAATCATTAAATCGGGCTTTCTTCACATCAAAGAAACAAAGAAATTTAGAGGTGCAACAGTACTATGCATCTCATCCTCAATCTTTATCGGTAAACCTCACTTTCCATTCTGAGTAAAATTCAAGTGACAATAATCAAATTCAAAGTGTGTGTTTGACAAAAATTATTTTTGCCAACTTATTTTTATAACTATTTAGCTTATTTTTGCTACTATTCATAGGTTTCACTGCACATTTTAATACTATTTATGAGTCTCACTGTACTATTTCAACTAATTTTTATCTTTATTTACAATACTTTCAGTAAAACATTTTCAGTTTCAACAAAATTAGCAAATCCTAAATAGATCCTTATTAAACAGTGATTAGGTTAACCCAATTTTTTCACTATTGATGCTGACCCAATATCGTATATTACAAAATAGTACTTGAAAAGTTGAAATAGTACTTTTCCAAACAGCTAACGGTCAAGATTTAAGTAAAAAATAAAGCAAAAAGATCAAGACAATTGTGCACCGTTGATATGATCAATACAGTTAAAACGTTTCTTTCCCAAAAAAAAAAAAAAAAAAACGACTTTAATTAATTCCCAAACCACTTGTCCCAAATCCAACAGTCAAGAATTACCCGCGAAACACGCAACCCATCCGCAAAGTCCAAACATGTTCGACACTTAACAAAGGCCCAAGAAAGATCATCAATCAAGCCCAAAAACCCCTCAAGAATGAGTGCCGTTTGAGGTTCAAAAAAAAATGAACCGTCAAAATTGCCGTTAACCGGTAGGGTTTTATTTTTTTAGAGTATTTATTTTTTAAAAGCCTCAAAGATACACAACGGTAATTAACGGAGACGTCGGTGCTTTACATATTCGTTATATCTATCTCTCTCTCTCTCTCTCTATATTTTAATATACAAAAAAAAATGTTCATTATATAATTAATTAATTAAATTATTTATATAAGTTTCTTTCTCTCTTTTTGTTTCAACGGGCGAGAATTTTTCGAAACCAAGAAAGAAAAAAAAGAGACAAAAAAAAAAAAAAGCTCTTTGTTCTCTCTCTCTGAGATAGTTTTCTTGGACTCGAATTCTATCGGTCTCATCTCGTCGATGAGCTCCACTTCGATTCCCGCCACTACTGCTGAAGCAACGGTACTTTTTTTTTTTATCAGAAAAGTTCAATTTCTTTGTTTTTGTTTTGTTTTTTTTTTTGTTTTGAGAAAAAAAAACTGGTTTTGTTTTTCGTGTGTTTATAGTGTTTTTTTGGTTTGTGATTGTTTATTCTTTATTTTATGGGAACCCAAAGGCTTTGACTTGTGAAAGATTCAATGGGTTTTGTTCAGGAAACCCTAGAATTATGGGGTTCTTTGTGTAAGATTCTTTGTTTTGCTCATTGAGTTTTGATCCGTTAACTGATTCTGAGATCTGGGTTTTGTTTGAATTCGTGTTTTAGAGGTGGGGTTTTGGAAAATTTGGACATGGGTGGGTTTTTTTTAGGGCTTTTAAGTGATTATGATTGGTTTTTTGTTTTTTGCTTGGAGGGTTTTTGTTTTTTATTGCTATGTTTGTTGATTTGGGATTTTGGGTTTTGGAGATGATTGTAGAATGATGAAATGGCTGGGTTGAAACTAGAAGAGTGTTGTCTTGAGAATAAACAATCCACCGCGGCTTCCAGCTCCACCTCATCTGAAGGCAGTGGCAGTGCAATTGTTAAGTCCCCGGGGGCTTGTAGTCCGGCTCCAACATCTCCAGCTCATCGGTACTATCCGTTTACAAAGTCTGTTTAAGTTTTGCATTCAGTTATAGCTTTGTTTTGATGTTGGTTGAAAATTGGGATCAAATTGTTTAGTGTTTCATCAATTTTTTGATATGTTTGATGTCTTAGAAAGTGTGAAATTGCCTTTTATTTCGATTAGGTTTCTGTGCTCAGCATATAGGAGATGCTTTGTGACCATTCTATTTTTTTTTTAAATATTAACATATTATATGGTTAATGAGCTTAATTATGTGAATTTGACTTTACAGGAGGGCCACTGGCCCAATCAGACGAGCAAAAGGAGGTTGGACTGCACAGGAGGTTTGTATTTTTCATGTTTTTGTGAAATTCTATGTATTATGATCTAGAAGCTTGTCATACGTTCCTGCATGTCAACTACCTTTATGAAAGGCCGAGGTTGATTTAGGCAGTTGTTAAGTCATCTTTGCTCTAAAGACTTCACCTGGTGTTTGGCTTAGTATCCACTGGTTTACTTCTGCTGTTATAAGCTGTGGATCTAGAAGATCTTTGAAACTGCTATTATATTATGTTGATGTAGCCCAAATTCGCTTGTGTTCAACTGTGTTCACTTGTTGTTGCTCTGCTATATGTTGCTTGTGTTTTTATTAGTCTGACCTTATGGACTTATCAAAAAAAAAACATTGACCCTACGGGGTCTTATTTGTAATTACTAACAATGCCTTCGATTTTCTACAGGATGAGACATTAAGGAATGCTGTTGCAGCTTTTAAGGGGAAGAGTTGGAAAAAAATAGGTTTCTCTCTTTCCTCAGTAGTACACTAGTACCTATGATATTGATTGTTAAATCTGTGCTGCTTTAGTCACATGCAATTTTAGATTGCATCTCTTGGGAGTTTTCAATTATACAGATTCCTGGTGGTTGTTTTATGCTTCACTGTTTAGCAGTGAGTCTGCTGGAAAATGTATTGGCTTGAAGTAATTAGGAGTAGCAAAAATGTTTGAGAACTCATTATTTATAAATCTTGAATCATATGGTTATTGAGGTAAGGGTAAACTTACTTTGGTTTACCTAATTTTGTACTAGAACTCCTCGTATCAAGCCCGTCGTATGTTGCAAAATACTGTCAAGCCCAACTACTTGTCATGTATTTGAACATTTTCAGAAAGAAGTTTGTAATATTATGCACAAGCAGAGCTGAAGTTGGCAGAACAATTGAACGACCAAATCTTCTTTAGCAAGGGGATTTGAGTGTACATATAAATTTATATTTTGTAGTTAAAGATCTGAATTTTAATCATTACATGTGTCTAATCTTTACACTGATTTAAAGTTATTAATTTCTTTAATATCTATCCATTAAATCACCCCCCCCCCCCCGCCCCCCCAAAAATAAAAGAAAAGAAAAGAAAAAGTAGTGTAGTCGTTTGTGTTTCATCATGAAGAATACATAAATGGATAGATTCATAACCTTGACTTTGTAATGTCTAGCATTCATTGTACTCTAACACTATCTGTGTAAATTCCAAACAAAAAAAAGTTTGAATAATTTGGGTACCATGTGTTTGCAGCTGAGTTTTTCCCTGATAGATCAGAAGTGCAATGTCTGCATCGATGGCAGAAAGTTCTTAATCCAGACCTTATAAAAGGACCATGGACTCAAGAGGTAGGCACCTGGCCTTTTCCTTCCTCTCATATTTTTCCTTCTTGCTTGTTGTGATTCAAACATTAAAGTTTCTGTTATTTTTGTGGCACGTAGGAGGACGATAAAATCATAGAACTGGTATCAAAATATGGGCCTACAAAGTGGTCTTTGATAGCCAAGTCTTTGCCTGGTCGTATAGGGAAACAATGTCGAGAGAGGTAGCTTATATAACTGACTATAATTAGCTGGGTAATTTTTTTTATAATGCTAGTTTGCAATTATTAATATATGTTGAACGTTTTTCCCAAATATGATCATCAAAGTCCTGAACATTATCATGTTGACATGACATTCATGGATTTCTTTTTTGATTTTGTGCACGCAAATGCCAACTGATTATTTCTCATGGTTTTATATAATGGGATGATTGTTATTTATGAATTTTATAATTTTTTTTATATCGCATGGACTTTCTAAATATGATCAATGGTTTAACTTTTGTTTGTACTTATGAAAGCAAAATTTTGGATTCCTTCAGGTGGCACAATCATTTGAATCCAGATATAAAGAAGGATGCTTGGACACCAGAGGAGGAATTAGCTCTCATGAAAGCACATCGGATTCATGGGAACAAATGGGCTGAAATAGCTAAGGTTCTACCTGGAAGGTACTGCTTCTTGTTTGAGCTATAATTTTTGTAACACTAAATTAAGGTATCAATAAGATTGACCCTGAAAATCTAGTGTCACTTTGCGAACTCATGAGGTGTTGCTGATTTGGGCTGACAGTCTCAATCTTGTGACTCGTGGTAAAATAAGAACTTTAGATATTTTGTACTATCTCCCTCCCACCAGCAGATGTGCACATTCAATCTTGAAGCTGAATGCTTTATCCTTGAGTTTTTTTTTTGAGGAAACGTGTCTTTCAAGTGAGGGTGTAAATCTATAATAATTATTATTGGCTGCATCTGCATGAGGGAGTTCTTTCTTGTTGTGCTATACACCAATCTGGTTGACCGCATTCAGAATATTCAGAATATTATATTAATTCTGTGGTTTGATATATTTAGGAGGCAAATGGATGTTCGAGGGAGATTAATCCTTTGATTTTGTTTCAGTAGCAATTTAAGGTCACGCAAATCTGTTCTTCAAATGAAAGCCCTAAGAACAATAATTGAAGCCAATCAAAACAGAGTTGTAGTTAATGATGTTGAAATATGCAAATGTTGTCCTCTATTTTTTTTTTTTAAAGCTTACCTGAGATCCCTTGCATAATTAATACCTGACATAGAATCTATTAGTGTGCCATGAATGTTATTTAATATTTTAGTTTAAGCAAGGTCTTCTATGTGACTTCTCTTTTGCAGAACTGACAATGCTATTAAGAATCACTGGAATAGTTCCTTGAAGAAAAAGTTAGATTTTTTTTTGGCTACTGGGCAACTTCCGGTAGTTGCAAAGAACAGTCCCCAAAATGGTGCTAAAGATACTAGTAGATCTACTGCAACAAAAAACTTTCTTGTTAGTTCAAATAAAGGCTCAGATTCAACTGCTCAATCGTCATCAGGAACTACAGACATTTGTAAGACGAATGAAAATAGCAAGGATCAGTTAGCATCCTCTGCCCCACCTTGTGATATGGGTGCTTCATTAAATGTCATTCCAAATAATTCTGCTGATTCAGAATGTGAAAAATGCAAGGCAGCGTCATTTAATACAGGTCTTAGCCGCAGCAACTCAGGGTTGGTGCCAAAGTTTGAGAACTCTGGATTCAACAGTGAGGCAAAGTTTGAGAATTGTGCAACTAACAGCAAGCCAACTATTGATAATTGTGGAATCAATGATGAACCAATGTTTGAGAGATGTGCAATCAACAGCGAAATTGATGAAAAATTTATTGGAACACCTTTGACTTCTGATTCTCCAACATATGGTTCTTTGTACTATGAGCCACCACAGCTAGAAGGTTGTACATTAGATTCCGATTTTCTAAAATTGTGTTACATCAACTCTAGTCCGATTCTATCACCTATTAGATTCTTCACTCCACCTTGTGTGAAGAGCGGTGGTTTAAGCATGCAGAGTCCTGAATCAATATTGAAAATGGCTGCTAAGAGCTTCCCCAATACTCCTTCCATATTTAGAAAGAGGAAGACAGAAGGTCAAAAGCATCTGCATACTGATAAAATTGCAAAAGCAGATAAGGAATCGGTCAAGGATGTTGTTCATGCTTCTGATGAACAGAAAATAATCAACAGCTTGGAGATGTCTGAATCGCAAGATGGAAGTTTGTGTGAGAGTCCTACTTGCCATGGCAACAGCATTGCTGGGGCTAATGGTAAGGCTTTTAATGCATCTCCTCCATACCGGTTAAGATCTAAACGAACTGCTGTTTTGAAGTCTGTGGAGAAACAACTTGAGTTCACATTTGACAAAGAGAAGTGTGATGGTAACACCAAATCCATGGAATTATCCACAAAGGGAAGCTCCCCTGTTACTGAAGATTGCTCACATGCAGCAAAGATTGGAGTGACCTAGGGCTTTAATTGTAAGTTCTTCCTTCTCTAACTATTGTTCTTTTACGTTCTATTCTGTCAGATCATTTGTTTGAGCTACTGTTCTAACAAGTGATTTAATATTCCACTGTGGCTCCTTTCTTTGAATATTGTTCATTTCAGTTAATGCATGTGTGTGCGCATGTGTGTAAATTACTAAATGTCCCAAAAGCTTAAACTGTTACTAAATGTCCTAAAAGCTTAAGCTGTTAGGAAAATGTGAATTTTATCATTATTCTCACGCATCTGTGTGTGTGTGCGCGCGTGTGTGTGTATTTTCTTTGTTTGAAGATGAAAATTGGATCTTACAATGAGAGCGCTTATTTATTTGGATGAAAGTTCTTGATGAGTTCGATCGGTTTTCACTTTATGACTTGTTTTGCAATGCTTTTAATGAGTTTATGAAGAAATTTACATTATTTGAGCAAACAATGTTGTGTCATATTTCTATATAAGTTTTACATATAGACACTGTAATTCGTAAAAGACTCAAAATTTCAATAAATGCTGGATACAGGCAAAGGAGAGTTGACTACACCTTAATCTTCTGGTGAAGGATTGAGTCTGCGACATGTCACTCTCTCATTTATGGTTTAGGACTTCAGAGTTACTTCCCTGTTAACAACTTTATATACCACTTCATATTGTTTCTCTTTCCCTTATGAGTCTTTCTTTTTCCTTTTTTCTTAACCCTTAGAAGAAAGCCCTTCACAACACTGTTAATGTGATGTAACAAAAGAAAAACGCTTGTAGGGAATTAAACTTGAACCTGCTTGATAAGAAATTGTCTTTTGTAATCTGTGGAAATCCCTGTGCTCAGTTGTGGCTCCCTTTCCAGATTAAATAGAGAGTTGTAGAATATAAAATATGTAAATGGAACTTATCAAAAAAAAAAAAAGGTAAATGGATCCCAGCTTGAAAATCCTACTATGACAGGATTATACTGTTCTAACATCAAGCTTAACGTTTTTTTTTTCTTGTATAATGCTTATTTGATGTGGATTACTCTTCTATCATCTGGATTATTTAACAAAGCTTGATTTTTTAGAACACATATTCCTAGGTTTCTGCTTAACAAATTTGTGGGTTTTTATGTTTGTTTATTTTGCAAATAAGTCAATCTCAAGCCTAAGTTTAGATTCTATCATTAAACAAGTTGAGCTCAACCATAATAATGTGCTCCTGAATAAGCTTGCTAGTATGAGACTCAATTAAAGTATACATAATATTATATGTTTATAGCTCCTAAGTCATCAAATTAATTGTAACTTATCCAAAAAAAAAAAGTTATCAACTTAATTGTAATCTGTTGATAATATTATAGTAGACTTATATAATTGTTTAACAATATAATTTAGGAAACTCTAATTTTTATTGATACATAAACGAAAATTGTTCCATCTAATTAACCAAAAGAATATAATTTCAACTATAATTTAGTTATTAATTATTAGCATATATTTTTTAGGGGTAAAAGTTTTAGTCATACTGTTTATTATATGGGAAAAGCAGAATTTAATCAAGTAGTTTATGAACAAGCTCGAGCTTTTTCAACAAGAAAATAAATTGATCTTGAATATGTAATCTAGTTTGGCAATGAGCTCGAGCTTGGCTTGTATACGAAATAAAATTAAATGAACAATCCTGAACTTTTAATACTCAGTCTTAGTTGGGCGTTGAATTGGTCCAACACCTAATTAGCGAAGTTTGAACCCACTTAAACTTGGAGCAGTGCTTGACTGCATCTTGAACCCATGTGGAGTTTGTAGAAGCTAGTTGACTGCACAATCCACAGCTTAATCTATTTCAGAAATAACCTATTGGGCTTTTTAAAGAACCTGTAAGTAAGTTGGATCTCTCTAGGAATCTGGGAACATGGACTTTAAGGAAGTATAAACGAAGCCTTCTATATTTTTTGTTGTAGTATCTAATTAATTGAAGACCAACAATGAAGCATCAAAGAGACTATAAAATACAAAATGAAAGCACAAGGGTCTCATGGAAGAATTAATGCATTGGACTTCCAAAGAAATGATTAGATGAAATTTTTGGCTCCTATGAAGTAGATTAAGTACTCCTCAAGCCTTTGTGTAAAAAGAAGTAACATGTGCTTAGATTTGCTGATGTTGCAGGACAAGATTTGGAATAGAAAAATATATTGCTCATGGTTTTATTCATTTAGTCCTGTAACAAACTACTTTATTTTAAGTTATTTAAGGGTAGTTTGAGTCTTTTCTAGTTATTTTCGTTATGGTTAAGATTACTCAAGGGTCATGATAAATTGTTTCTAGGAAGATTATGCGAGGGCTTGTAGCAGCTTGACAGATTTCCTTTGGTTTCTAGGTTCTTTTAAGAGCCTTAGGGTTTGCTTGATTAATTACAAAGGGGTTTTTCATTTGTTCTCCTCTAATAAGAGGATTCAATAGAAAATTGAAGTTAATCCTTAAATATTCACACTCCATTTTGATCATTGTTTTCTTTGCTATACTTTTCTTTAATGAGTTCAATCTTCTCTGCTTTTCGATCACTGTTTTCCCCTTATAAAAAGCAAGGTGGAAGGCGAGGCCATGGGTTCAAGGCTCATTGGGTGCAAATGTGTGTCCCCAATCTAGTGATGACTGATGAGATGAAACTGTTAACACGATTACTCATATAAGTCTCTAATATGTTTTTTGTTTGTTTTCCTTGATTTAGGGATAAAGGCTGGACATATTTCGAAGTTGGCTGATAGTATCCTTCACGACCAATTTTCAGATTCTATAGAAGCTGCTCAAAACTCAAAATTGACTCTGCCCACGGAATATTCAATAGTCAGTGCCACAATCATTTTGCAGATACTAGGTACTTAAAGACAATTTTTTTTTTTGTCATATCCACACGGACAAAAGTGAGTGGCAGTTAGATTCTGGTAAGTGTAAAATATGAAAAAATAGGTCCTAAATTATATGTGAAAATATATTGACTGTACTGGATTTGTACAGATATGAGATATCCCATCATGAAGAGGAAAAATGATGCCTGGAAAAATTCTAAAATAAAGTGTAGCCCCTTTCCATGTCTTCTTTGATTCTTTTCTACATATAATCTAGAAGTGGAAGTAGCAATGTAATTTTAGTCATAGGAACCGTGTATTTTGAAAGGAAAAAAATATATATATAAGAGGTGTTACTTTCAATGGTGCATATTAATCCTTATAGTGATACACACTCCCCCCCCCCCCCTCCCTGTTTTCTTGTGGTTGGTGATGCATGTATAGTCCCGTAAATAGTAATGGAAAGACACTATTATTTTCATTGATTTCAATGCACGAGAGGATAAATACAGAGTGTATTTTCTCCTTTTCAAGGTTTCAATGCAACATCCTATCAAAAATAAAAAAGGGTAAAATACTATTCTAGTTCTTAAACTTTACCAAAGATTTGTTTTTCATACCTAAACTAGTGGAAAGTTCATTTGTCTCTAAAATATTGAAAAGTTCATATTTTGTTTCTAAACTATTGAACCTGCCAACATCCAGCTGTAGCTATTAAAACTGACTTTTATCGTTTATGTGGTGAGACTTGAGAGGAGATTGAGAATGTTGGCGTCACTGTAAGAATTGTGATTAGCAGACTTACCAAGGGCAGCTGATGGCAGGTTACCCAAATTGACAAAGACCACTGGCTTATGGCACAGCCCTCGTACGAAGGTTGGTGAGTACTGATAGTGATAATAGGCATATCAGGGCATTTACAAATTACAATAAACTTCATAGTTCTAGCAAAAGTTTTATTAGAAATCCTATTTTCTATGTTAACTACGTTCCTTTTAGGTTTTACACACCCTCCAACAAAACTATTCTCTCTCTTTTTTTTTGGTAAATAACAAAACAAAACTAATTCTCTCTACTCTATTAAAATATTTTCCTTTTTATTTGTTTATTCTTTCAAACCCATGATCACCCATTCAAACCTAGTACATAAGAAGAATCAGAGACCAAAGTGAGAGTCAAAATTCAACCATACATTGGGAAATACTTGGGTTTGAAAGTTGATATCGGTACGAGACTGGAAGAAAAAGGACACGAGATCATTGACAGGATCCCGAGTAAACTACAAAGCTAGAAAAGCAGATTACTATCGTTGTCTGGGAGACTTTACCTTGATCAAATTAGTCATGCAAGCAATGCCAATCTACGCCATGTCAGTATACTGTTCCAAAAATTACTGGTCAACAACTGGACAGAATCATCAGGGCTAATAGTAACAGAGCAATATAGAAACTAAAAAACTCCACACTGTTGCACAGACCAATATCACTAAGCCGAAGGAAGCCGTAGGACTGGGCCTAAGGCACACTGAATGCTTCAATAAAGCGTTGATTGCCAAACAACTTTGGAGGATTGGTCAAAACCCCAAGTTATTAGTGACCACAACACTTAAAAAAGCAAATATAAAGGACACCCCACTATAGCCCAGGATAAATGGAAGATGGGGATGGGTGATCACATAGAGCTTTAAGACACACTACGGTATAAACCAGTCATTTAAGACCCAAGAGCGCTTACACCTTCAAACAGTAACAGTCAAAGACCTGATGGACCTCAGGATAGGAACATAGGATGAAGAGAAATTAAATAGGATATATAGCAGAAATCATTAGAACTGCTCACTCAAAATTTGGAATCCAATTTTGGAAATTAAACCCAAAGGAAACCTACCAAGTCAAGCAAGGATATAAAACTCTGAAGAATACGCAGTAGTACAGTACAAACACGAATAGAAAATACTCCACAAAGGCCTCCCAATATAAACTTTAGACCATCAGCTCTTCTTCTTATGCCCCTTTTCCAGAGAAATATGATTCAGATCAACACAGATTTTGCAAACAGAAATAATCAATCCCATGTCGCTAATAAAAACTGGCTGTAAAAATAATCAAAACACATCGGTTCATTAGTCCACTTTGGTCCATTTGGTTCATTTAGTCCACTTTGGTACACTATATCCAATTCAGTCCCGTTTGGTCCATTTTGGGCTTAAACTGGTTCTTTTGGCAAGTTGATTTTTAATTTTTTTGGTTGAAAATATTTATATATACTTATACTTAGTGTAGTTTTTTGTCCCCCTCACATTAGAATGGTAAAACAAAGAACAATTTTCCTATTTTTACTGTACACAAGCTGTACCATGATAAGAAAAAATAAATAAAAAAACACATCTCCCACTTAAGTAAGTTTAGAAACACAACAAAATTTTTCAATATTTTTACAACACTTATACTTTTAGTTGCGATGAATTTTAGAATATTTTATTTTGACATATAATATACTAACTTCTCGATTAATTGTAAAATATTGTGAGATTTTATAGTATTACTAAAACAATTACTCTCACTTTTATCAATTAGCCTGACACCAAAATAAATGGCCACCAACTTTCACCTTGTATTTTAATTTAAAGGCTGTGTACAATTTGGCCAAAATTCAAGGCTTTTTTCTTTTTTTCTTATCCAAATTCCTTCCTTTCATTTCAAGTACCACCCATGAAACTCAAACTCTGAAAATAATGTCTTGTATGGTACTAAACCAATAAAGCGTATCTACTAATATATCTATTAACTATATAAAAAGAGCCAATGGCTCTAGCTACAGGATTCTTGGTTTATTCAACTCTTTTTTTTTTTAACAAGCCAAAAAGGTAGAGTTTAGGTAAGAAAGAAACTTTTTTAATATTAAAAAAATGTTATGTCCACAATATTTTCTCAATAAATCTTAAATAGCAAGTTATTATTGAATATTATTGGTAAGGAAAAAATAATTTTAGTGATGTGTTTAAATTAGAATTATTAATAACTTACCGCTGAAAACTTCTTGTAAAATATCGTAGAAATATTGCAAATGTAACAATTAATATATCATACTATTACCTAAAAGCCTTAAAATAAGGAGAATTGGTGAGCTCTCTTCTTCTTTTCTTTTTCTTTTTTCCTTCAAGTACGCCAATTTGGTTTGAGCTTGTTTTAGTTTTTTCTTTTATTTTTTTAATGATTTTTATCTGTTTACATTTACTTTTTCAATATAAGCTTACACTGTAAAATGTAGACACACAAAGTGGCAACTATTATACGTATTTGTAAAAAAAAAATGGTAAATATTGTACAAATTTTGCAAATGTGTATAACATTTGCCAATTTTTGGATGTCTACAATATACATTTACATTATGTGTACAATGTAAACATAGAGATATTGTAAAAATATTGTGACACAAGTCAATTCCTTTTAATTCAAACTGAAATATATATATATCAAACCGAGATCTAGCACAACTAAAACTAAATGTATTGTATTGTGAAAATGTCATGAGATTTTGTTATTATCACAATATTTTCACAATTATTGAAGTGTAAGTTCCTTAAAGGTCAAAATAAGATAATAAATTATTAGACCGAAATCCACCATTGTTGAGAGTAAATGTATTATGAAAATGTTGTGATATTTTATTGTGTTCCTAGAAATTTTTTTTTTTTTTAGTTTAATCAAATTTGATAAGCCAAAATTCACTTTTTCAGGCACAATTTTCTTGATTAAAATTTTTTTTTACACACTGTTTAAAATTTAAAGTAAAATAAAAAGGACAATTTTACACCAAAAGTAAAAAAAAAATTTGGGCCCTTTAAGTTTGAGGTAATTTTATTCTTCCCTAAACTTTAAACCCAAGTGTAGTACCAATGGGCCCGAATTACACACAATGGGCCAGCCCAAAGGCTCTCACAATGAAAGAAGCCCAACCCCACATCTTGAAATGGTCCGAGGACGTAATCAATCCAACTTACAAAGTCACGTGATAAAAAGGGGTGTCATGCATGACCAAAATACCAAGAAATATGACGTCCGAAGACAGCACAGTCCTCGGCAAGGGTTGCCGAGGACGACGTGAATGATCTTCCAACAACGCCCCTGACGGAGGCCTTTGATGCTGGAATTAATGAAATAGAGGTAAAGAATAAAGGGGAGGGGTAGGAGAATATCCAGAAAAAAGCTGCTATCACCGCATTTAAAGCTCTACACCTGCTTCTCTGGCCGCATTAATGAAGAAGTGACGCCTGAACGTTGGGTTTGAACCTTATCTTCACTACCAGAGACCTTAGTAAAAAGGGGTGATGGGACAAGTATCCAAAAGAGAAGAAGGTCCAAGTTACACGTGGAAGAAAGGAAAAAGGAGAGAGGCCTATAAAAGGTGAAGGAAGGAGACATAGAGATGGGGGAAAAAAAAATCAAAGAAAGAGAGAAAGAGAGAGAAAGGGAGAGAATTTGTAAGGAAACTCAAACATTTGTCCTCGGCAGTAATATACGAAGTAATATTTCGTCCACGTTTGATAAGTATGCATATGTTCTGTGATCAAACCGAACCTTTATGTTATTTACCGCCCAAACCCCTGGATTAGAATCCTGCTCTCTATAAATTCATTATTTAGGGCTCATAGGCTTAATTCGGAGGCTCGATTCAACACAAAGCTCGATTTGTGCCCTTACACCAAGAAACACCCTAATTGTTACTCTCTTAATTAAACCATTTTAAAATCTTACCATTCTTAAAATATCCTATTATAGAATGTTTAAAATACCCTTACTAAATTTTAATATCCCAAAAATTTTTTTTGTGTATTTTGATTTTTATGTGGTAGTCATACTTAAAAAGTTGAAATGGTGATATATGGTGTTCTATTTGTTGCCTAAAGAACGTTGATTTTCCTAGATTTAAATATTCTAGACTTAAAATTTTATCTAATTGAAACTTCAATGACACATCTTTTGTTATCCTCTTTTTTTTTTTTTTTAATATTTATTTATAAATTTCTCTTCTTACTTAAAAGGGTGTTCATTAAAACCTAAGTAAGCTAAATATCATGACGAGATTCATAAAATGTAAGATAATAAAAAGGAAGTATGAATAATAAAATTTTCATTGTGGATAATTGCAAGTATTTTATGAAGACCTTTAACTGTAGTATATGACATCATTCATTGTGAAACTTTATATATTGTAACAATGTCTTAGCAAAACCCAATTGCTTATTATCCAAAAAAGATGATATTCATTATCACTCTTAGAAGATTTTAATGAATGGACGCTACCTTTAGCAAATAGCAAATAGGTTCCAAGAAACTATCATGGCAAATAAATGCTCATATATTAAAATGATACTCTAAGTTTAAATATATGCTTTCACTACTGAGGTGGTGTGGCTGGGTAATAGGTGATGCACAAAGAGCTGCGTCGAGGGTAAGGTCTCATGTTCGAGTCCGAATATGAACTTGCATGGGGTTACCTTCCTTGGCAGCCTAGGATCGCTGTGCCCCTCGTGGAGTTGGAGAAGCTATGGCTCACCGGTCCCCCTACACCCTAGCAGGACCCGGACCTTGGCAAGTAAGGTGTTACTATAGTCACGCCAATGTAGGATTGCTACGTTGGTTGCCCCCCTACCCATTTTTCATTTAGCCAAAATATATATATATATATATATGGTTTCATTTTTCTTCAAATATATGTTTTATCTTAATTTTCTCACACAAAGAAGCAGCTTGTGCCTTGCATGTGCCACCTAAACTAGTTGGTCAAAAGTATACACAAGCTTGAATATTGGTCATAGTGTACACAATCTTGAACCTCACTCATATACCATTACAAGACATTATTTTATTAATAATAATAAATTACTAATAAAATAATGTCTTGTATGGTACTGAAGCAGTAAAGCATCCATGATCCTTTTCACCTCCATCTTTTCTTTTCTTTTTTCATAGTTTCAAAATATGAGTTTTTACCATAAATCTAAATTTTAAATAATTAGAAGTACAAAGAAAGAAAGTTGATAATTTATTTCTTAAATTATTATAAGGAATCAAATAAGATGTCTAAATTTTAAATATATAGATTAATCTCTTACTTTAATTATTAATAACTATGAATTGGTTGCTTTACTATTGTTTAATAATTTAACAGTTGTTTACATTTTTAATATATTTTTTATGAAAATTACTGTTGTTTATAATTTGATTAGTAATGTGATTAATATTTTTAAGTTTTTTATTTTATTTTATTGTTGTCTTTTGATCTTGTCGCCTTAAACTGAAATTCTAGCTCAGCCACTGGTTGAAAATATGAAATTTTATTCTATTTGGGCCAAAATATTTAGTTTTTGGTTTAAAAACACAAATAAAAATAAGCGTTAAAAATTAAAGATATAGGCCCTTAAAGAGCAACAAAAATAATAAACATTCACAAGATTACCTTAAATTCAAGTTTTATTAATATAGACACTATACTTGTATTTGGGAAGGAAAAAAAATTTACAATTCTAAACTTTACACTACAACTTTGTTATTATGTATTGTAAATTTGATATTTAATAATTATGAGCTTATTATACATAAAATGTAGATTTTGCTATTTATATTTTCTAAATATAACAAGCAAAAACTAAACTCATGGTTTTTTTTTATTTTTATTTTTATAAAATATGTTATATATTTTAAAATTATATATTTTAGTTATAAACTTATAATATATCCTATTATTCATTTTATAATTTAAAAATATATTAATTAATTATTTATGACGTTACCAGTTCAACCATACGAATTGCTTCCTTTTCAATTTTTTGACTAATTCGATTTTCACAACCATGATTTCAAGTTTAACTTGCCTTAGATATTTTAAAAATAATAAATGATCCTTACAAAACTTCTTAGAATTAACAAATATATAGAATAAACAAAATATATAATTATATCTCAAGGCATTTAGATTTTTAACTACTTAAAATAAAAGACTATGAGTTCTAGTTAGCTTAACTAATAAAGCCTCTAATTGTTGAATAAGAGATCTGGAGTTTAATCCCAGCTTACACTCAAAACTAATAGGTATCTTAATCTACTAATAAAAATCTATCATCAGGATTGGATGCCATAAATTGAAACTTTCTCCATATTAAGAGACTCCTCCAATTGTCCCAATCATTTACACACATTCGTTACATCTTGCCAAAAATAATTTTTTCAAAAATACATTTATATTAAGGGACTGTTTTCAATTCAGTCCTCGTACGTACATATATATATATATATGTGTGTGTGTGTATGTGCGTGTGTGTGCACGCGTGCACGCAGCTGACAGATTACAATATCAGCGCTCTAACTTAATAAATATATAGCTGGTCTCTTGCTACCCTTACTCATGGCCAGCGCCCATGGGCTAAGCTCATTTTGACTTTAGTAGGCTGAGCTTCTGAGCTAGCCCTAATGGGCTACCCGCGAGCTTTTTTAATTGGCTTTCCAATCTTTCTTTCTTCTTTCTTTTTTTTTCTAACGAAAGAATCCAATTATCTATATTTATTTTAGGGAAAAAAATAAAATAATTCGAAACTATTAAATGTTTTCTATATATATATAGAAAACATAATTGAGCACAATCACTTTAAGTATCCAAGTGATTAAGTGCATGCTTTAAAAATATTACTCTCTCATGTCCCAAGTTCAACCACCCACCCCACATTATTTTGTTAAAAATTACAGGTTAATAGGGTAGGCTAAACATGCTAGCCCAATGGGTGCACATGGGCAAAAACACCAACCCCATGGCCTGCCCCACTGGGCTATCATCAGGTTGGGCTGGCAAGTTACTGGGCCAGCCCAAGCCCCACCAGGGGATCTTTGGAACCCATTTTAATTTTCTCCTGAATGGAATGATAAGGAGAGAGTGTTTCAAGGTAATAAAATGAAATGTGATTTACACCAAAAGAAAATGCTGTAGAATTTTATCAGATCCAAGTGTGGTCAATGGAATGAGAATGAGATCAACTGGATAAACTCCAGCACTTGCTCACTTTCCCTCTCCCTAAACACCTGCCTCCTTTCATCTCCACTCCTTTAACGCCCTTGTTTAAGTTTAAGCCTTCCCCTCAGAAGCCACAGAGAACCACCAAACAGTTTCAAATAACAATGCATCCTCAATCTTACGGTTCAAGCACAACATCCGCGCACACTCTGGCCTAGTCATTGCCTCCAAATCTCACGCTCTCGCCTTTCCCTATGTCTTTGATCGTCACATTCTTTTCCTTATAAGTTGATCTGACTTTTGAGGTGAAATCAAGGGTTCATCTGAGTGATTATCGGATCTACAAAAATAAAGGAGTCGATAAATTTAGATCTATTTGATTACCAAGAAAGTATAGGAAAGTCAAAAAGAAAAAATAAATAAAAGCAAGAAATCTTTTAAAGAATATATATATATATATATATATATATTAAATGTTGATGTGACTTCTATTTTTTGCCATCTAAGCTCAGATGTAGCTCCCTTAATTGTTATTAAATAAGTTGGATGTGCCAGTAGTGCAATCCATCAACCACATCAACTTTTTCGTTAATGAGATGTAGGGGCCAAAAGTTATGAAAATTTCAAAACTCAACAATCAAAATGGCTCCAAAAAAAAAAATAAAACGGGACCAAATTGAAAATATCCTTGAACTTAAGGGACAAAAAGGTATTCTTGCCTTAAACCATTTAAGTCTCAATCATTGCTGCTAGTTGTGGTTCATAGGACCATAATCCATAAACACAAACAAAGAAATAGATAAAAGGAACAATAGATTTCAACAGAATCCCCGGAGCTGCAGCAGCTCACCACTAATGTGATGATTTATTACCACCTACTTCGTGAAACATACCACAGCCAAATAAATAGAGGTGGAACAAAATTGCAAGTATTCTTTAAGCATAATGAAGAACTGTACATCCATGGACTGCAGCGAAATACATCAAACAGAACTATGGATTCATTTTTTGGCAAATTCAAAGATGGTAGCAAAAAATAAACTTTGCTGAAGCAGAAAAAGAAATTGAACAAGTAACTCTTAGCAAAGATGATCCATCTCACAAACTGCATGAAAAGGAGGAAATAATGTTTATACAATTCTCATAATTGTGTTCATCAGAATGGAGGCTTCCCATGGGCAACTAATGAAATGTGACACTTCCAAACAACGAAAAATTCAACAACCATGGCTACCATATTTGAAGCAGTAGATATAATCTTAAAGCATCCACAGCAATGAAGCAAAAAATATAGCTATTTGGTACCTACAGAAGTCACTTTATCTATTTTAACTCCTCACACCCCACAGCAATGGAGCTATATTTTTAGCTATTTGATTAAAATAATACAAATAACTCATTAAAATAATAATAAAAAATCTGTAGGAAAAAAAAAAAAACCACCAGCACAGCACAAACATCCACCACCACCACCACTACCAGTCCACAGCAGGAAAGAAAAAACCTCTGACCCAAATCCTTAATCTCTTTCCTCAACCCAGACCAAAAAAAATCACCAATCACAAACTCAAGCCACCACCCACCATTAGAAATCCACCATCAAGAAACCACTGCAAAAACGAAACCCACCACCACTGCCCACACTCACTGCCACCAGCCACCACTGCCCACACCCACTGCCACTGCCATCACCACCCACAACCTCAACCCAAATCAAAACCCAAAACCAAATCACAACCTAAACCCACCATATCAACCAAAACCCAGCAAAAACCGAAAATCATCAGATCAATAAAGCTTGGATTCAATCTAGAGAGAGGGCCAGAGAGAGAGAGAGAGACAGAGAGAAAGAGAGGGTTAACCCACCATGGCTAACCCCCCGCTGTCGCACTGTCACAACCAAACCCACCAGATCAACTAAAACTGAAAATCATTAGATCATTTGAGCTTGGATTCGATCTAGAGAGAGAAAACGACAGAGAGAAAGAACGGCGATGGGGCTTGGGGTGGGTCGGCGGAACAGATCAGCGATGAGGGAGCTGGCCGGCGAGCTAGAGAGAAAAATTGAGGAAGAAAGAAGAGAAGCTGGAGACAGAGAGAGAGAAAATACAAAATGTTTGTTTAATGAGAGGAGAGAGAAGTTTAATAAATTTTTTTTTTTTTTTTTAGCTTCAAGCTACAGTATGCAGCCAAAAATAGCACGTACTCTAGCTCTGAAGCTAAAATTTTTAGCTATACCTCCACTGCTGTAGAGACATTTTTGTATTTTGGTGAAGCTAAAATAGCTATAAAGCTATCTAGCTTCACTGCTGTGAGTGCTCAAAACCAAACTCTAAAAATACTGCATAATTTAACAAGGGAAAAACTGATAAATAAGTAATTAAATATCCAACCCCCTGTTTATGCAATAATTATCTTTTAAATAATACTTAAAGAGGAGACAGAGATAAGGGACATTTTTGCCAACACAAAATTACAATGGCTATCTCAGAACTTGGTTAAGCTTATATCCCAGGTCAAAGGGCAAAATTGTGAGATTGGTTAAGCTTATATCCCTTCTAAAATAGGGTATGCAATTTGGATAATCAAATTGGGTCAAGTCAGATCTTGGGAGGAATAGACCCATACCTACAGAGTCATTTGATCGGGCGGCGGGCAGATTGGGTGGGTCAGGCGGTCAGGTGGCTTGGACAGCCCTAAGTGAAACGAGGACCAAAACTAGAAACCAGTAGAACAAAGATCAAGTCCGGACTAGGGGTTTTGGTTGTGGAGGCATCCAATCATGTCCAAGGAGTCTATGATGGGTTTCTTTGCCCATAGATCATTGCTTTGGATTTCTAGATTTTTGTACTGAGTTATTTTTGGATTTATTGTGATTTAGAATGTAAAATCTAGTTATTGATTTTGCTAGTGGGTGTTTAAATATCTGTATATTAGGATTTTTGCTGTTGTAAAAGTGAGATTGAGTTATGTGGCTAGGGTTTGGCAGTGGTGGAATGCATATCACTTTGTGAGGCCTCCTAGTTATGTTCTAACCTGAAACAAATTATAACATACACTCAGATGGTGTTGATTTTCTTTGAAGCTATCACGGGTTTGAAAGTCAATGTTGGCAAGAGTGAGATTGTTCCAAAAGGTAAGGTAAGGAATTTGAATGCTCTGGCTAGTGTTTTTGTATTGTAAAATTGGCAGCTTGCCCATGGCTTACTTGGGTATGCCTTTTAGGGCTCATTTAAGGCCTTCTCGATATGGAACCCTATCATATAAAAAAGGAGAGGAGTCTTGAAAACGTACATATTTGTCGAAAGATGACAAACTGACTTTATTAAGAAGTACTCTTTCGAGTCTTCCAACCTATTATTTATCCTTGCTTGCTATCCCTCAAATCTATGGAGACTAGATTAGAAATTAGTCAAACAAATTTCCTATGGGGGACATCTGAGGATAAATTCAAATATCCTTTAGTCGCATGGAAAAAGGTTTGTTTGCTAGTAGAAGCAAGTGGTTTGGGGATCCGGAGGATGGGGTTGTTTAACCAAGCATTGCTTGGAAAGTGATTATGGTATTTCGGGATTGAATTCAATTTCTTATGGCATCAGGTAATAGCAAAATTAGGAGGAGATGGTGCACTAGAATTGTTATAAGGACGCATGGCTGTGGGATGTGGAAGAATATTAGGGTGGGTGCAGAGAGTTTAGAAACTCTCTCTGGATGTATTGTATGCGGTGGGAGCGGGTCATTGTATTTGGTTTCGGTACAATCCTTGGAGTGGGCAACTTCCTCTAAAGGATCTTTATCCTGACCTTTTTGCTTGCTCTGTTCTAAAAATGCTTGGATTTCTGATTTGATTATTTCTTCATCAGAAGGGGGTGGTAGAAGCTGGAGTATACATTTCTACAGAGCTTTTCATAACTGTGTGTTGGAGGAAGTGTATATTTTCTTTGAGTTTCTTTATTCCAAATGCCAAGCGGTGAGAGTGATAATGATTTGACTTGACAGTTGTCACAGAATGGTGTTTTTGACGTGCACTCTTATTATAACTCTTTGTCTGGTCCCCTTATTGCTTCTTCCCCCGGAAGAACATTTGGTGTATAAAGGTACCTAAAAGGGTGTCTTTCTTTTTATAGACAATAGCTTGGGGTAGGATTCTCACCATTGATAATCTTGTTAAAAAGGGATTGCTCTTAGTTAATTGGTGTTGCTTGTGTCGTTGTGATGGAGAAACTGTTGATCATCTTTTGCTCCGCTGTGAGTTTGCTCATGCGTTGTGAAGTTATCCTAATGTTTAGGGTTCAATGGGTGATGCTGAAGACAATCACATCTCTTCTATTTGCATGGAGGAATTGGTTGGGAAACATCCTTCAAATATTTGGAATTTGGTACTAGCTTTTCTAATGTGGTTAATTTGGTGGAAGCACAATACTCATGCATTTGAAGATATGAGAGACCTTTAGATCTTTTGAAATCTTTGCTAATTGGGACTTTGTTTGCGTTGTCTTGAATTTGGGGTTTTACACAATGTAGTTCCATTTTTTTATTTCCATCTTTTTGTTAGAATTTCTTATTGATTTGCTTGTAATTGCTTCAAGTACTTTGTATTCTTCATTGTGAACACAAAGTATTTTTTTTTTCTTCAATAAAACTTCTATTACTTATCAACCAAAAAAAAAAGAGTTCTTGGTTTTCCAAAACATGAAAGAACTTTTTTCTTTTTTTTCTTTTCTTTGTATTCTTCCAATTATGAACAAAAAAAATAATTTTAAAAATGATTTTTTTTTTAAATTAATTCATGGATTTCTTTTTTAATTTTACCAAATTCCGAAAAAATAAATAAAAAAATAAAACAGAATAATACCTCATTTTTTGGTAGTTAACCAAACCCACATAACCAAACTAGACGGAAGGGAGGTTGGCTTTTATTGGAATGAAGCTTAAACATAAATAATATATCAAAAAAATTAGGAAGAGGCTAGTGCCACAAAACACAAGTATAGCAAACTAACCTAAATGAGCTGTACTTGACCATAAACATAAAATAGTGCAAAGACTAACCTTCCCACCATTTACATGTAATCCAAACTAAACCATGAAGAAAGAACCAATACTAGTTTGGCGAAGAACCTTTGAACTCCGATCAAGGCCATGGGAAGCAACCTATCAAGCAAAATATCCATGACAGAGAGAAAAATAAATAAATGAAAGAAATTTGAACGGAAGGCACCCCCACCCCCACCCCAAAAAAAAAAAAATTGTAAACAATAAAATAGAAAGCTTAAGGGCCCGTTGTTTAAGTTTTATGGAAATATGTGTGATGAAAAAACGTGTGAAAATACATGTTGTGGGGTTTAAACAACAGTTTTCGTTATTTAAACACTGTTACCAAACGGGGCCTAAGTTACCAAGTCTTTGTGCTCGGTACTTGCACCATTGTTGGAAATGTCACAGATATAAAACAATACAAAAGATTCTTTCCCAACCTAAAATGAGGATTTTTAAATTTGAGAGAGAGAGAGAGAGAGAATTTCTTTCTTCACCATATAAGTTAGAGCAGCATAGCGTTCCTCGTTCAAATATAACGGCTTCCCTCTATGCATTTGAACATCCTGCAATATGGAAAATTTAAAATTATAAGAGAAGTGCGCATAAGTAGCATATAAGTATAAAACCTCTAAATATAATTTCATACACACATAAAAGGCCCAATTTACAACAAAAGTAGCAGAAGGCTACAAAACTTCAAACAACTAAACAAGAACTTCATTTTTCAGCAGTAGTATCTAAGACCCCTGGAAATCCTGACTAAGCAAATTGATATTCAATTATAATATTGCAGAATTTTCATGAAATTAGGAAAATGTCTAACAGTTATATATCTTTCCATTGGCAACCAACTAAATTGGTTTGAAATCAGCAAGTGAATTTTTTAGAATAAATCAAAACTGCATAGGTAGATAAGTTTTAAAACTTTCACATTCAATCAAAAGGGAGCATTATTGTTATAAAGACTTTTGGTTAGGACTTAAAACCCCAAAAAAAAGAAAAATTTGAAGGAGAAAAATGAAGAGACTTAAAACCCAAAAGATACCTTTTGAGGTAGAAAAATGAGCAGAAGAAACCTAAAGTTTTATTTAGTGCGTCAAAACAGAAAGAAAGCAACAGAAGCAAGACATATATACCTCTTCACCAAAATCATCCAAGTAGGGTGATGGCCAAGGAGCCTGACGTGCAGATCTCTGTAACAGGATTGTTGTTCTCTAGCATAACAAAGAGTATCATTTATCAGTTGCCAGAGAGAAGAAAAGGAAAAAAGCAAACAACAAACAAACCACCCTAGGTAAGAGAGAACTCAAAATGAAATAAAACATATGAGAAACAATTTCGGACTCCTGAGACAAACTATATTGATGCATATAAAGCATACTCTGATCAAAAGGAACACTCCAGTGCCAGCACCACAGGCCATTGCATGAGCTTGGCATCCACTTTGGCTTCAGAAGAAATAAACAAATTAACAAATTTCCAGTTAGTAGTTGAAACATAAGCATCTAAACAACTTGAGATTAAATCAAAAACATGAACTGTGAAAAAGTTTGATTTGATGTCCTGTGACATTGAGATCAGAAGTGTGTGTATGTGCACATTTGAGAAACATTATGTGTAACAGTGACTGCAAGGATGGGTGGAACAAGAACCTGCAGCATGACTTCCAACTTGGAGAGCATAATCTACCACACAGGAGGCATAATGCAGGCTCATCAAGGACAGATTTGCAGTTGGGGCAACGCTGTTTTATGAACCTGATAATGCATAAATATTTTATAATGTAGATTTCTAGAAAAAAAGTACCTTAAGTACTCACATCTAACGTGGAACAGTAAAACAAACCTCTGCAAGATTTCCTGGTAAACATGGGGAAGATGCATTAACTTAAAGGGAACTGCAGGTGTTATGTGCATGACACGTCCAAAATTACGAACTTCAGACTCCTTGCGGAAGTGATGGAACCATTTCAAAACAAGAGACCGCACACCTTCACTCTTTAGAACAACATCCAGTGAGGGAATCGTAAACATGGTTTCTAACTGTTGAACTTCATTGAGCTCGACAAGAGAAGAACCATTGGTGATATCCATCATATCACTGATGGCAAGAGATGAACTATCAAACATATTATCCCTCTCACAGAATGGTGCTGGGGCAGAAGAATTAAGTAGTTTCCACAGCAATGCACATCTCCGCAAATAAGGGAAACTCAAGCTACGAATTGTATCCTTCATATTACTAGTAGGGCCCACATAGTTTGAAACAAAATATTGTTGGACATATCCAAAGTCCCCTAAAACTTTGGAAATGTCAGAAATCAAGGAATCATTAATTCCTGGTTCATTCGACTTGCCTTGATGTATTCCACAATATGTAATTATAGCCTGCATTTCAATTATCAGGATCAGGAACTACTAATGGAAAATTGAAGTTACTAACGTAAAGAATTAAGTGACATTGACACACCTGCGCTATAGAGACAACATAGAAGACATGCACAAGGGATAGCAAGGATTCTTCGCATGATAAAAATGGGTATGGAAGACAAAACAGAACCCACATTAATGATGAGAAAGGATCACGAGAAAGGACAGGATCAGAAGCTCGATTCCAAAATTGAATATCAGAATTTGATTCTTCCATTGCAACTTGATTCAAGATTCGCATCATATTACCTGTGAAGCATAGCAACGGTAATACCACTTATAATAAAGTGTATAAAATCTATCAAAAGGTATCATAAAGAATTGAGAATCAACTTCCAAGAAAATGAAAATAAATAAATTCTCTGGGCATGCAATATGTCACACATCATGAAGTGCCACCCTTTTTCAAGCAAATTGTTTCATTAATCACAAAGAAAGAGAACCGTGTTAACAGCCGCAACACTCATCTTGGACGTACTTTTTTCTTTTTTTGGGTTGTTGGGAGCAGAGGGCTAAGGCATCTGTTTTTTACCCAACTCCTTTTTTTTTTTTTTTTTTTTTTTTCATTGGATAGGTAAATAGATGCTTTATTGCAAAGAGCCTTCTTCTAGAATGTGTTTAGATACCGCTTATTTTGCTGAAAACTAAAAATTTATTGCTGAAAACACTATAGCAAAATATTTTTTTTTAAGGCAAAACGTTGAAGCAAAACCCATGGCTACGTTTTTTAATTCTTGGTGGTCCGTGAACAGTACCCATGGGACCCACTAAAAAGACGCAAACGCAGACTTGGGGGAGAATCGTGCCATCCAAACGCACACTTAGTGTGAAAATGACAAAATTTCTGCAGAAACAGAGGGCATATTACTGTTTTTACCAACTCATGATTGTAGCTAAGGCCATAAAGCAAGTTGCCTTATCATATAAAGCAACACATCACACTGACTTTCATTCAATCAGCCTCATTTATGTAAATCCATTTTAAAGCCTATTCTAAAAAAAAGCCAACCAGCTACTGTGTCACCCCTTTAAAGAGGGTATGCTAATTCAAGGTGAGAAATTGCGGCAAGGGCCGCTCTTTTTTCCTCACAAATGTTTCACTCCCTTAGCGTGAGATGATATTTTATGAATTCTGGATTTTTTTCATTTGAACCATCTCCATCTTCATGATTCGGAAGAGCTAACAATCCTTGGTCTTGTATCGTGTGCGGCCTATTTCCTTCTAAGGAAGAGACTTCCTTGAGCTCTGCAGCAGTAGCTGGGAGTATGTTAATCATCATAAACAAGTAGCCTTGGCACATTCAACAACAAAGCCATGGCATCATTCAATATGTGCGACATTAATGCTTGGGTATTAGAATTAGCTTTGTGCCCTTAAAGATAGGGATAACTCCTATTGATGAAAAGATGAGAGTAATTTGAGATGGTTTGGTCATGTCCAAAGGAGAACGATTAATGCACTGGTAAGAAAGAGTTGATCCAAGCTGAGGGAATTAAAAAAGGTAGAGGAAGACCCAAATTAACTTGATACTAATAATACTTAGGATTTATTGTATAAAAGGATGTTTTATATTTTTGAGATGGATCACCTGAATCAGGGAGTCAGTTAGATGGACAAAGAAAGACCCAAATTAACATTAGTATAAGTAATAAAAAAGGACTCCACAATTAAGGAAGTAATAGTGAATATGACCTCAATATAATAGAATAGGGAAAACGTATACACGTTGCCAAACCTAACTAATCTGTTAAGGATTCATAGCCAACTCCAAAAATTGGGGATTAAGTGATGCAGGAGCATCTACATCATGCCATTCTCATTTGCATGGATCAGTTAGAATTTAGGCATGTTATTTGCTGTATTCAAATTGTAATTGATTGTAACTCTTAGGTAAATGTGGGTGAGCTGGTATTTAGTTAATATCAGCAAAGCTTCAGTTTGTTGTAAGCTTGAGGCAGTTGCAGCTGTAACTAACTCTTTTGCAGAAGTTAATTACAGAGGTGCGTCCACCTATAAGCCACTCTAATCAACTCTCACTTCTTTCTAAATCCAAGCCTAGACACATAGCACCTATCTACCTGCATCATTAAGGCTTGTTGTATTAGAATTAGCTTTGGGGCACCTTTTATATATCCTCAATGGTTTAAATGTCAGGAAATTCTGAAATTTTCTGGTTTCTTTACAGGGGATGTACTAGTAGTCTATCGGGTCTTATTTTGAGTTTTATTAATAAAAGGGTTTTTATTTGTTAGATTAGTTATTTAGTTTGCGCTTAGTAGTAAAAGACAAGGAGACCAAGTCTTATTAAGGTTCAAGAAGTCCAAGTTCTATGCGTATGCCACCTATATATATACGGATGTAAGGGTTTCTATTGGAGTAATAACACATTTATGAAGAATTCAGTAACTATTCCTCGAGGATTGTGTAATGCAACCCTTTCCAATTCCAAAGTGTGATGCTGAAAAACCCTAGTTCGTCCTATTTTTCATTGAAATTTCTAGTGAGCTCTCACCAAATTTGCAACCAAGATTAGATCTGGATTTGCAACTATTCATACCCTAAAATTTTAACCCTTGAAAACCTAAAACACCCATGCATCAAATAGCTCTCCAAAATCCTCAAAACAGTATTCGTTGGTACTGTTCATAATCCTATAACAAGTTGCTTCCAGAACTTATAATTAAATTTGGGCAGTGGCTGGATGGAGAAAGGCCAATCCCCATATCACCCCCCCCCCTCCCCCCCCCCCCCGCGGCTCTTTACTTTCTTGCCTACTCTGCAAAGAAGAGAAAAAAGCAATTCACACTGTTTCCCTTTCATCTTTATCCATCCTCCCTCTTCTCACTACCAAACACACTAACTGTGCCCATGTTCCATACCTGCCCTAATAAGTAACAGAAGCAAATATAAACTCCCTAGAAAGCTCAAAAGAAACATACAAAAGGAATTTTAACTCTCAAGGATAAGCAAGGGCACAGATGTAACAACTGTACCTTGTCCAAATGTGCCACTTCCATAACCTACAGATATGCCGGAGCAAATAGACTCTGCAAAAAGCTGAGTGCCTATAAATCTTTGAAGCACGTGAATAGCATTCTTACTTCGGGTATTTTGGACAATTTTTAGCAACAAGGACAACATAAATCCTGTAGAAGATTTTAGTTCCCCATATATGGCACTTATACCATAATTTGGTGTCATTTGATTCCTTCCACAGCGTGCAGCAATCTCCGTTGATATCAGGGAGTATTTAAGTGAATCCCACATAAGCATTGAGTGGCTTACCCTCGCAGACTCTGGCAACTTATCCTGTTTGTTTGGATAAAATAATTTTGAGAGCACCCGACAAACAGGCTCAAGATTTGGCAGCATTCTTCCATTTCTCCGCAGGGTGAAAACTTTAAGAATTTCACCCTTCCCAACCATATTGGCTGCAGATTGCAAGAGAGCCAAGGCTTGCTGAATGTGAAGAGAACCAATTTCTTCAGATGATGAGGTTGAAGGTCCAGCAGCAAGTGAAAAACTCAAAGTTGCACTAACAGGCTGCTTCTGAACCTCTTTAAAATCGGCAGGTAAAGCAGGCAAGACAGAATTTACAAGTCGGCGGCATACAGGGCAGAGGAACTCCCCCTGACAAAAGAAGTACATGGCAGATAAAAATGAGAAATAATAACCCATTTCCATTAACTACAGAGAATTAAAGACAGGAGGATTTACCTGTTCTGGATCCACGATATGCCCTCCTTCAAAAACAATTCTTCTGACATATCTGGGTTAACAATATCAGAACATATCTTAGATATTTAAATAAACAAATGCATTAAAGTCTCTCCTTCACAACACATAGGATGCAATAAACCTATAGATATCATTTCAATTTGTTTCAACATATCTACAGAATCACCAAAGATTTGACATATTTCAATTTTCAACTTCCCTCTTTCAAAGACAAGATATCCAGAGTTCAGACAAAAGCAATCAGGAAGATCCATAATTCCAAATAGTAATAATAGTTGAATTTCCACTTTCCAGGGACTTACCTCTCCTTCACTGAAGATAAATAGCGATCAAGACAACCCTGATGCACAGCATGCCCACAGGAAGAAAGATGAACTCCATCACAATCTGTAGGTCCAAATCCATCATATGCTGGACACTTTGAAGTAGATTCTACAGAAGACTTATCCTTCTGAGCAATTTCAGATGCTGAAGGACTTTCTTTTGTCTCTTTCGAAAGAGCAGCTATGTAATTTTTAAGCAAGAGAGATTCAGCAACTCTGCTTCTTTCTAAGCCCCCTTCAGAAGTAGAAGGTTTATTGTCCTCCATAAAATTTGAATCCAGAATATTATCATGCACTTCTTTACGTATGGAGAAGTACATATCTTGTTCCAATGTCTCAAAAGATTTGACTTCCTCAGGTTTCCCATAATAAGAAAATCCATCATCTGCATTCTGAACCAACTGTGCTGACGGGGAAGATGAAATCAAACCTGAACCATCTGAGGATGTGCTTATTCCAGAGTCATTAGTCACCTTGTCTGTGGCAATAGAAGCATGCTCCTTCTGTGACTGGCGAGATTGTTCCCATGATGGGGGACCTCTGTCAATGAAACTCACAAGCCTAGATTTCTTGTTCCAAGAACAAACAATATATCATCAATTCTTTACTCAAGATGCGAACGATATACATCAGCTCATATAGAGATATTATTTAAACCTAGTAGGGAACAGAAATAAGAGGAGACATGAAAGAGTTGCTAACCTGAAGAAGAATCAAGAATGATATGGGATTTTTGGAGTTGGGATCATGACAAAGAGAGCAAACAACTTGTGCAGACTCATCTGAATCATCTCTAACATCAGAGCTACTTAATTCTTGTCCAGATTTTGAACTTTCATCCACAGCAGAATCAATGCTTGCCAAAAACTTAGATTGCTCAGCTCTCATTTTTTCCTGCATGACAAACCCAGTAAGTTAACTCTAATCAGGGAAACACTTTATTTAGTGCAACCAAAGAATAACTGATACAGTCAGATCATGGTAGTTCAGTTTTTCTACATAAAAAAGTTTCAAGAATTGTTGAGCAAAGTGTGACCGACCTAGGGTCAGCACAACAAGCGATATTCTCAGGTGAACAGACAGCCAGATGCACAATCACCTTTTACATCCAGGAAATTAGCCAATCAACAAAGTACGAAACAAGGAATTCTACTACTAAATAAGGTATTCAAATCAAGCATCTCTGGCTAAACATGGGCGCACACTTTAGTTTACCAAGTTTCTGGCGAAGTTGCAGGAACAAATGTGTATGTGTTGTTGTGATGAGGAGTCAGTGGACCACCTTCTTCTTCATTGTCCTGTTACACATACCTTATGGACTTTTATGCTTCAGGCTTTTGGTATTCATTGGGTTATGTCAGGATCAGTGGTGGGTTTGTTATCTCGTTGGCATTAGTGGCTTGGGAAGCATAATTCAAACATTTGGAATTTGATTCCAAGGTGCTTAATGTTAATTGTTTGGTTGGAACAAAATCATCGCTCCTTTGAGGACAATGAGAAGACGTTGGATGACTTAAAGGTTTTATGCCAGCGTAGTCTTTTTGAGTGGTCTCGTTGTTGGGGTTTTACTGATTTTTCTTCTCTCTCTGAGTTTATGTTTTCCCTTAGATTAGCTTCCAAATTACCCTCTTTTTTGTTTTGCTGTTTGTTTCAGCTATTTCTTGTTGTTCATCATCATGAACAACTTGTAATCTTCCTGTTTTTTTACTCATTAATAATAGTTCTCTAATTACCTATCAAAAAAAAAAAAAAAAGGAACAAATGTGCACAGAAGTAATAGAATGAATCTCACCAAAATAGCCGCCTGTCTCTCTCGTGCTTTTGCCTTGCGTTTCTCACCATCAGAAGCTGACCCTGGGATATTGGCATCACTACTAAAATTGGAATGTGTTTGGTAACTGACCACTTCAGGTGCAAGTTGTTGCAATTTGGCCATACATCCAGGATCAATATCAGCAAACTTCTTCAATATACTTTCAATCAGAGAAGAAAGGTTGCAACTGCCTGAGTCTGAAAAGTTGTCTGCGTTTTCTTTCTTCTGCATCCTCATCAAAAAAACAAGAAGTGACAACAAGCTTTGATTACCAGCATCATATTCTAATCCCTCCCAGATTTCTTCACCAGCATAAGCTAGGATGGGAACCAAATCTCCAGTAGAACATGACTGATCACTAGATTCTCTCTGCTGATAACAGATGTCTAACGCTAACGATAGTAAATGCAATGCAGTAAGAAGAACACCATCAGGAGCACGTGATTCAGCCCATTTATCAGTGAAAACAGCATAAAATAGCACTGCACGGATAATTTCAAGGACCACCTTACAAGTGGCTACTTTAGCTACCTCTTTGAGTGGAGGATAAATCTTAGTCCACCTGGGAAACTGACTGGTAAATGCAGAGACACTACAGAAGCGAAAGTATCTTTCTTCTGCACCTTGCAAATCCCGTGAGTTCCAACGAGGGTGGTATAAATCCAGTTCTTTCCAATATGTCCACCGCAGTGAGTACATACCCTGAGATACAAAAAATATCAGGACTAGTGCATGTCAACTTAGGAAAACTAACAGGTAGTTTAGGTACTAAAAAAAACCTGATTAAACCCAGATGGACTGGAATATGTAGCAATGGTATCCAAAATTTCCTGAAGCCGGTTAAACTTAGAGAGGTCACGGGGGAGAGACTTCACCAATTGACTACGAGTGGCATCTCCAATGGCCAACTTACAAATTAACTCCCTTTTCAAACTTTCAGCTGTAGTTAGCCCAGAAAATCTCCTTTCTTTAACTATCTGTATAACAAGAGTGAGCATTTCCTGCACCAGAACTGGTTCATACCTGAAAACAAGTGTTCTTTAAGAAAAGATAAAGAAATACTACTGAATCTGATATGAACTCAGTCTTCCTATGACGCAACCTCTGAAGGCAACATCAAAAGGCTGCACTCATGAGGAAACTTCAAGATGATATTAAGAAAAAATACTATTCACCCAAATGTAAGAATATTGGGTAAACTGACCAATACCACTCTGTTGACTTCAACACATGATAGAAAAATATCTCCAAGGGAAACATTACAGGGGATATCTATATTTCACTAAAAGGTGCAAGAACTGATGGTTCTAATAGACAATAGCCAGTCCATTAAAAGAAACATAGAACAAGACAGATAAAGTTGCAAGCTTGACAGCTAAAAATTGTAATATCAGATAGAAATTAAAAAAAGAGCACATACTCGTTAGACCGTTCAAGATTCAGAGAAAGATACTTTGACAGCCCAAAGCGTTCTAGAATTCTATTGACAAATAAGTCAGGTGGGGCCAATGCAGCACAGCACTGTAGCAGAAATAGATCAAGCTCTAAACCCTGCTCAGACCTGTAGCAAGAAATTATCAACAACAAAAAAAAAGACACAATCACCCCCTGCCTCTCTTCCCAAGGAAAAAGAATATGCAAAAAACAAACTTATATTCACATGAATACATTTATCACATTGCATGATTTACTAACCACTTAACTGACCGATACCATTCCCAAGATAATAGGGCTGCATCACCATTCTTTCTCCACATTCCAGCATGAACCTCAGCACAAAAGACCCTAACCCGTAAAGGATGCTCCATTACAAAGGCAGAAAACCCAAATGGGTGGCAGCCCCCAAGAACATGTGCAAAGAAGTCAATGCAGCTTGTTGATAACAAATTAGCAGAACTACCAAAATTCACATTTGTCACCGCAGATTCACCAAAACATCTTCTCAATGCTTTTTGCAAAAGCAAGGAAAGCAACCGATGCAATGGAATATGAACAGAGATCTCCTGTGAACTAACATCATAAATTATGTTTGGCCAATCAGACGAACTCAGAACACGTAGTACATCTATATCCATCGTATCAGCTTCCATCAGAATGTCATTAGACTTGGCAGAGTTGCAGGCTACAGTATCCCTTTTACCATTCTCCAAGTCAAAATCCATATCACCACAGCGGACATGAGAAGAATATTGCCTACCATGATCTTCACTTGAACTAGCAAGTCTGCCAAAAATATATTTTCCTCTTTTAATCTTGGATAATGTTTCCTTAAATGCTGAAAAATTACTACCAGGGTTACTGCTAGTATTTGGAGAAAATAGGTTAATAGCAGCTCCAGATGTGTTATCAACTCCCAGCCATTTCTCAATAGCCTTTAGACACTCATTTATTAACCACTTGACAGGTGGTGGAATTAAGAGACAAAAATCAGTATCAGATTTAACTTCAGCGAGCTTTGATGTACATGCTAAGGCACTATTTGCAGAGATTTCCAGGGATAAGTGTCCTACTTTTGCATGTCTTAGGCTATCTCCATCACCCATATCTTGATTGCATGTGCTAGAAAAAATTTCATCCTCTTTGCTACTAGAGACTGAAAATGCTCCATCCACAAAGATAGAATGGATATTAGCAATAGAATGACATAAAGCGAAAGGCAAAAGCATATTCTCATTATCTTCTTCTATATGGAGGCCCGTTTCTCTCTTTTGAGGGTTCATCCCTTGCACAAAAGCCATAAGTCTCATCCAAGTTCTTGATATATCTTTCTGGTCATGGGTTACATATTTGGACACTACAGCATGGCTCATAACAAAACGAATATCTTCTACCACACGAATGGTAGTGTTGTACAAATTTGCCCACTTAGCAATCTGCAAAGGAATAATTCATCAACAATCTTTTGAAATAAAGCGGAAAAGAAAGGGAAAATCTCTATCCCCTAAAAATAAAATAGGATGGATTTCAAAACCATGTAAAACTATTTATGTTGTTTGTTTTGAAGAGAGATAATTATCAATTACTTAATCTAGAAATATTTTCTAAGGCAATATTTATTTCCAAGCATGTTTTAACAGATATCATTAATTCCAACATGCTGATAGAAACCTACCACTTGCAAAAGGAGAAACAAAGAGCATGTATTACCTGCAAACGACCATCATCACCAGCACATGCAGCAAAAATGTCTTCCACACATCCCAACAGCATAACAAGTAGGTTCATTTCCTTTACAAGGCGCGGTGTCAGAGTTGGTACAGTAAAGATTTGTACAGAGAATGTAGATTGTATTGAATAATTCTTGGGGACATTATCATTGCCCATTTTTATGGCTTCACTTACAACAGTTGGATAGTAGCTTAAAAACACTTTAGCAAACTCGTACTTGAAGAGAGGATCTCCAAGCAGTCTCAAAAGCAAGTCATAGAGCTTCTTCACTATTTCATCTCTCAAAAACCTCTCTGCTCTGACCAGAATCTGCAATAAATCAAGTGACGAACAGACCATCCTGGAAACAAAACTGAGCAAACTCTCACTGTACTTGCAGAATTCTAAAAGCATCTCCACCACCACAAATGTTAGTTCATTTGCCACCCTCATTTGCTCTGAAGGACGATCACCTGCTCTAGGATTTTCTTGAGCAATAGTTTCTGCAACTAATAACTTGTTTTTCCAACAGATAAAAAGAGCATTAAGGACGGGCCTCACGGAGTTTGCAACCTCCTCTGGAAGGGGTTGTATTTGTTCTACACCCTTATGCTTTGAGCAGAAGCCCTCACGTCTCCATGCCGTAACATCCCCACAATCACAACAACCACCACCTGTATACATAATAGAATAATCATGGCCAGTGTGGTCCCCATTCTGAAAACAAGGAACACAGATTGCACATGTTGGGTCATGTTCACAAGTCCGACACCTATACGCTACATCATTATTTCCCCAAACAGCACCACAAACACCACGTTGCCCAGAACTCATTCTGGAGAGGTTCTTTAGGGCACTAGTAGGTTCGCCCTCAAACATCAACCATTGTAACCACAACATGCTCTCTCGAAATCGTCTTTTCATGGTAATGGAGGTTCTTTTAGAAGTTGACTTAGCATCCCGGAGTGCTCCCCCCACTTCCTCATCAGTAGGCAATATAGCAGATACAAGGTCTAACATTCGAGACTTGTCATCCTTGACAAACGCAACTAAACTAGGTTGATTAGATACCTCTTCAGGAACTCCAATCAGAGCAAGCCTCTGGTTTCAAAAGAATATACAAAATGTGAAACTATAAGACCTATAAACCCAAATTTTACAAATAACAACAATAACACACACATGCATACTAAACTTCCTTAGTAAGGTTCTAAACTTAAAACATTTACAACAAAACATTCACCAAAGTAAGAAAAACTATTTGCAAGCAGAAGTTTTATGAACCAATATCTATCTATATATATATATATATATATATATATATAGGAATCTTTTTTGATAATGTACAGAACCTTTCTCGTGTAAAGCCTACAAGCAACTGACCCCATCTGCCAAAACCAGTTGCCGTGAAATCACTTCATTTGGGGTGTCGTATCCATGTCAGACAAGGAATGCATTTGGGACAGTTCTGCACATGTGTCCCAGCCATGTCCATTTTTATTTTTTGTTTTTAAAAATTGCAGAACAGAGCCAGACATGGGAGGGACACTCATCTTTTATTTCTTTTTAGTTTCAATTTTGAACACTTTCTTAGTTATCTTTTACTTACTCTTTTTAAATCTTATTCTTGATTTGCATTCTAATTTCTAAACATCGTTTATTAGTCATGAATTCAATTACCCATTATTGCTCTTAAATTGATATATGTTTAACATTATATATGAAAAATAATAAAAGCTTAACAATATTTAAAAATATAAATAAAAACATTGTTAATAATTAATTAATATACAAATCCCCGCCGTGTCGTGTCCTAATTTCTCCAAAAA
The DNA here is from genome assembly GCA_032878915.1 of Castanopsis chinensis. Taxonomy (NCBI): domain Eukaryota; kingdom Viridiplantae; phylum Streptophyta; class Magnoliopsida; order Fagales; family Fagaceae; genus Castanopsis; species Castanopsis chinensis. The sequence continues at coordinate 80,831 of JAVQMG010000119.1, read as the reverse complement.
TTATCATGTCGTGGTGTCGGTGTCGTGCCCTAATTTTTCCAAATTTTTATTATCATGCAACATTGAGGAACGCATTATGATCAAATTAGGTATTTGAAACTATATTAAAATTCCAGTATGCATGGCATCAAGAATTTAATTTCAATTCCTTGAAATTGAATGTATAAAAAACACAAAAAGAATTCAGAAATGAATGAAATGAAACAAAAAAAGGAGTACCCGTAGGATTTGATCAGGAGGCTTGAGATTGTTGGTTTCGAAAGGAAAATCGATGTCCATGTTGTCCATGGCAGAAGCGGAAGCCGATGATGAGCGGCGCCAGTAGCGCACCAGCCAATCGGCGCAACAGAAACACCGGGTGAACCCTGATGATCGAGATTCAGGGCTGTTGCTCCCCAGCTTTCTTTCTTTCTTTCTTTCTTTTTTGTCAACCACCCAACAAACTACCACAAACAAACTCCATTTGATTGTTGCTTGCTTGCGCTTCTTCTCTTCAACGAAACCCTAATAAATTATTAAGTAATGAATTAATTTTAAATAATAATAATAAAATTTATATATTCCTTTCTTTAATTTTTATTGTACTTCTATAGGGACTGTGAGATATTCTCTGTATTGGAGTCTCGAGAACCTTTAACCAAACTTTTGGATTATCTCATTATTGCCCACCTATCTCTCACTGTCTTGTCCTCTGGAGCACTCCTCTCAGGGATTAAAAAATAAATTAAAAGATTTGAGTAAATTCCACAATCCAGCCTGAGGTTTGTCATAATACCAACTCCGCCCACAATATTTTAAAACCTACCAATTCGTCCTAAAAGACAAATTTGTCCCTGAACTTCTTTTTTTTTTTTTTTTTTCTCTTCTTCTTCTTCTTCTACTCTCTTCTGGCTCTCTCCTCTCTCCCTTTCTTCTCAGAGAGAGTTCTCCATCTCAGAACTCTCTCTAACGGAACCTTGGCCGCGGCGAAGCCCATGACTCAACCATTTTCTTATATTCTTCCTAATTAATTCACTTAAATTCCTCTTTAATTTTCTAAACACCCAGAATGATGTTCAAAAAGATGTCAAAAATGAATCCCATGAATGTTTATTCAACTTCTAGAATTCAGAACAACATAACATGAATCAAGGACAGTGAAGTCGAGATATTGTTGGACGAGGTGTCGACACTTCTGGAGATGGTTGATGCCTTCGACGCGGTAGCACCACTTGAGCTTCTCCCTGATGATCATGGCTTTCTCGATTTGGATCCACTTCTCCCTCACCAAGTGCTCCCTTATCTCCAGCATCGCCACCGAGTCGTTGTACGGGTTCGATGGATCGAAGTCATCTGGGGGGCTAAGGTTCCATTGGAGAGAAGAGTTCTGAGATGGAGAACACAGAGATCTCTGAAAGGGGAGAAGAAACAGACAAAAAATAGAGGAAGAAGAGAAAATAAGAAAAAGTAATGGCATTTTTTTTTTTTTTCTTCCAAAAGTTCTGGGACAAAAATTTGTGATTTAGGACTAGGGGTGTCCAGACCTGACTGTAACCTGTCGGACCAACCAATCAGTCCAATCTTCGCCCGTGTTTAGCTTGAACCGACGCTTTCGTCAATCGGTTTTAGGTTTCCGTGCCCAAGGCCTGACGCCCGCAGGTCGAGTGGCAGGTTTTCTTCTCCAAAACCTGTGCCACCCGACCTGACGAAGGTAATATATAAATCTGGCGAAATCACTCTCAAATCTGAGGAGATCCAGTGAGTTCTCAATTATATTTGGTGAGATTTAGCTAGATCTGGCCATTCCCAACAGATTTCACCGATTTTGGTGCAGATTTCGGCAATTTTGATGCATATTGGTGAGTTTTTACATTTTCTAGCGATGATTTATAGATTTTGGCGATGATTTTGCAGCTCTAGCGATGACCTGATCTTCACCCAAACCCAAAATCGACCCCATCGATTGACGTTGACAGTCGGTTTTGGGTCACTCTTCTGTCCTCCTGACGTCGGTAGGTTAGGTTTAGGTTGGGTCGAAAACCGACCCGGCCCGACCCATGAACACCCCTATTTAGTAGGAGTGATATTGGGTCGGGTCGGGTCGGGTTTGCAGTGACCCAAAACCTGACCCGACAAAAATTGGGTTTGTTTACATGAAACCCGACTCGACCCGAAAAATCGGGTCTGCAATTAGGTTGGTTTTTCGGGTCTCGGGTCGGGTCTCGGGTTGGGCTTTTTTTTTTATGTGAAAATTTATTAGTAAAACAAGGGATGTGATGCTGATTGCTGAACAAGAACAACTTTCAGAAATTCTCCAATAATATTTTTAAGCTTAAAAACCTCTTGGGCTCATTGAATGCCAAGAAAGTTGTTGAAGCACATCCATCCTCTTGATGCCTCTTCCTAGTTCCTACGGCTTCTAGTTCTACTTCTAGAAAGGACAAGGAAATATAAGATTTTTAGATGAATATATGAATTTCTTTGTGCATAGCATAGATATATGAATATGATATTGGGGATAATTTTCCTCTCTTTTTCATTGATTGTTGGTGGCGTTCATTTGTTTTGGCAAATTAATTGAATGGCATTCTTATTTTGGTGAATGATTTTTTCCCCCCTGAATAAATATGAATATATTAAGAAGAAACTGAAGATGGTCCCAATCCATCTCTATTATAGATGGAACCCATATATTAATGGAATAACCATTTCTTGGGTATATTATTTCATTAGTACTTTAAGCTATAAGCTCTTTCAAGAACCCATATATTAATGGAATACCATTAATTGCATAAGTTGAACATTACATAATTGTGAACATTTTTATATTACATTACATCACAAACCCTTCTTTTAGTGGCCTTTACATTGAAGCTTTTCTTGAAGTTCACTTGAAGAAATACCAAGGATTTTGCATCATTCAGTTTTCATTGTTGGCACAAACCCTTCTTTTAGTGGCCTCAAAAGTCGAACCAATCAAAAACCTTTGAAAAAAGCACTCCAAAGTCCAAGTAATCGAAATCATGCCACTCAATAACACTTTTCAGCTAAAAAAAATTCTGAAGGAGCAAGCATCTATTAAAACTTAAAAGCTGCCTCAAAGAACAGACTCAGTTCTCAAGATCCACCCATATTTCACCTCAAATCATTTTATCAGTCAAAAATAAAATAAAAATTAACCTACACCAACAATGCTAAACTCATTAAACTGTGAAATCTATCATCAATAGCAGCTGAAACTCTATCATCAGTTAAAGGTATAAGCAGAAGACACCATGTCATAGAACTGTACCCTCAAAACAATAATACAATCAAAGCCCCCTATTTGATCACAGTCCCAAATTCGAACCAAAATAGCAAATTCTAAATTTAAAAATAAAAGGAAAGGAAACAAGAATCAGAAATTGAGAGGTGGGTGACAAAAGAAATTCAAAAATCACACGCGCATACGCAAACCAATTATAATAGTTCACCCAAAAAAAGAGAAAGAAAAAGAAACCAAGATATGGGGTGTCTTAAGAATTAGAAACGAGTTGCTCACTTTGAAGAAGAAGGACCAAACAAAGGATTGAGCTTGAGCTTGAGTTGACACACTATGCTTCTCAAATGCCTAATCCAAAACCAAAAACAAAAATACATTTTCACATATCAAAACCCAGAAAGAGTTTTACAACAACCTTTAAAACAACATAAAACTAGTACTCTAAATCTCATAAAAAACGTTAAACAACATAAAACCCAGTACTCAAAATCCAATCATCTTTGTTTTTGACCAATTGTCTTAGCTAATTGTCACTAGCAACAAACCCACAAACCCATTAACAAGAAGAAAAGGGTTTTTATAAAACACATATACAACACAAGCACATAATCAATAGAACACTGTCACTAGCAATACTTAACAATAAGCAAAAAATACCCATTAAATTAAACAAACCCACAAACCCATTAACAAGAAAAATCAAACAAATGAATGTGAAAGAGTTGACTATGATGGAGAGGAAGAAACAAAAAGGACTTACACACGTAGGGTCGTAGAGATAGAACAACAAAGAGTTGAGTCAGTTGACTGTGATGTAGCTGTGGTACTAAAGATTGAGACTTGGGACTTGGGAGAGTAGCTGAGGGAGGCGGAGAGCTGAGGGAGCCGGAGAGTAGGGTTTTTTTCCAAAAAAAAAAAAAATCGGGTTCAGAAGTGGCTAATATATATGACCCGACGCCGACCCGACACCGACTCGAACTCGAAAATAAAATAAGGCCCGAAACCCGACCCAAATTTTTTCAAACCCGCCCAAAGCCCGTCGGGTCGGTCGGTCGGGTCCCTTGCTCAGTCCTACTATTTAGGATGAAATTAGTAGGTTTTAAAATGTTTTTAACTTAATTGGTATTATCACAAACTTCAGGGGTAGTTTGTGGAATTTATCCAATTATATTATATTCGTTATCTTCTTAAAAAAAAACAATATATTTGTTAGTTTTTTTTTTTTTTTGTATAAATACAATTAACATCTTTTAAATTTTGGCAATTGTCATTTAGGTATGTTAAGAGTGTTGTCTTCCAACTTGTTGGTACTTTTGGTCCCTCCCTACCTTATTGTAATTATGGAATATAAAAAATAAATAAATGTATTTTACTTTAAGTTTCATTTTTATCATTTTGATTATTGTCGTAAACAAGCGAAATTGAGCTGAGTATTAAAAATTAAAATGTGTTCATTTAATTTCATTTTGAAGATGAGCTGAGCTCAAGTCCATCACCAAACAAGATTATATATTTAAGTTTAGTTCATTCCTTAAAAACAACTATGCCTTAAATTGAGAAATAGTTAGTTCTTTTTAAAATTATTTTAGTGACTATTCCTTATTACATGTAACAATTTTTAAATAGAATATATTTAAGAAAAAATTAAAAGTTTCCACATCTATTTTTACGAATTCTCGTAAGTAACAACCACAATTATGAAAGAAACAATTATTCCATTATTACATTTTTTTTTTGGAATAAAAATTACTATTTTTAACGTAACCTTCATTTAGTATACCAAACAAGCTCTAATCAATGATTATTTCTCTTTAAAATAGTTGTAATAAGCATAACAAATTTTGAAATTAATATGATTTCAAAAAATAAAAATAAAAATTTTACATATGCGTTATCTTTTACTAACTTTCTATATATAACAACTAATCTTAATATTAAACTAATGAATAGGAATAATTGTTCCATTTTAACAACTTTTATTTATAATACACAAATATTATTATTTGGGTTGTGTGTACCAAATGCATCTTAAAAAAAAAAAACAAAAAACAAAATTTGGCGATAAACTTGATTGTATCTTAAGGCTACAACCTCACTCAATATCTCTTTTATTAGATATGAATTTTGACAAATCCACCATTGGATTAAATTTCTTCTTATATTCTCTATGCTTGCAAAATTCCAATATATCAAAAGATTAATAGCTACGTCATCAATCAACTATTAAAATTTAAAATTTTTATAATCTAAAATTATACATAAAAAATAAGTTTATAGATCATATAATATATAACATCTAATTGACACAAAATTTGACATGAGTGTTGAGAGCGGAAAAAATATGCACAGTCCAACGGTTCGATTTTCAATATATGTAGCAATGTTTTTTTTTTTTAAAAGGAAGCTGTAACCTTAAGCTATAACCAAGTTTGTAGGCAAACTTTATCTTAAAAAATAAAAATTAAATGCTTATGAGATTTAAGGATAAAGCTTAGCTACAACCCAGATTGGAGGAAATTCCTCCAAACTACTAGGTGGCATATTCTATCCAATATAACTCATTTAATATCCACTCCACAACATTAACATTGATTTGTTCACACATGCCTCTCTCTCTCTCTCTCTCTCCACCAATGCCCTCCAAACATGTTCTCTCATTCCAATCATAAATTGAAGTCAGTAATAAATCAACCTAGATTAGGGATTTCAATGGTACAACCAAATCAAAATGTAAAATCTACCATGCTTTATGCAAATGAAGAAGAAGAGAATATGGTTTCACATAGCTATAATACACAATTTGAACATAACCATTTTTTATTTCTCATTGACACTCTGTTTGGGAGGAGGGAAATATAATGAAAATAATATTCTTAAAATATTGTTTCAAGTCCCTAATTTGGAAGTTTTAATAAAGGAAATGAAAAGACCATTTCCTTATTTACAAGTTTAGGTGGGAGGAAATGAAATAAGTAAGAGAGAACACACATTATTCTCTATTCCCTCAATTACTCAGTTTTTCATTTCCTCCAAAATTAGGAGGATTCAGAGAGAATGAAATTAAACTTAATGAAATTATTATTGAAATTCCAAAATGTCTCTATATATTCAACCCAGAGCCAACCCTAGATATTTTGGGGCCTAAGGTGAGAACTAAAATGAGACTTTTTTTTTTATACTTATGTATTAATTATATTAATATTTATTTAATATTTTTATGTTATATTATATTTCATTTAAAATCTATTTTTGTTTTTGCCTTTTGAGATGCAAATTGACTAATTAAATTTTTGTATTCAAATTCTTCTAACATTTCATTTTCAATTGATAATATAGCTAATCCACTTAATCTTTCATGGGATATTTCATTATCTTCTAACTTTTTTTGGTGAATTTCTTGCTCATTTGTGATATTTTCATCTAAATTTTGTGTTATATTTTGTTTATTACTAATAACAAATTTATCCATTGATTTTGTGTTATTCTCAATTAATTTTTCTTCTTTTTTTAAGTTTTTCATATCCAAATACATATTTTCTAGTAGACATTTCTAATCAAACAATATATTTATAAAGACTAAAATAAAAAATAATTTTCCAGTGTAGAAAATGAGAAATAAAATCTGATTTATATAAAAAGTATTGTTATAGTTTCACCAAATAATAACAAGTTTTTAGCAATCTCAACTTGCATAAATAAAAATTTATTCATTATATTACCAATAACTAAAATATATATAAATACACAAGATTAAAAAAAAAAATTTTAACTCAAGACTATACAAACCCAGTGCCCCAGCCCAGCCAAGAAGATGCCTGCCAAGATGGCACCCACAAAAAAAATAAAACAAATCCTATTGCACCTATAACACCCAAAAAAAAAAAAAAAGGCTTGAAGGCCCAAATGTGGTGAAATGTCTAGCCCACTGCCCAAAGAAAACTTAAGTTTTTAACAAATCTAAAGAAGAGTCTAGAGAAAGGTAGAAAATCAGAAATCCAAGTACCTCAAAAGTCAAAACTCATTAAGCCATTCTTCAGTTCTGCAGAATCAAAACCCAAAAGAAGCAACAGAGAGAAAAAAAAAAAAAAAAAAAAGAAAAAAAGAAAAAGAAAAAGAAAAAAAGGATGAGATTGGAGGAAGCTTGGTCTAGGGCCGGCCCTAACAGTGGGAGTGGAGAGAAAGAATGAGAGAAGCGGAGAGGAAGAATGAGAAAAAGAAAGGTAAAAATTTTAGGGATATAAGGTTTTTTATTTGTTTTGATTATTGATTGTTTTGTGATTAATTTCTTATATCGGATTTGTAGTTTATTTTGTTGAATTTTGGTTTGTCTAGAGAATAATGATGTTATTTTTGGGACAATTGATTTTATTTAGACAATTTTTTTTTTGGTGCTACCAATGTTTAATCGGATATAACAAAAATTTTGTTTTTTGGTCAAAATGATGTGCCGGATTTTCTTTTATTCATCTGAAACCAAATTTTTTTCTCCATACTACCCTTCTTGTCTAAAATTTTGGGCCTTCCTTCCATTTGGGGGCTTTAAGCAATTGCTTAATTGGCCTAATGGAAGGGCTGGCCCTGATTCAACCATTTATTTAAAATATGAGTCTAATAGTAATATTGTCATAATATGATTTAATTAATTTCCTTCTATGTTACTTCCGAATAAGGCTCTTTACCTTCTATTTCTTTATTTTAAAATATCCAAACAATATTAGTTAATATCATTTCACTTCATTCCACTCTTTCCCATTCATTTCATTACTTAAAGACTATGAGATTCCATTCATTTCATGAGCTTCCAAACGGGAAGTGTAAAAAACTAGAATTACAAACTCTCACAAATTCGGCTGTCTAGTCCCAGTAATAGAAACCCATTTTCAAAAAAAGATAATAATAATAATAATAATAATAATAATAATAATAATTATTATTATTATTATTATTATTATTATTATTATTATTTTCTCATTTCTTTGTAATTCAAACAACCATTATCTAACGTTTGAGAGTGACAGAAAGGGCTTCCTCTCTCTCTCTCTCTCTAAAATGTCCATACTCAAAAAAACTTTCCGCTAATCCAATTTCTACCCCCACAAGGCTACTTCCATTTAAAAAAAATAAAAAATTAAACCCCCTATAATTGCAAATAACGAATACAAAATTACTTATAACATAGTGATGCTGTTTTGCACATTCCTCTTCACTACCTTCCCCACTATTCAACTCTTCTGTAAGCATAGCAATCGTTTCGCGAGAAAAAAAAAAAAAATAGAGTATGATTATATTCGTTGTTTCAGTTACAATGAGCTTAAGGGTATGTTTGGTTGGGTGGATTTTAGGTAGGATGGAAAAAAAAGAGTGGAAAATAGGAGGATGGAAAGGTCTCTTGGTTATAGAGTTGGTAGTATAAATTTCCTTCATTTTTTTTCTATCTCTCTCGGTTTTTTTCACTCTTCCTAACGATGAATTCATTTTCTTAGTTGAGATTGACGGAATGGGATAACAATATTGGTTTCTGATTGATTATAGATTTTCTGATCTAAGCTCTTCTAGGCCTTTTTTGGTGTTTTATATGCTTGGTCAACCTATCTCTTCTCTTAGAGTTTTGTGATTTATTTTGTCTTTTTTGTTAGTAAAAAAATTTTAAATGTAGAATAAAATATTAAAATTTAATCATTTGGAAGGTAGACATTGAGTTTTGAATGAGACCTTCATGTTATAATTCTTTCAATGAGACTTATAATAATGAATTGTTAACAATAAATGTTTGTGACTCTTTTTGTTAGTGTGCATTTGAGAATATATTATAAGCTAGTTTTTGGCTTTTCTTTTACTACAATACTTTTAGTTAAGGGTATTAATCAGATTATTCAATTTAGCTTTTAAGGATAATATTTTTAGCAAAAGACTAGATAAATTTTTTTCAAACAAACACTTAACCTATTGGATTTATTTTTATAATTATTTATAGGTACAATCTTGGATACGATTCACATGCAACACCACAAATACTAGGAAAGAGTCTTTACAATTGGTTAAAATTTTTATATAATTGACGTTTATATTTTATCAAAACAAATAATTGTTAATTCCTATAAAGAAATGATTTTTTTTTCAAACGATGAAATTTGCAATTACATTGATGTCCATTAGTTGTCATCTACGGCTCATACACAATTAAAAATAATAAATAAATAAACAAACAAAAGACAAACTTTTATGAGTGTTTTCAATAATTTTATATGTTTTTTTTTTTCCCTCTAATTGAAATAGCAATTTTTTTTTTTACTTTTTTGTTTTTTAGTTGTTATGAGTGATGGATATTTTTATGGCCTTTACAATATTTAAAAATTTAAACCAAATATTTTTTTACCAATATATCGTCATGCACAAATTCACTACAAAAAAAAAAGCCTTATTACAACGAAATATTTTATTGCAATAAACTTCAATTTGTTAATTAATTAATTTGGTAAGAATGTTAAGCCATAATATATGACTCAGGCTTAATTGGTTGGACATTTGGAAGAAAATAAGATATTCTATTGCAATTTGGAATAATAAAGAAGTTTAGAGGGTTGACTATAGGACCAAGTGCTCGTCTTCCCGTTTTTCAAAATTCAATCTTCCCTCCTTTTTTTTCTCTTCATTTTGAATTTAATGCATTGGTTCCATAATTTTGTACCTTCTATTATAAAAAGGAGGCTAGGCTTTCATTTCAAGGTGCACTAAAACCCTATTTTCTCCCCCCGCCCCCAGCCCCCGCCCCTCTCTAAGAGTTTAGTGAAGTAATTTTAATGTTTGTCATTTCTTGGTCTTACTACGATTCAAGTCATGAGTTAGCATAATTCTATCTCAACTAAGATTTCTTCTTCTTCCATTCCTAAGTCTTAAGGAAGTAGAAAAAATGCTTGTCATGTCATAGTCTTCCATGTGGATTAGCATGCAGGTATCTCGTCTTCCCTTAAAACTTGTTTTTCTTACTATTATAGTGCTGGTTTTGATGTAAACATTCTAGATATTTGATTTGCCATTTGAATCTGTTTGTGTATGAATGTTCTTGATGATTATTCAACATATTCGTGCATCTAACATGATTTTGATCTTAGAAACATGTCAAACTTATGCAAAATCATGTTAATTGCAAATGCTAGAATTAGGATGTATTATGCACACACTCAAGTACCATGTTCTTATTTTCAATCTGAACTTAATTTTGAATATGTTAGAAATAGGATGTCACCATTCACAAACATTCACTATAATTTATCTTTCAATCCAAACGCAACATTCAATAATGAAATTTGGGTTTTTCACATGCACAAACATTTAATTTCAAGCAATAAGATGTCACGTTTACTTTCAAGTAAATAACATATGATTGATTGAATGGCATGTTAGGTTGTATGAATAATGTGACATTAGAATTGGTCATCATAATTTAGAATACTAGCTTCATTGAGCAATATGGGTACCTAACACCTTATCATCTTATAACTCAATCTCTAACTTAGATCAAGGGTTAGACCAATGCTTATCTATGTAATTTTCGATTTCTATAATGTAATTAAGGCCAAACCCATCTACTTTTGCTTAGGTTATATATAGAACCAAAGTCATGTAATATTGTGATTATATTCAAATCAATGTACATTTTTCAATCAATAAAATGATGTTCTTTTCATTAAGGTTTTGTTATTTTCCTTTTAAATAAAAGAAATGTAGATTTGATGTAAAACACTCGATCTAGGGAGAGCTATAATGTTAAGTTATTGGTGATTTAGAAGAATGATATATGAATAGGGAAATGCAATAAGGAAGAAGATAGAACAATTATTTCAAGGGTAACTAACCTCCTAAGCATATAGAAGAAGATAAGGACAAGACTTGGCTAATTTTTGAATATCCTCTTATTAATCATTTGGCATCCTATATACAATCGTATTGTCAACATTTCCTGCCCAAAGAGCTAACTAACTAACTGAACATCAACCAAACTAATTGATTGTACTAATACAATAGTAATACTAGCATACAGTGCAATACATGTTAACCTCTAGTACGCTAGTAAAACATATTTGGATTCCTAACAAATAATCAGTTGAATCCATATTTTGAGATGAATCAACGTGACTCCACCCATTCGCATAGGTTTGGCCCAAGTTCGAACCAAAGAATGTTGCAAGCTAGTGGCGCAATCTTTCACATCTCCAAAATTTCACTATCTCGTGAATCTACATTCGTGAACTCCTTCACTAATCTGCTCATTTCACAAACCCCACACCAAAATTAGCTCTATTATCTAGAAGGATCATTAAGTGAGTTTTATTTCTACCAAACATCAACTTGCCAATATCATGGCCAAAGGTCTTTCGTCTTATTGTTTTATGTTCATGTGGCCTCTTTAAATTGAGGGTGTGTATCAAATAAGGTGCACCTTGAATTTGTATTCCAAGTTTGTATTTGTGAGTTGTTGATTTATTGTAAATAGGCGAAAAACCCATTTTAGTCCCTACATTTTCACGCGATTTTCACTTTGATCCCTAATTTTTTTTTCCACCGATTTTAGTCCCTATTCTGAAAAACGCCTTTCGTTTTTGTCCTTGGCATTACATCAGAGACAGATTTTGCACAGCTGGCAAACGGCATACACTGTTGATCTGACGTGGCCATTAAAGTAATAATAAAAAATGTCACGTCAGCATTTAAATTAAAAAAATTAATTTATTAATTTTAATTAAATAAAAAAAATTAAAAACTAAAAATCAAACCCAGACCTAGAAATTAAAAAAAAAAAAAAAAACCCAAACCCTCAGATCAATATTGATGCCCTGGGCAGCAGTATTATTTTTATTTATTTTTAATTTAAATATTTCCATGGCATCTACAAAGAAAGATTTGGATCAGATAAAAGGTCCATGGAGCCCTGAGGAAGACGAAGCGTTACAGAGACTGGTCCAAAGCTACGGCCCGAGAAACTGGTCGTTGATAAGCAAATCGATCCCGGGTCGATCTGGGAAATTGTGTTGTTTACGCTGGTGTAACCAGCTCTCGCCTGAGGTTGAGCACCGACCTTTCACTCCCGACGAGGACAACACGATTATTCGAGCTCACGCTTGGTTCGGTAACAAGTGGGCCACCATAGCTCGCCTCCTCAGGGGTCGAACCAATAACGCCACTAAAAACCACTGGAACTCAACGCTCAAGCGGAAATGCTCCTCGATGGGCGACGACTTTAACTACGACGTTTCGAACCCGCAGCCGCTGAAGAGATCGACTAGCGTCGGGGCTGGTACTGTTACGGGTACGAGTTTGTACTTGAATCTGAGCAGTCCTTCCGGATCTGATTTGAGTGACTCGAGCTTGCTTGCCACGTCACCTTCTCAGATCTTGAAATTTGTTGAACTGTGTTCTTTCTTTGTTCTTAGATCTTGAAATGTGTTCTTGATTTGAGGGTTTGGTTTTTTTTTTTTTTTTAAATTTCTGGGTCTGGGTTTGATTTTTTTTTTTAATTTAGTTTTTAAATTTTTTTATTTAATTAAAATTAATAAATTAATTTTTTTAATTTAAATGCTGACGTGGCATTTTTTATTATTACTTTAATGGCCACGTCAAATCAACAGTGTATGCCGTTTGCCAGCTGTGCAAAATCCGTCTCTGATGTAACGCCAGGGACTAAAACGAAAGGCGTTTTTCAGAATAGGGACTAAAATCGGCGGAAAAAAAAGTTGGGGACCAAAGTGAAAATCGCGTGAAAATGTAGGGACTAAAAGGGGTTTTTCGCCTTGTAAATATTATCTTGTTGTTTTCATTTTTAAATATAAGGGTATTCTCATTTTGAGATTGCAGTGAGAGATTAAATAATATTATTTATTTGATCTAATTGGGTGGAATGCTTAGAAGAAAATACACGTCGCTCTTATAGTTATTCCTTCACCCCTTACTAATTTTAAAGGAAGAGTACATGAAATATACTTTAAAGATCATTTTTATTCAATTCTTTTTACTTATTCACTTTCCAATTTGATAAGCAAAGAGATTCAACCTTGAATCCCTACAAATAAGAACATATGTCATTAGAATCTAGAACACTATTTGGTTGGAATAAATGAAAAATGTTGGGAGGATATAAAAGTGGGAGGATGAAAAATATTTTAATTTTCCACATTATGTGTAAGAGGGATGGAGGATGGAAGATGGAAGATGGAAGATGGAAGGATAAAAAATAAATTATTGTTGTGCACGAATTTCAGCTAATGCTTGATATTGTCTCCCAATTGTTGGAGGGATTTTTCACTTGGCGACGCTTGTTAGGTGTATAATGTAAAAGACGTGTGCATATGTGTACAACATTAGGGTGAGTTGTGTGCAAAAATTGTAAGCAAACAATAATAAAGGCAACCTAAACAAAAATTAATAAAAATAAAAATAAAAATAAAAAATGTAATGGATATAACCTTGTTATTTTTAACGTACTTGACATTAGCTTTCTTAAGTTTGCTCTACTTGCTTCCTTAGTTGTTTGTTTCTTCTCTCCTTTTTCCTTGCTCTCATATATGATTGAAAAAATATAAAAAGCCTTTAGCTTTCAAACCAAAAATATGGGAAGAATTAAAAAAGAGTGAAATATAGGTTAGAAAATGTTGTTGGATGGCCTCTGCTCTACTTTGCCTCTCCTTCTTTTCTTTTTTCTTAGTTGCTAACTTGCTCCTTGTTGTTGTTTGTTGTTGTTACTGAAATGGGGTCTTGAATGGATAAGGATAGCAAGGGGTTTTATGTGGTTTTGAGTTTATGAAAGAAAGGAGGGTGCTTTTTAGGTTTGATGGTGTGGTTTTGGGCTACGCTTTTGGAGGGATTAAAGTGGTTGTTGTTTTTAGGTTGTTGTAGTTGTGGCTAGGATTTGTGAAAGAAAAGAAGGAGAGGTATGTGGGCTTGGGATCTACTTTCGAGGTTTTGGAGAGTAGAATGACTACTCTTGAGAGTTGGCTGTGTATTGGAATGGGAAAGGAAGGGTTTTTGTAGATTTAGGGTTTTGAGTGTTTGTTGTAAATGGAAAATAGGAAGGTTTTTCTCGTGATTTTTTAGTTAGGCAAGGAAGGTTTTTTTGGTGTTTTTTTTTTTTGGTTGAGGTTTATTATGGAGGAGGATTTGGTGTGATGTTGGGAACAAAAAATAAAAAAGGGGGAAAGGCCTATGCTATGCCATGGGAATGAGGAATTTTTAGGGTTGTGCCTTCCAAGGGACTGATGATTGTTTTGAATTTTTATTTTTATTTTTATGAGGAAAAAAAAATTATATGGGCTTCTTTTAGGGTTTTAAGATTATGGATAAGAGTGAGTGGCTATTCATGGATAAGAATAATGATATGTGTTACTAGAATATTATAACAATTGGGATAGATCTTAATTCACCTATGCAATGAACTAAACTTGAACTAAAGTGCACTTAAATCAACAGTTAATAATTCACAGTAAAATATTGACATGCTCATTAATTAAAAGTAATTAACTTGAATTCTAAATAAAACACATGTATGACCTAATAAAAATAAAGGGACCAAATATGATAAAGTAATTGAACTCGAATAAAAACAGGTCACGTAATTTATAAAAATCAGTTAAATTCCTTAATCAAATTGATGATGCTTAAATCTCGATGGCATGTTTGATTAAAAAGTCTCAAAATGGTACCAATTTTCCATGAAAATCATACTAAAATTTTAGCACGCATTACATAGAAAATTTTGTACTTTTTCACAATTGAAATGCAAAGTGGGTAATTTTCTTAATTATGTGACATCTCACCTAATTCAAACTTGATCTTCATCCATGAGCAAGCAAATGACAAAGAATTTTATAGTCTTAAATATAGCACAAAATTTAATCCAATCACATGGTTAAAATAGAATTGAACCTCAAATAAATTCAGTCGACTGCATAGAAATTGATGAAAATCAACAACAAAAATTGGGCTACTTATTAAAACCATGAAATCCTTTGCTTTAGGGCTAAAACCTCTAATGAAATTTAGAGCCAGACAAAATATGGTATCAGCAGTTACTATTATGCATTTATTGTAGTTTGAAACAGTGGATTAACGATGATAATTTTGTAATTTCACTACTCAAGCCATTTTCTCTTCTATTTTTCCCAAATTTGGAAGAAACAAAAATGTTGAGTCCGGGAAAATCCCCACCCACTCCATTTTCTTATCTCACTTTCTTTCACCATAACAAAAAATCATAATCTTCTCTTAGTTTTTCCTTCCCCCTTTTCATCTCAACAAAACACAACATAAAAACTAGTAAGACCATTGATATGGGTTTGAAAGTTGAAACTATTATGAGTATACCCTTCCAATTTTGTTTACACTTGAGCGACATAAGGGAATCATTGAAAACCTAACTAAAGATTGGGCTCTTTATCCAATTGGAAGTGGATCTCACAAATTATGGTCCACTTAAGCTGGGCTTGAGGTTCACATTGGCATAACCGTTATTGTGCAAGCATGGTATCAATAAAGAAACATTTGACAAGCCAGCCAGCCTATTGGCAAGCCTAACTACTTAGGGTGACTCATAACATTGACATGACTTAGTTTATGTACAAATAATAACCTGTCACCTTAATGGTTGTCAAAATATTTTGTGAAAATTATTGTGATTCTAAATTTATTGTTACAACAATATTTGTTTGGGTTGGCCCAATCTATAGCAATCCTTGTTGGCGAGGCAAGGTCTTCAAGTTGAGAAATTCTCCACTAAAGGATACTCCATTTTGGTTAATCCCATTGTTTTTAATGATGATTATTCACATTCTTGACATAGGACTATTTTAGGATTAAAATTGAGAAGTCATTCTAACTGTTGACAATTTAAACATCATATTCTCTGTCATGACTCTCTATTAATAGTGACTGGAGTGTTTAGTGGGTGTTCTAAGTTTAAATCTCGTTATTGAACAAAAGTAGAAGTTAAACAATAGACTCACCAATCATCATGTGGAATAATTTCTATGTAAACAAGTTAAACCTAATAACTAGGGGTGTTCGTAGTGTGGTGTGGTGTGGTGTGGTGTGGTGTGGTATTGACCCATTTTTAGCACGGTACTTTGTGGTGCAATTTAGTCATAACTATAACCGCACTGCACCTCATTTTTGCGGTTAAATGTGCGGTGCAGTGTATAAGATGTGGTTTGAAACCAATATATTTTTCAAATTTTGGGCTTTTTCTGCCCAGCCCAAAATTGTTTTTCTCCTTTGTGTTGGCCAAGTTTTAAACTAATGAGCTAGTTTTTCTTTATTTTAGGCTGGTTTTCTTAATCAATACTTATTAGGGTTATTAAATTTTTTTTTTTTTTGAAAACTAGGGTATTTAAACTATAAATAATATAATTAATATTTAATAAATAAATATATTAATATATAGAGAAGGTGCGGTGCGGTGCGGTGCGGTGCGGTTTTCTTATTATAAAACCACAAATTGCACTGCACCATGCATGCAGTGTAGTGCAGTGCGGTGCATTATTACTTGCGGTGTGGTTATACCATTTTGCGAGTAGTTTGGTGAACACCTTTGTTAATAACTATGTTTATGAACTAAAAAGCAGCATCCTGTTCATGAATCATGATGCTTTGATGCTTTGGATTTTCTTAAATTCCTCATCCAGCCTCATCCTTATCTTGCAATTTGAAATACAGTAATAACTTTATGAGTATTTTCCTTTTTTATGCCTTTTAAACGAATTAATTATTATACAATAAATTGGTGAATCCATCTTAAGACTCTGCATTTAAAACCTAGTTCCAGATAAGGCAAAGCATGCTTGCCAAGTTGCAATGAAGTCCAAAATTAGTATAACATTTAATTCACAAGGGTAGTGACTAGTGGGTTCCACTTTTTTTTTCCCTGGGATAAGTATATTTGAATACAAATCATCTGTACCACTTTTTGTGCACCACTTTTTGTTCAACCAATTACTACATGCTATGTTTTGATTTTACTTTCCTTATAAAACAACTGAAATTTAAAATGGAAAACAATTATACACATAATAAATAGTGATTGGTGGAACATAGAATGGTATACAAAAAGTAATACAGAGGATTTGCATTTAGTATATTGGATGGCCTCTATTTAGCCAGCTAAGCAGCCATGTTAGCCAAACCATAAAATTGTAATTATCATACCATTTAAGAGCAATGCTATCATTTAAGAGCAATAAATGTGAAAAATATTGTCAATTTTTTTTATTGTGCTGTATACTTTAAAAAAAAAATTGACAATATTTTTCACATTTATTGATGTGGCAACCTTTTAATGGTTTTTTATTTAAACTCATCACTAACATCACTTTTTTACCTACTATGTACTAACAATCTACCACATCAGCGTGTGTTGTGTTTATAGACTGTCTCTACCATCTAATGTCTATGACCTCAGTCCTTAATTGAGTTTCATATGACTCTTCTTCTTTCTTTTTTTCCTTTTTTTTTTTGGGGGTGGGGGGAAGGGGGTAAAGAGTTTAACATGACTTGACATTGAGTAATTGTATGCCTCTAATGAGTAATTACTTAGTATTTTAGAAAGAATACTTCTTCTCTTCACATAAATTGTAGACTCTACAATGAATTTAAATAGGGAGACTTATTATGTGAGAAAGAAAAAATATTACTCATGAAGTAATGAATAATCTTTTCCTTAAAAAAGAAAAAAAAAGTTGAGTAATTAGCAAGTGAGTGAGAATAATAATTACCAATTAAGTGAGTATCAACTTGCCATACATAGCAAAAATAATATTTATTGTGTTTCATCATCAAACAAAGTCAAATTCAAATTTGCATCTTTCTAATGCATGCATTGGTGAAATATATTGCAATACTTCATTTCTACCATATTTTACCAATCGTTTCAAGTACACAGATGCTCAATCCTGAGCATTGTACATGTAACCGTTGGCTAAATAGGTAAAAACTTTATAAGACTTCCTTCTTTAGACGACACTTCATCACCTTGCCTAGTTGACGTGCACGTGGCTTGCTAACCTTTGCATGTATTGGAGCTAAGACACTATATGAACCCCTTTTTCTCTCACAATCACACTCGCTATCTTCTTACTATCTTTCTCTAGGGTAACAATGGTGCTAATTTCTGAGTACACTGAGGATAACAAAGCTATGGAGTCACAGATCCTTAAGCCCTTGGCGACAGAAGGGCAGGAGAGTCTTTACTTGGAAGAGGGGCAACATTCAGGCACCGTGCGTGTCATAAAATTAGATGGGGTAATTTTCCTATGCCTTTGATTTTTTGAAACAATTTATAATTTTGACCCTTTAAAAAATAGATCTGGTTTTTGCATGCTTGATCTGATAATTCTTATTGGGTTTGTTCTTTTTTTTTTTTTTTTTTTTTTTCTTTTCAAAAGGTGTTTCAATTGTTGACTTTTTTGGTTTTGTTTTTGGTTTTGTTTTAAGCTACTATTATACATCCTTTTTCAAAAGCTTGTGTCAAATTTAGAGCTTTTAAACCTAACTTTTGAGAATCTATCATAATATCTGAACCATATTATTTATTTATTTATTTTTATAAAAATTAATATATTTTTTTTAGTAATGAAGGTAAAGGGCGATTTGTAATCTGGACATAACCATAATAGTTTTTATTCTGGATAACCCAATACTTACAGGACATATAAAAACAAATCTAAAAGGAGGGTTCAAATGGGGATCTACAGATACACTCCATTGAAAAAATGTTAAGAAAATTGAATTATAGCCTAATTCAATCTCACTCAAGATCTAATAGTTTCAAGCGATAAGCAACAATAATTTTAAATCAAACTAAGGTCATTGAGAGTATCTCATGACCTATCCCACACTAATACTCTAACTACAGGGCCACAACCCCTAAGTACTTGGTAGTAATAATAATTGACCCTTAAGAAAGAGTACTATATGGTTTTTAATTTCCTTTTTTTACACACTAAATTTTAAACCTTAATCATATATATATAAATGTTGCAAAATGATCAACTTTAAGGATGATTGAGTGTTAATTGGCGCCCAATGGAAGTGATTATTCAAATCCATGAGTTCAAGACATGATCATGACCATTACCCGCTAACCGTTAATAGAATCAAATTTTGTATTATTTGTTATTATTTTTTTTAAAAAAATTATTAATACACTTGGATTTTTAGGGTTTGGTTGATTAGAAACTAATAAGGTTTTTATCCTTTATCATTAGTGATATAAAATCTATACAATATAAGATGTGATGGTTGATTGTTAATCGTTAACCATTAATAAAATTTGTATATAAGATGTGATGGTTGACCGTTAAGATGTGATGGTTGATCATTAACCGTTAATAAAATCAAATATGATATCATTTGTTAACCATTAACTGTTAATAAAATCTGTATATGAGATGTAATGGTTAACCGTTAATCGTTAATAAAATCAAATATGATATCATTTGTTATCATTAGATCTTATTTAGAAGTACACTTGCACCTTTTTGGTTTGATCAATGTGAAATTAATAAGATTGCTATCTTTCATCATTAGTGACATAAGATTTATTTAATATGAGATGATCAGTATAATACAAGACTTGACGGTTAACTGTTTACCGTTAATAGAATCAAAATTGTCATAATTTGTTTTTATAAGAACAAATATATTAATTCACTTGCATTTTATAGGTTGAATGGTGATAAATTAATAAGGTTTTTATACTTCCACTTTAGTGATATAAGATCTATACACTATGAGACATGACGGTTAACTGTTGACCGTTTATCGTTAATAGAATCAGATTTGATTTCATTGTGATTATTGATATATGATGGATGAGAAATTAATAAATTTTTTAGCCTTCATTATTAGTGACATATCTATACTATAGGAAACATTTTAGTTGACTGTAATTCGTTTATTGTCACAGTGTCAATAGAATTGAATTTGATATTATTTGGTATTATTAGATCAATTTTGTTAGTACATTTGCACTTTTTATGGTTTGATTGATGAGAAATTAATAAGATTTTTATCTTTCATCATTAGTAACATAAGATCTATATAGTATGAAATATGATAGTGATCTCGATGATTGTTTACGGATAATAAAATCAAATTGGATATCATTTATTATTATTTGATCAAATTTATTAGTACACTTGAATTTTTATGGTTTGATTCACGACAAATTACTAATGTTTTTATCATTCTTCATTAGTGAAATAAGATCTATATAATACACGACAATCTATACAAGATTTTCACAATACGGCATATAACAATTAACCTTTACTAATATATTGTTAATAGAATCAAATTTGACAACATTTGTTGTTATTAGAACATATAGTTGATACATTTTCATTTTTAGAATTTGTTTGATTAGAAATTAATTAGGTTTTTATCTTTCATAATTAGTTACATAAGATATATATAATGCAAGATGTGACGGTTGGCTGTTAAGGCGTTAACTATTAATAGTTAAATACAGAATCAAAGTTTGGTATTCAAATTTATTAGTACACTTGCATTTCTATGGTTTGATTGATGAGAAGTTAATAAGGTTCTTATCATTGATCATTAGTGGCATAAGATCTTTAAAATACAAGACGGTTCGTGCAATATGAGACATGACAATTGAACGTTAGTTGTTTACTGTTAATAGAAACAAATATGGAATCATTTTTTTTATTAGATCAAATTTAGTAGTGCACTTGCATTTTTATGGTTTGATTGGTGATAAATTAATAAGTTTTCTATCTTTCATCATCTATGATGTAAGATCTATATGATACATGAGATTTGTACAAGATCTATATAAAATATTAGAAATTATAATCGACTGTTAATTGTTTGTAGTTAATAGAATCAAATTTGGCATCACTTGTTGTTAGTAGAACAAAATTATTAATATACTTGCATTTTTACTGTTTAGTTGATGAGAAATGAATAAGGTTTTATCATTCCCAATCAGAGACATAAGGTCTTCATAATACGAGATATGACGATTGATTGTTAATTGTTAATAGTTAATAGAATCGAAGTTTGGTATCATTTGTTATTATTTGATCAAATTTACTACTACACTTGCCTTTCTATGATTTGATTGATAAGAAATTAATGAGGTTTTTATCCCTCATCATTAGTAACATAAGATCTAACCATTGCGTACCCTTAGCGTGATAGTTACTCTACAAGTATAAATACTTATGGAGTGTGGAGAGCAAGGATCATGATTTAAGTCTCTAGGAGGAAATTTCACACACATATACACTTAAATTATATTAGAGTAAAATTTCTATTTTGTATCTAAAAAAAAGGTAACATAAGATCTATATAATACAAGAATATGGGACAAGACAGTTAATTGTTTATCGTTAATGGAATAAATTGGAACATCGTTAGTAGAACATCTTTATTAATTCATTCACTTGCATCTTTATGGTTTGATTGATGAGAAATTAATAATGTTTTTATTTGTCATCATTAGTGACAAAGGATTTATATAATATACAAGAGAAGACAGTTGACCGTTTACCGTTTACCGTTAAAGTTAAATTTGGTATCGTTGGTTATTTTATTATTAGATCGTATTTAAAGTACACTTGCAATTCAATGTTTGATTGGAATCATTGGTTATCAGTAAGGTTTTTATCCTTCATAATTATTGATATAATATTTATACAATTTGAGATAATTTGTACAATATAACATATGATAGTTCACCGTTAACCGTTTATTGTTGGTGGAATCAAATTTGGCATCATAAGATCTATGTAATGTTAAACAATTTGTGCAAGATCTGTACAGAAAGAAATGTAACCGTTAAACGTTGATTGAATCAAATGATAGTTCGTTATAAATATGCTATGGATTTTGTTTATTTATTTTAGAAATAAGCACACACAAAAGATCGAGAGAGAGAATGTATTTCTAACACATAAGTAGACTAGGATTTAGGGAGCTTATTTCGTGTGTGTGTGTGTGTATATATATATATATATTTCATAATTTTCCTTTTGGTAGGTGGTGCCAAAGTTAAAAGGAGGCTAAAAACATTGCAAGTTTCTAAAGAGACTTGGACCCAAGTTTAGGGCACAACCACCTCTAACGTTATCATTCAAACGAAATGGTGTTGAAAAGAATTATTAGATTTGTAATCAGGGAAATTGCTATATATAAAACAAGTGAATCCAACTTGAAAATCTGAGGAGCAAACAACTTGTGCTTCTATAAACACAAGCTTTTTGAATCATTTCCATAAATTAGATTGAAGAGATCGTTTAAAGTTAACAATGGGTTCTGGTGGCAGCCAACAAATGTTAGGGTTTAGATTTCTGGAAGGGTTAGCAAATTAGGATGGTAGTCTAAGTAAAACACAGTAATATTGGTATATAAGGCAACATTTTCACCATAGGATTTGGTAACTTTATATTTAGTTTAGCGTCTTAGATTCCTATTCAAAAAACCTATTTTAGATACCGTGGCAATGGTTCTTCATATGGAACACACCATGCTAGAATGGAAAAGAAGTAAACCCTATTTGGTGTTAATTTTTATAAGTTGTATGTATCTGGGCGAAAGGATTTGAACATTGAACTGGCTCGGACTCCCACTATAATATATATGTCTCTCTTGTTCTATCATTTTCACACAATTCTCTTTTCTATTCTATCTCTCTATCTTTATAGGCCAATATGTCAGAATCCCAAAATCCCATTAAGGTGGAGAACATCACGGGGTGGGAGATACAACCCTATGTTCCAAAACCAGTAGTTGAGGGTGGTTTTTCTCAAGACAATGGCCTCCTTGCTAAGCTACACAAAATTCTCAAAGACGTGATATTTGTAAGTTGTTCTCTTCACCTTTTGTTGTTAGGGTCTGTGCATCATGATACAGATATGAATTTCACAATCCATGCTAACAATTTCCTATCTTTTTATTTTTCAATAGCAATCGACGTCCTATTTAAGAAAACAGGCGGGAAAAAACGAGGATGGGACCAACGACAATGGTGCAGTTCAAGCTGTGCCCATTTCATACCAACCACCGGAGGGTTGTGCAAACAAAAATCTTGCTACCAACACGGTAAACTTTTACACAAATCCTCGTCTAAATTATTATTTGATTTGTTTTCCAGTTTAGGTTATTTGACATGAAACTTTTCTCATGCATATATTTGATATTCTTCACGATGTTAACAATGCTATCTTTGTATTTGCTGTTGAAAACACAGGCGACACCGCTCAAAAAGCCGAGAGGTAATACTAGTTTGGCTGGGGAGATCTCAGTCTCGTTTAAGCTACCCAGTGATTGTGACATTAATTTTGAAGAAGTGGACAAGGTAGTTTCATTTCCGAGATAGAGTTCTCATTTCGTTTATTCTGTTTAATGACTTTCGTAAGAAAAAACTCAATACATATATCCTTGAATTGTGATGAATTCCTGTATAGGTGGTGTTGTTTGGATGAACAAGTGTGACTCTTTTTGAGGGGTAACAACTTTTGACGGGTTTGTTACTGTTAGGAAGATACAATTCTATACAAAGTTGTTCTAATCCTCTCTGTTTCAAACCCTATTTTTACTCACCATGACCATCATATACACACCTATACGTGGACGAACATATACACTATTGTTTTAATGGGCACTTGATGATTTTGTTTGCAGATCTTGTCCCCTCTTCCTCAAGATGTGGATCCGAAGGACTCTAATACTCAGAATGTGCATCAGTTTTCTTTCGTTGAGAGGCTAGATGGATGGAGAATTATACGAAGAAAACGCAGCAATGGAAGATTTGATGTGGTAATTTGATTGACTTTGTTTTTTGGATCTCACTAACTTTTGTTGCCTCGTAATGAACTTTTTAAATTTTTTTTTTTTATTATTAAAGATAGAATTTTTACTCTAATCTAATTTAAGTGTACATGTGCGAAACTCTCTCAACTTGAATCTAACTCTTGCCCTCCACACCCCACAAACATTTATACTTGTAAAGTGACCACTGCACCAAGAAGTGTTTAATGAACTTAAAGTAAAGCATATTTGCTGAAGGGAGCAATTTAAAAATTCCAACAATACTTATTTCCATGAAATTAAAGGTTCATAATTAAGAAGTTAATGCGTTGTTAACATAACATACATAAAATGTTCCATGCAGTATTATCATCACGAAAAATCAAACCGAACATTGCGGTCGACCATTGAGGTTGTCAATTTTCTGCTTTATGAGGTTTATCCAGATAAACCGAGGCCAAAAAAGGCCAGGGAAGCTGAAGCTGATAATTCGGTGAGTTCGAGATTCAAAACTACATGTTTGGCATTTAAGAATTACTGAAAAAATTATACCTTGATGATATTAAAAAATCTGTTCATTAATATCTCGGCACTGTAATATTTTCAGGCACAAAAATCTGAACAAAAGAAAGAAATGATGCAGAGGAAGAGCACCTCTCCAACAGCTGAAGGTGGTAGTAGTGTTGTATCAAAGAAGAAGAAAGCGCGCTTGTCATCTGAGGTTCGTGAAGAACTCAAGACAAAGACATTCGAAGTAAAATACATGGAGACAATGGAGGAATTGGTAGATGATAATGGATATATTGTGGAGTTCTTTATTCCTTCCTATGGTTACAACTTTTACCGCCGTACATCCCCCGAAACTGAAGAGGAAAAAAGAAAGCGTATAGGCGTTGAGGAATGGCTGGCCATAGCACATCGTAATCTTCTTAATATGTTCAACGGGGAAGAAAATGTGCCACAGGGACAGGGTACGTAATTATTTCACTTAATAATATACACAATCAGTCTCATGTGCTAAATGCGAAACATTCCATAAAAAAAAAATTATATCCACATTTGATATTAAAGTATGGACATTGTGCATAATGTTTAGATCCACAAACTTTTTTTATGAACGGTTGAACAATAAATTCTCACTGATTCTCATTTGGGCCTATCAAGATGCACAACTTATATCACTTTTTTTATTCTTATCAATAATCATTCACTATATCGGCAATTTATAACTCTAGCATCTTTCTTGTTCTTTCTAGAATATTCATTAGTGAGTGTGCAAGATAAATTTCCTGTCATTAATTACCTAACGTGTGGATCAAGTTTTCTATTCAGAATCTGGTCTAGTTCTTTAATTTTATTGTTTTCTCAAAGTCTCACTGATTGCAGGAAATAATGAGATGGATGCGGATGAGGATTCTGACGTAGAAGAGAACATTTTTGCAGACCCACCCCCGGATTCTGTTGCTGCCAAACCTACACAAAAGCAAGAAAATCCTGTAAAGCCAAAACAAGAGGAAAACATCAGTGCAGCCCCACCGCCAGATTCTGTTGCTGCCATTCCTACACAGGAGCAAGCATTTCCTGTAGTGCCAAAAGGTGCAGCCCCACCACCCCCAGAGTCTGTTGCTGCCATTCCAACACAAGAGCAAGAAAATATTGCGAACCAGCAAGCTAATCCTGTGGAAATGGTGCCAAACATTAATCCTGCTATGGTGGAAGCCAATCTTGCTCTAGTGCAAGGCAATAATATTCCTGTTCTAATGGAGCGCGATGATGGTGAATCCTCAAGTTTTATTGCTTCCTACGATGAACAATGTGCACTGATCAACTTTATACCGCGTGTTGATGACGCCTTTGAGGTTGTGTATTTCAGGTTTAATGACGAATGATAGGGGGCCTTTAGTTAGAATTTCTAGATGTGAGTTAGTTAGTGTTTTGCTGATTACCTTGCTTTTGTTTTTGAAGAAAATACATTGCTGCGAACTTCATAATTTCTTCGTTTATGGGCACCCAATCAGTTAGCCTAGTATATAAAATTTGAGTCATTAGACCATACTATTTCCCCTCAAAAAAAAAAAAGAAAAAGACCATAAATATCAATTTAGAATAATATTTATTTAAGTTTCTCTTCATAAAATTTTTATTTAAAATCATTCTTTTTTTTTTTGACTTACAAAATTACTAATAAAATTTTTGTCTTCAAGTTTTTTTTTTTAGCATTTCTTTTTTTCATTGATAATATCTGTACATACGTTTGAAAAAAAAAAAAAAAACAGCCTGTCTATATAACTAAGAATTTTTATATTACAATTTTGGACTTTTTTTTTTTTTTTTTTTATAATTTTTCGATAATTTTTATTGTTGTCTTCCTAATGTATTAGTTCATTATTTTCTAAGTCTTGTTATAACTTATAACTTACTTTATTCATTTGTTACATTTATATATATATATATATATATATATTCTCTCAATTATATTTTTTATATTGCCAGTAACAAATTTATCAAGATATTTTATTTGAGATTTAATTACTCTCTCTCTAATTAAAAAAGTTTACAAATAAAACAAACGCTATCTCCAATATAAATTTATGATATGACATGAATAAAATAAATTTTAAAAGTGGAGAACAATATAACCTAATTTATTAAAATCATTTTATCAACTTCACTTAATAACATAATTTTCCTCATGAGAGACTAGTTTTCAAAAATTAGAGTCTTGAGTTATTAGGAAAAATTGATTGTCAATTATAATTCCACGCACTCATCACAATTATTTGTTTTTGGTTGAAACAGGATTTACAAGGGGATTGGAGTTATGTTGAGCCAATATTCTTGGGCTCTCTTTGAAGACAGGGAAGGATTGTACAATTCAATTATGTATTTGTATTTTCCATTTATCATGCTATAATTTTGGGGCACTTTCGTTATGGGAGTCTTAGACATTGGCCCCTAGAGAAGTCATCCTAGATTTGCCTTTAGTATGTGGTTGATGAACATTTGCATATATCCAAGAAATTAATGAATATTCAAAAGTAAAAGAACTTGGCAGTTGTTAGGCTCAGTTTATTACATGATATATATTTACATCAACTCCTGTTAAGCATAAATCAGACTAAATTTATGCATTCAAATATAAAATGGGCAAAGTGCAGCTTTGATATAAGTTTGCAGCAGCCAGTACGCAAAATGTAGCTTTGATATAAGTTACACTAGCCTTAAGCTAATTAGAAATTGCAATAATCCAAAAAGCATGCTCCGTTTGACTTCTTGATTTCAACTAATGCAAAGGGGATTGGTAAGCAAAAACTCAATGGAAGGGCAGTTAAGCTCGTGAATGATATGTGAATTTACTTGTACCTTGATTTTTTATAAAAAAATAATTATTGCGAAAGTATAGTTTTACTTCTTTTTTTTGAAAGCGTAAATAAACTAATGAAATATGAGCTCATATATTTTAAGCATAGTCTATGACTTGAAAAGAAAAAAAAAAACCACCTTTAAAAATTCATGAGAGTTTTTTTTTTTTTTTACAAGATGTAATCAATGATTAATGCATTGGGATGCAGTTGGAAGTGAGCCCGGCCATGATACTGGAATTATTTATCGACTACGCAAAGAGCCATAATTAAATCTTAATAATGAAGAAAAAAGAAAAGGTCAATTTTTTTTTACTGGTTTTCTTATACTAGTTTTTCTTCAGGTTTCATGTATTTTTTTTCCCAGTCTTGTGGCTAAGTTGAAAAAAAATAAAAATAAAAACTCTAGGTCACCCATCAATTCAAACCTTTTTATTGTCAAGAAGTACTTCGTAAGTTTGACCCAAGAAAATCATTCACACTCAAATAACGACTATAATTTATAAAACATTTCCAAACTTCGTTAGGAAGTGAGCTATAACATACACACAGATATATATATACACCCCAGAGCCTCTGTAATGAGCAATATAAGTTGAATGGGTTGAATAAGTTGGATGTAGAGAACCCTAATAAATCTCTGTAATAAATTTCCTGTCCGAATAAAACAAAAGCGGTTTATTGACTTGGCTCCTCGGTTTGCCACCCTATATCTATTTTGCATGTAATGTAATCCACAAATTTCAAAAAAGAATCTGTGTGTGTATGTACCAACAAAAGAAGAGTGAGCGTTACATATAGATGCTTGATATATTCTCCACATTTGTAACTACGTCTTCTCTGTGAGTCTGTGAGCGCACACAGTGAGTTATTATGGATGAGAACAGTTCAAGAGGGCTAAACAAAATGGAGACGACGGAAGGGCAGCCCAGAATTCTGAGCGAGGATCAACAGCAGCCCCAAATGCCAAGAGTACATTTTGTTGATGGAAGAGAATATGGATTGCCAGAGGGATGGATAGTGGAACAAAGGCCACGGACCTCTGCTAAGTACTTTGGGAAATTAGACCAGGTAATAGCGTTATACTCAGCATCTCTTCTTTTGCAGTACTATTAAGTTTTATATATATGGCTTAGAAGACTCCAGACTTTTGATCTAATTTTGCAGGTGAATTTTATAATTCTTGAAATTGGAGACATCTCATGATAAAAAGTTTGAATCTAGGGTTTTTTTTTTTTTTTTTCTTTGGACATTGTTAAATTACTAGTTCTTCTAAAAGTTTAAGAAGATAATGGGAAATGATAAATTTAATCATTTAAGCACACATAATTTTGATTCTCAAAAAATTAAAAAGCACACATAATTTTGCCTCACATGTAGCATATTTAATTCTAACATTTCTTTTACATGTGGGCTTAAACTCTCTTTTAATAGATAAAGCGTAACACATGTGATTTTAAATGGAAAATAGAGTGGAGGAGTTAGGGATTGAACCCAAGACCTATCAGTTTGATATTATGTTCAATTAACGATTCACCCAAAATTTTAAGCTATTGAAAAATAGTAAATTTAATCATTTAATTATATAATTCTAACATTAATAATTTTAGTTAAATTACTTAGTGTCTTGTAAATTAATTAGGATTTTTTTATGTTCAAATATGTAGTTAATCGGTTTGTTTCGACATTAGCATTTTTTGAAAAATTGATTATTTTTCAAAAAGTATTTTCCAGAAAACTATCTTATTTTTCTATGTTTGGTAGTGACCTTAAAATGAGATAGAAACTCTCTCTTTACTTATCTTATTTAGTTTCGCTTGAAATAAAGTTGTTTTCCTTATTTAGCTTTGTGTGAGATATAATTGTTTTCTAGAAAATTTTAGTAAAAAATAACTCTATCTCATACTAAGCTAAATAAGGAAAGTTAAAAAATAATTTTCCTTTGATATAATTATTTTTTAGATAATACAAAACACAGAAAAATGTGAAAAATTATTTTCACATAAAATTTTTCCGTGAAATAAATAGAGCGTGAATCAAATCCATGCACATATAAAATGCTTCCTTTTGCAAACTCTTATGCATAAAAATAAATAATAAAACTAAAAAAAGTAAAAGAAAGGACATTTTGTCTTCTTCTTTTTTTATAGGGAGTTTATTGTCATACTAGTTGGGCGTGTTTGCTAATAGTTCTCTTTGTGTTTTTTAATTTTATTTCCTTATATACAAATTTAAAATATAATTATACTTTAATTAACTTTCAATATATTTAAAAATAAAATTTTAATCACCTTGCACTCTTAGTGTGGTGGTTACTCCATTAATATAAGTGCTTGTAGGGTGTGGGGGGTAAGAGCTAGGGTTTAAGTCTCTCGAAGGGAGCTTCACACACATATACACTCAGATTAAGATAGAGTAGAAATTCTATCTTATATCAAAAAAAAAAATCAAGAAAGAAAAGAAAAAACAAATTGAAACCCAAAGATAATGCTTACTTTTAGGCACAGAGGTAGATTTAAGGTTTCAGATACGTAGGATTGGAGAGGAAATATAATTTTAGGCGCTAAATATTGAGAGAAAAAAAAAAAGTGGAGGCGCGGGAAAGAAAGTGAAAAATATTTTGTTACGCATGTGGCTCAAACAAATGTGTCGTTTCATTAAAGTAGCGTGTAGGGCCTTTCTATTTTCGTGTTTTTTTAAGCTTTTAAAAACTGAAAAATAAAAACAGCTTAACATGCACCTATTTTTAATTTCCTTAATAATATGGAAATTGGAAATAGTTTGATTTTTGCCTAAAATAAGTTACAAACAAGTTTTTTTGCCTTAAAAAACAAAAAATTGTCACTGAAAACAAAAAATTGAGGAAAAAAAGATTACCAAACATAGCCTAAATATTGTGATTGACATGCTTTACAGTCATTACAATTAACTTCCTTTGAGGTGTCTAAACCACGGTATTGTGGGCATGACAAGAGAGGTAAAGTAATCCCTCAATATGTCTTTCCTTCCTAAACACATCGAAAGAATCATCGGAGGTTGACTCCAAGAAGTTGCAAGCATTGTTATTATTGTTATTATTAATTTATTATTATTATTATTATTATTATTATTACTTGATAAAAAAAAAAGTCTCTGATGTGAACTTATCAACTTCACATCACGTGATTGCAATGAAAACATTATTATTACTTAATAACAACATATTCCTCGTGATTCCACAACAAAAACTCTATATTCTTTGAGATACTAATTATTGACAAAACATACAAAACTTCAACGACTTCTTCTTCCATGAAAAGTAAAGAAAAATAAAGTAGAAATTACATTATACAAGCATAAATTATGGCCACACATACAGAAATCAAACTGACAATACAATCATGCCCAAAAGCAAACGGAAAGCAATTCCCACATTGAAGCTATAGTCACAGTTTTGGTAAATAAACCTTATACCATATATATGCTAGTTGTGTAAATGAAGAAAATATTGCCGAAAGTGATCCTACTATTCCTAGTGGTTGAGGTTGCCACTCTCGCGGTCGTGGATCTGGCTGTAATGGAGACTCTAAATGTAACAACCTTTCTGATTCATGTGGCCAATTCTTTGATGGGAACACTGATACCCCGAACCATGAATCTTGCTCTATCTGTCAAATCTATTACGAATTCAATCATATGATAGCAACCTATTGTTATTGCTACTCAACCTCAGCACCTCCTCTCTTTGCTCACCTTGCCTTCTTTGGTGTTCATTTTCAGATTTCAAGCTGATTACTAGATATTGGTGACACTTGTCATGTCATTTCGAATCTTACTAGTATAACTACTCATGAAGATTGTTGTGTCCATGAGCACCAAGATGTTGGTAATGGCAAGGCCTGATCGAAGGCCCTTCTCTCTCATTGGCTCTACATACCCCTCTTCCTTCCTTTCGTGTTTTTAATGTTTCCGTGTTTTCTCTATGCCAATTCCTTACTCTCAATTTATCACTCTTGCAAAGATAATGATTTTTTCTTTGAAAGTTCATCCTTTCATTTCTTTGCCTAGGATTAGGTCACCATGAAGAAGAGCGAATAATGAGTCTGGTCTCTACAAACTTTCATCTACCACTCCAAATTCTTGCTCTTCGTTAGTGTTCGCGTGTCTGAATGTGTTGACTCCATTTGTTGGCATCGTTATCTTGGTCATCCCCATGATCGTTATCTTTATGCCATGCATGTCAATTAGGGTAATCTTGTCATTTGCCTCTTTCTGTAATGAAGTCTTGTGGTTCTGTTTTAGTGATTTTTAAATTACTAATTCTCCCAAAATCGGTAATTTAGGCTATTTTTGGTTCTCACATAACTCATATTATAAAATTTATATCTTAGTTCTGATAAATCAAATCTAATTCACTATTTTCTCTTAATACATTCTACACCATGTTTGGCATCAAAACTCTCCTTGGTTTTCAGTTTGGAAAAACCAACTTTAACTCAGTTTGCGTAACCCATTAGTCGAAACGGCTACTGCCCTTTCTCTTTAGAACAATCTCTCTCCACGTAAACAAAACCCTACAAGAACCAAAAAAGAAGTGACAAAATTAAACCCACACACAAGTCGCTTGAGTCTGTAGCCTCAAACCCATAGATCGATGGCCATTTCTCTCATCTTAGACCGGTGGCCCTTTCTCTCTCTCTTGCCATGTGAATTTTCCCAAATTGGTACTCTCACGTCTCTCTTGCAGTCACATACCTTAATTATCAAAATGCTTCTTTTCCTTTTCCACTCTAAAACACCTAACCCTAGTGACAAGTGTGTGTGTGTGTATATATATATATAGGGTTATGTTAACGGACACTGCAAGGTGCCCATTAACAGCAATATTTTTATATTTTTTCTGAAAAAAGTTTTTGTCTTTATTCACATTTATGTCAAATTTTCAACTTTTTTTTTTATCCTTTTTTCACGTTGACAAGCACCGAACTGGTGCTTGTTAACAAATCCCATATATATATAGCGAATTATGCAAAAAAAAAATTATGATCCTAACCCATTTATAAGAATATGGTGAGAAAGGACCCATAATTACCCACATATATTTAACCAAAGAAACTTATATATATATCAGACCAACCCATAAAAATCTATAGATATTTAACCAAAAAACCTAATTAAACCAAAGAGTTTTGAAACAAAGAAATGAAGGTTAGATCAACTAACTTGAAAGAGATCTGTTGGACTAAGAGAGATGTGAGAACTTGAGGTTGAGATATGAAGAATGAGGCAAAGTTGTGTGTATGTGTTTTTGCGTCCAAGTGCAGGTGAAAAAACTTTGTTTTAGTAAATGTGAGTTTCCATTTCAGGACCAAACAATAAAGAGTCGTTGGTTCTCATTATTGTCGACTAACTTATAAGTGAGACAACACTAACACGTGGGTTCCAACCATGTCTATTTTATTACAATTAAGCCACTTAACTCAATTTCCTTTAATCTAAAAACTTTAAAATTTTGTTCTCATAACTCACTATTCATTCTCACATATTTTTAGAGATGAGTTATGAGAATTGAGGGAAAAAAAAATCAAACCAAACAAGAGAAGAGGTGGTGGGGTCCATGGAAAACGAGAAATAGGTTATGAAAATTGAGTGATTGTGGCTAAACCAAATATAGCCTTAACATAGTATCAGAGTAGGAGGTCATGAGTTCGCTTCATGTTGTAAGTGGTACAAGTGAAAACAAAAACGAAAAAGAAAGATTGGACACTATTCCAACCGTCACAAGCTCAACGGTAACTTAGATTTAAACAAATTTGAAGCTCAAAATGGTGACTTTTATCTAAATGATAAACGATATTGTTTTTTCTTATGTCTGGCATGTTTTATTCAAGGCAGCAAAATGATGTCGTTTGGGATTGTTCTTCCTCACCGAGCAAAATCTGGACTTGCTCTGTTTTAACTAACTGAGCTCCAGATATTTCTCTAGCCTGAAGATATTTTTTGTATAACTGTCAAATCTATTATAGACTAGTTAGAATTTGTTAAATAGAATTCTTCTAGAAACTGTTATAAGCTATGATGATCAAAGAAAGCAAAGCTTTGTCTTTGATTCTCAAAATTAGAAACTTTGGATTCACACTCATGGTCAAATTTCCTTGAGTACCAAGAAGATACTGATAAGGCTGAGAGGATGAGCCATCTATATGCTTAATCAAGGAATAGGCTTCCAGTATTGTGATTAACTGGTGCTTCCATGGAATGTAATTCGTGTAGTCAAGCTTGATTGACATCAAATTGAACATATTAGAGAGTAATAATAGTGGTGAAGGAGATTGAGTTGGAGGTTGAGTTTACTTCTACTACCTTCAATCATTTTTGTTCTAGTCATGGCATCATACATCAGACCTCATGTCCTCATATTCCTCAGCAAAATGGCATTTTTGAGAGAAAGCATAGGCATCTCATTGAATGTTCTCTTACCATGCTATCACATTCGAATCTTCTTTTATCCTACTGGTCATATGTAGTTTCCACTGCCATTCATATCATTAATAGACTTCCCACTCCTTTATTTCAAAACAATCACCTTTGGAGCTTTTGTTTTAGTCCAAACCAAATTTGCTTCACCTTAGCACCTTGGTTGTACATGCTTCCCTCTTCTTAAACTTTATAATAAACACAAACTTCAACCACACACTAAGCCCTACATTTTCCTTGGCTATCTTGCCTACTCTAAGGGTTATATTTGTTTAGAGCCTAATACACTTCGGATATACATATCTATACATGTTTTATTCAATGAGTTTGAGTTCCTCTTCTGACACAACCCCATCAACATTAGTTGCTCATTGGCTGTCCTTTCTATCTCATTTTCCTGTTGTAAACATTCCTCTGTCTGCCCCCAGCTCTAGTGTCAATCTGTAGGGAATTTCCACTAATTCCTAAACCTATGAGAAACAAAAATAGAGAAAAAACACGCCAAAGAAAAAATAATCATACGCACAAGACAATATTTACGTGGTTCGGTAATTTGCCTACGTCCACGGAGTTGCAAGAATTTCACTATTATCAGGAAAAAATACAAAGTGTGGCAACAATTTATTTTCCACTCTCACACACACCGACAACCAACCAAAAAAATCCTAATCTCAAAAAACACGCGTTTTCTACATCTTGCGCATAGGATTCACAATGGGCTACAAAACGGGCCAAAAAAATTTTCTCATGGGTGTTGCCCTCGAACCCCCAAAAGGCTTGTCCATGAGTGCTTCGGCTTGGGCTTGTTGGCCCAAGCTTCCGCTTCATAGACTAAGCCTCAGAAAATCTTCCATTAAAAACCACGCAATATTATTTGGGTCGAGTCAGGTCATTAACCAGATCAAACACAACTAAACTCCACAAAGCCCAACACAATCCTAGTCCTAGCCCCTATTCACCCATTGTTACCACAGCACCTATCTCATCTCTCACACCTACTCCTCAGCTACAAGCTCCTATACCTTCTTCCTCTACATCTCACACCATTTCATAATCTTATATACATGTTCCTTCTTTTGTTGAGCCATTGCAGTCCACTGTTAAGACTTCTGTGCCTATCATTGTAGTTGCTCAGAACACACATCCCATGACTACCAAATCTAAGGCTGGCATTTTCAAGCCAAAAGCTCTTGTGGCCATTGTTTCAAGATCTGCATCCAAGCCTCAGATTGACTATACCATCACTGAAGCTCTCTCTTATAAAATTGCTACACAATTTCCACAATGGTGCTTAGCTATGAATGAGGAGTTTGTTGCTCTTACTAGACAAGGCACCTAGACCTTAGTGCCACCTTCACCATCTCAGAATGTTGTAAGTTGCAAGTGGATCTTCAAGCTGAAACATAACAATGGTGGTAGTATAAGCAGGTATAAGACCAAATTAATAGCAAAGAGATTTCATCAACAATACGGTGTTGATTTTGAGAAGATTTTCAGTCCAGTAATTAAGCCACCAATAGTCAATATCATTTTATCTCTTTTTGTTCAATTCAATTGTCCTTTGAGGCAGCTAGATGTCAAAAATGCCTTCTTACATGGTTTCTTGAAAGAGGAAGTGTATATGGTACAACCCCCTGGCTATATGGATCCTACCTTTCCTAATCATGTATGTTACCTGCAAAAATCTCTCTTGGGCTCAAACCGGCCCCCAGGGCACGGTTTGAGAGATTCTCCACCCATTTTCTTCACTTAGGGTTTCAAGCTTCTTTGGCTGATTCTTCCTTGTTTATACTAAGGCATGGCAAGTTCTTAGTTTTTCTACTGGTTTATGCAGATGATGTTGTCCTCACTAGCAACTGTCCCTCTTTCTTATAGTCTTTGATTCAACAACTAAATTCTGAGTTTGAGCTTAAGGACCATGGCAATTTACACTATTTTTTGGGCTTGCACATTACTCGAACCTCTAAGGGGTTTTTTCTAAATCAATCTAAGTGTGCTCATGATTTGCTTCTTACGCACAACATGCTATCTGCTAAGCCTGCCAATACCTCTTGTGCTCCTAACCTGAGATTAGTTGAAGGTTCTCTTCTTGCTAATCCTCATGTCTATAGGAGTATGGTGGGCTCAATTCACTATTTAACTTTTACAAGGCCTGATCTTAGTTTGCAGTTCATCAAGTTTGCCAGTTTATGTCTGCTTCTAATGAAACTCATCTGATTACAGCCAAATAAATTCTAAGATATATTAATGGGACTCCTAATTTTGGGGTTTTCTTCCAGCGTGGTTCATTGTCCCTTTCAGTTTTTTCATATTCAAATTGGGCTGATGATTCTTTTGATTGCAAATCCACCACTGGATATTTAGTTTATCTTAGCTATAATCCAATTACCTAGAGGGCAAAGAAGCAAGACATGGTGTCCAAATCCTCCACTGAATCCAAGTACAGGGCTCTTTGTATCTTTCTTTCCTTTCCTCCTAAGCTTTGGTGTGACAACATTTCTACTCTTGCTATTGCTTTGAACCCTATTTTTCATGCCAAAACAAAGCATGTCGAAGTGGATTATCACTTTTTTCATGAACAAGTTCTTCGTCGTGACCTTCAAATCATTACATTGCAATTAGTGACCAGTTAACTGACATTTTTACAAAGAGTCTTTCCTCTTCTCGTTTTCAATTTCTGTGTTCCAAAACCATGGTGTCCATCAACCCCTTGGTTTTGAGGGGGGATGTAAGTGGTATCAGTGAGAACCAAAACAAAGAAGAAAGATCGGACACTGTTCCAACAGTTGCAAGCTCAAAGACAACTTAGATTTAAACAAATCTGAAGCACAAAATGGTGACATTTATCTAAATGATAAATGACATCGTTTTCTCTTATGTCTGGCATGTTTTATTTAAGGTAGAAAACGATGTCATTTGGGATTGTTCTTCCTCACTGAGCAAAATATGGACTTGTTGTCTTCTAACCATGGTTTTAAAAACCGAACCGGGTATCAAACCGTTTTTTTTTTTAAATTTCTAGTTCAACACCGATTTTTGACCGGTTTTAGGGCTTTTAACTAGACCAGACTGGCTCTCGATTCCTAATTGAACCGGTTAGACCGGCCGGTCCGGTCCAGTTTTTAAAACAGAGGTTCTAACTAACTGAGCTCCAGATATTTTCTCTAGCCTGAAGATATTTTCCGTATAGCTTTCAAATCTGTTATAGATTAGTTAGAGTTTGTTCGATAGGATTCTTCTAGAAACTGTTATAAGCTATGATACGCTATATATATATATATATATATATATATATAGAGAGAGAGAGAGAGAGAGAGAGAGAGAGAGAGAGAGAGAGAGAGAGCAGTGTGTATGTAAACATAATTAAGCTTGAATGGTTTAGCAAAAAAATAATAATAATGATTAAGCTAGAATGAAAGATAGAGTTTACTTCAGAAAAAATTTTCTCTATGTTTTTCTCAGTTTCTGCCATTGTTGAATCTTCAAGCTTTTCTTTGTCTTTCACATGTCTACTCTGATAAAGTAAGAGCTAAAGAGGATGATCAACAGCCAAAATCCTCTATACCTGAAGTGATCTCCAACGGCTAGTTAAACGGCTAGTGTTTTTAAGGGAAAACTATGTCGTTTAACTTAGCCTACTTAAGCTTAAATGAAACGGAGCGTTTTGGTCCTAGAGTATTTAAGCTTAAATGAAACGGAGCGTTTTGGTGGTGAAAACGGAGCGTTTTGGTGGTGATGTCTCCTTCTTCATCTAACAAAGCTATGCTCTACCTGTTCTGGAGCTTCAAATCAGAGATGGCTCTAGTGCACAGCAGAGATGGTTCAACCATAACTGCCTCTAACTGTATTAACTACCTGTCAGTTACAATTCTAGGAATCACAGAGCATAGTTTGGAGCATAGTTTGGAGAGTAGTTGTGTTAGTTAGGAAGGTTAACTTCTGGAATGTTCTCACTGTAATTATACTATATAAGCAGCCACTGGCTATTGTATTGATTAAGCTTAGTGAAATATTTTCTCCATTTTTAATATTCTCTCAGAAAATACTCTCTCTCTCTCACTCTCTCTCTCTCTCTCTCTCGTTTCCATTTCATTGTTTACTCTGTTTTCTGCCATTGTTGTACACAATCACAAGCTTCAAAAACTTTCATGGTATCAGAGCCAAGATCTATGGCTACAACAACTCCAAATCACACAACTTCCATTCCCTCAACTTCTACTTCTTCATTATCTCAGCCTTCACCATTATTGTTACTATCGAACATGTCAAATCTAATGTCAATCAAGCTTGACTATACCAACTACATTCCATGGAAGCATCAATTGATCACTATACTAGAGGCATACTCCTTAATTGAACACATTGATGGTACAGCTTCAAAACCATCACCTTTTGTTCTGGATACTTCAGGGAATGTAACCTCTGTTACCAATCCTGATTTTCAAGCCTGGAGAATCAGAGATAAGGCACTTCTTTCTTTGATCAACCCAACCCTTACTCCACAAGTCTTTTCTCTTGTTGTTGGAATCACTAACTCAAGGGAAGTGTGGAACACCTTGGAGCAGAGATTCACTTCTACTTCAAGAGTTAATATCTTGAACCTTAAACTTGAACTTCAAGGTATCAAGAAAGGTAATGATTCTTTGAATTCATTTCTGCAAAAGATCAAAGTTGCTTGTGACAAGCTCCTTGCTGTAGGAGTGTCAGTTGACAATGAAGAGTTGATCTGTATTGTTCTCAAAGGACTCCCTAGAGAATTTGCACATTTCTGCTCTGCAATTCGTACTAGGAGTGATCCAATCACCTATGAACAACTTGCTATTATGTTGCAAAGTGAAGAGCAAGCTATGACAGATCACTTGGATACAGTTTCTAACTCCCTTGCTATGTTTGCTTCTAATGGAAAAGCAAATAGTGGTTCATCACATCAGTCACAGAATCATGGATCAGGGAGAGGAAGGGGAAGAAACAATAATCCTAGAGGAAGAGGTGGAGGCAGGTTCAATCATGGTGGTAACCAAACCTCTCACCAGCAGTATTCACATCAAGTCTCTCATAATTTCTCACCTTAAGAATTTTCTCCCCATCATTTTTCCTCTCAAGGTTCTAAACATGATCGACCATCTTGTCAAATCTATGGCAAGTCTAGCGACCAAGCTTTGGACTGCTATCATAGGATGAACTTTGCTTATCAAGGCAAACATCCTCCCACAAAACTTTTTGCCATGGCTAGTGCCTCTAATGCTATCATCACAAACAATCAAGATCCATGGCTTGCTGATTCTGGCACTTCAGATCACCTTACTGCAAAGATCAATAATCTCTCAATTCAGTCTCAGTACAAGGGACCTGAGCAGGTTACTGTTGGAAATGGTCAATCTTTGTCTATCAACCA
This sequence comes from Castanopsis chinensis, assembly GCA_032878915.1. NCBI lineage: Eukaryota > Viridiplantae > Streptophyta > Magnoliopsida > Fagales > Fagaceae > Castanopsis > Castanopsis chinensis. The sequence goes on along the minus strand of JAVQMG010000119.1, from coordinate 41,560 downwards.
TATAGGTAATACAACTTTACACACCAAATACCGCAATTTTGCTCTTAAAAATGTTCTTCATATACCTAGAATTGCCATGAACTTACTTTCAGTCCACAAATTTTGCTTACATAATAACTGCTCTTGTTATTTTGATGCTAATGTGATCAAAATTCAGGATATTCCTATGGGGAAACTCCTTTACAAGGGCTTGAGTGAGAATGGAGTTTATCCTATCTACTCCCAAAACTTCATCAAATCTCACTCCAAGCCCAGGTCTTCTTCCAGTCAGAATCAGTCCTCTGGTGTTTCTAATCTTCCTTCTGTTCATTCTGGTTTTCATGTTAATAAATCATCTACATGGTTGCTTTCTCACCATAGGTTGGGTCATCCTACTGATAAAGTTCTAAGTGTAGCTTTGTCTTCTTTCAATAATGTTTCCTTTTTAGATTGTAATAAAAGTCTCTCTCATTGTAAGCATTGCTTGAGTGGTAAAATGCATCAGTTTCCTTTTCCTATTTCTGATTTTCATGCCTCTAAACCCCTTGAATTGGTGCATTCAGATGTTTGGGGTCTAGCCCCTATTAAATCTTCTAATGATTTTCACTATTATGTTCGTTTTGTGGATGCTTATTCCAAATTCACCAGGCTTTATCTTCTTAAGCACAAATCTGATGTTCTGGAAGTGTTTAAGTTCTTTAAGGCTTCTATAGAGAATCAACTTGATTCCAAGATTAAAATCTTAAGAACTGATAATGGTGGAGAGTTTACCTCTAATGCCTTCAAACTTTTCTGTGCTTCTCATGGTATTACCCATCAGTTTTCATGTCCTCACACTCCTCAACAGAATGGAGTGGTTGAGAGAAAGCACAAACATATTGTAGAATTTGCTCTAACTTTACTTTCTCATTCTCAGTTGTCTCCATCCTATTGGTCTTATGCTGTTTCCACGGCTATTCATCTTATCAATAGACTTCCCACTCCCATTCTTCACAACTCCACTCCTTGGGAAGTCTTGTTCAAGTCAAAACCTGACCTAACTCATCTTAGGACTTTTGGATGCATATGCTTTCCCTTGTTAAGACCTTATAATTCTCATAAACTTTTACCACATACCTCTCCCTGCATTTTTCTTGGCTATCCAGCTTATTCAAAGGGCTATATTTGTCAAGACCCTATCACTTCACGAGTGTATATCTCAAAACATGTTCATTTTAATGAATCTGAATTTCTTTCCTCACTCCCTTTATCCACTGGTTCTTCCTCTAAGACCAATGTATCTTCAGCACCTACTCATACAACCATGCCTTTCTTCCCTTTTCTCTCATCTGACATACCACCTGTCCCACATCAATCTTTCCATCCTACCTCTGATATTTCTGGTCAGCCTCCCATTTCTGTTCCTTCACCTCCCATACTGTCCTCTCCAGCTACATCTACTGCATCTTTTCCTCCTTCAGTTACACTACTACCTATTTATTCTACTCCTACTATTTCCACAGTACCTCACCAGGTTCCTGTTACTGTCAACAACCATCCAATGGTCACAAGATCAAAGGATGGCATTCACAAACCTAAAGCCCTTGCTGTTAGGCCTGCTGCTATGCAGTCTCCTCCACCTGCTACAATGCCTTGTGCTATGCCTGATGCAATGCAGTGTGCTAACTCTGATGCAGTATAGTGTGATATGCCTGGTGCAGCATCATATGCCCAACCTACTGCAGTGCAGTGTGCCTTGCCTGCTGCAGTGCAGGGTGCTTAATCTACAGTAGTCAGAAGGTTCAATCCAAGAAGGTCTCTCTTCACAAACATGATTACACTCTCACAGAACCTACATCCTATAAGATTGCAGCTTAATACCCTTAATGGTGTTCTGCCATGGCTGATGAGTTTGCAGCTCTTCAAAGACAAAACACTTGGGTTCTAGTCCCTCCATCACCTTCACAAAATGTGGTTGGATATAAGTGGGTTTTTAAACTCAAAAGGAACAGTGATGGTTCTATCAATAGATATAAAGCCAGACTTGTTGCCAAAGGGTTTCATCAGCAGTTTGGGGTGGATTTTGAGGAGACTTTCAGTCCTGTTGTTAAACCTCCCACTGTGAGGATTATTCTTTCTATTGCTATCCAATTTAACTGGCCACTTAGACAACTTGATGTCAGTAATGCCTTCTTACATGGCTATCTTCAAGAGGATGTTTACATGATTCAACCTCCAGGGTATGTTGATCCAGCTCATCCCACTCATGTGTGCAAACTCCTTAAGTCTTTCTATGGTCTCAAACAAGCCCCTAGAGCTTGGTTTGAGAGGTTCTCCACTGAGCTGCTCCATCTGGGATTTCAGGTCTCTCTATCAAATTCTTCTTTATTCATATTCAGATAGAGTTCTCTAGTTGTTTACCTTCTGGTTTATGTTGATGATATAGTTCTAACTGGCAACAATCCTCAATTTTGATCTTCCTTAATTGCACAACTCAGTTCACTATTTGAGTTGAAGGATTTAGGTCCTCTTCATTATTTCCTTGGTCTGCAAATCACAAGGTCTTCCAAAGGCTTGTTTTTTACTCAAACAAAGTATGCTCAAGACCTACTTCACAAAGCCAATATGTTCAATTCCAAGCCTGCTCGTACTCCTTGTGCCCCTAATGCAAGATTGTCTCCCAGTGATGGTACCTTGCTCTCCAACCCTCATGAGTTCAGAAGTTTGGTGGGGTCTCTTCATTATTTAACCTTCACACGCCCTGATTTGAGCTTTGCAGTCCAGCAAGTGTGCCAGTTTATGTCTCATCCTACTGATGTTCACCTAATTGCAGCCAAGAGGATTCTTAGGTATCTAAATGGTACTTTTCACCATGGTATTTTTCTTCAGCCTGGCCCTCTCTCTTTGTCTGCCTTTTCTGATTCAGACTGGGCAGGGGATCCATTTGATCGGCACTCCATTATTGGTTATATTGTTTATCTTGGTTTTAACCCCATTACTTGGAGTGCTAAGAAACAAGATACAGTCTCCCGTTCCTCCACTGAGTCTGAATATAGAGCTCTAGCAACAACTACTGCTGAACTCTATTGGCTTCGCCAAGTTTTGAGAGACCTTGGCATTTTTCTTCCTCTTCCTCCCAAACTCTGGTGTGACAACGTTTCGGCCCTTGCTATTGCATCTAACCCTGTCTTCCATGCTCGCACTAAGCATATCGAGGTTGATTACCACTTTGTGCGTGAGAAAGTGTTACGCAAGGATCTTCAAGTTAAATACATTGCCACGGGTGATCAATTGGCTGATGTGTTCACCAAGAGTCTCTCCACTTCTCGGTTTGCTTTTCTGCGTTCCAAAATCATGGTATCCCTTGACCCCATGGTTTTGAGGGGGGATGATAAAGCAAGAGCTAAAGAGGATGATCAACAGCCAAAATCCTCTATACCTGAAGTGGTCTCCAACGGCTAGTTAAACGGCTAGTGTTTTTAAGGGAAAACAAGGTTGTTTAACTTAGCCTACTTAAGCTTAAATGAAACGGAGCGTTTTGGTGGTGATGTCTCCTTCTTCCTCTAACAAAGCTATGCTCTACCTGTTCTGGAGCTTCAGATCAGAGATGGCTCCAGTGCACAGCAAAGATGGTTCAACCATAACTGCCTCCAACTGTATTAACTACCTGTCAGTTACAATTCCAGAAATCACGCAGCATAGTTTGGAGCATAGTTTGGAGAGTAGTTGTGTTAGTTAGGAAGGTTAACTTCTGGAATGTTCTCACTGTAATTATACTATATAAACAGCCACTGGCTATTGTATTGATTAAGCTTAGTGAAATATTTTCTCCATTTTTAATATTCTCTCAGAAAATACTCTCTCTCTCTCACTCTCTCTCTCTTTCGTTTCCATTTCATTGTTTACTCTGTTTTCCGCCATTGTTGTACACAATCACAAGCTTCAAAAACTTTCATGCTCTACTCTACCTCTCATTTAAACTCTCCACCCCAGTTAAATTGTGTCTTTGCCATATGTGGCATGGTTCATTGTTCACACAGGCAACAAAATGATAAAATTGAACGGCGAAATAGGCATTTGGTTTGAATCAGTTTTTCATTCCTTGCTGGTCTTTATGTTTCCAAAAATATTGACACTAGCATTTGAAAACGCTGCCTATCTCACAAATAGAATGTCTGTCACGTGTTCAATGGTATTTCCCCTTTTGCAATGCTATTCAAGGCTTAGCCGGATTGCAATTTACTCAAGCTATTAGCTTGTTTGTGTTATCCATTTTTACGTCCATACAATCACCCCAAAATAGAGTTTCGGTTTGCCTTCTGTGTCTTTCTCAATTACAGTCCCTGCTATCTTGGCTATCAATGTCTTAACCTCACTCATTAACCAAAATTAAAACCCACTATTTCTAGCAAAAATAGAACATTGCTCGAATACAAAATGAAAGTTGTCTAATGCTTGATTTAATGCTATTGTTACAAACAATATTGTCCGTCAATCTTTCGTAGTTTATCCATATGCTAAAGTCTCATTCTTAGTTTTAAAAGACAGCTACTTCATTGGATGATCTTGTTAACACTTTCATTTTTCCTACATATATACATTCCATGCTATGATGGATAAACTATGAACCTCAGTAGTCAATACAGTAGGAAAGAAAACTTTCTGCTGGTGAATATGTTATAAAATCTCATAATGCAATTTTATTATTGTAATATAAGTTGATTCAAGGCGCATTTCAAAGGTCTATGATAAAGTTACTGCTCTAGATTATCGCATTATTATTTGCCACCTGAAACATGAAGAACACAGTTTATTGGCATATGCACATATCCATGACTAGACACATGCTAAATACGTAATGTAAAGGAAAAAAACAATAGCTCTCATTATCAATCTCAATAATGTATTGCTGAACTTGATTGAATTGGAAGTTTTGACTAGATTTTTTTTCTCTCTCTCTCTCTCTAAGTTTTAACTCTGATAAATTGACTATGTTACTACACTACTCTTGTTATATTATTAACAAATAGTTGAACTACAGCTAGTCTCTCTCATGATACTAAGTTGATGAAAACAACATAACTGATATGGCAGAGATTGATCCTTGCTTATATTTTCTTTGTATTGTTTTTTTTAATCCAAATGAGCTCTCCCTATTTCTAATTATCTAGGTACATAGTCTCGCACCTAGCTCATTTTCATATTATGTGATTTATCAGTGGGAAATTCCCAATTCTGAAGTGACACTCACCTTCATAATCAGGGCTTCCCCACCTTAAACTTTCTAGGAATATTGAGATATACAAGATGCATTCTCAAATCTCACACTAGCTCTTCACAGCATTGGGAATTTGGGACTCAATTTTCTTGCTTCGGCTTGCTTTAAACTAAAGCTGACCCTGGTAGTTTAAATTTATTTATGTACAACTGTTGAGCTTTTACTTGCTGCACAAATAATTCAAACCATGATCATGCAGTCATTTGGCAGAATATTGTTACAGGGGAAGTTTATTATGACAATTGTTAAAAGAGTGATTCGGCTTTTTAAATGCTGAAATGAGAGGGAAAGGAGAAATATTATGGCAGTATAAGTTGGTATTGGCAATGCAGAATTTAATAGTATAATTCGACTTTAATAATGCCTGATTGAATGTGTGTGGTCACTACACTTCACTATTTTTGCATGACACCTTCAATTCCATGCTACTTAAAATTGTCACTTCTTTTGTGAGAACTAGCTTCACCTTACAAGTTGGACATGCAGTATTTTGAATTTTTTAGCTTGCTGCAAGTTGTTACTTTTATTTATCTATTCTATCTGCTATTTTAAGATAAGAACATATTGATATTCTTGATGTTAAAGCTTGAAAATGTTTGAGTCATTTATTGTTGAAGCTTATGAGGCATTCCCACTTCTTGAATTTGTTAGAATTTGGGATGGATTACTTTGAGAGTATGTTTTCTGTTGAACCTTATGAGACTTTCCCACTTCTTGGATTTGTTAGGAATTAAGAGAGGTTATTTTGAGAGAGTATGTTTACTGCTAAAGCTTATGAGGCATTCACACTTCTTGGATTTGTTAGGACTTAGGAAAGGTTATATTTTGAGAGAGTATGTTTACTGCTGAATCTTATGACGCTTTCACACTTCTTGGATTTGTTAAGACTTTGGAGGAATTATTTTTCAGCAGTATATATTCTCATCTTTCTCCAAAAACCACTTAAAAGTTAAGACATGATGATATAGCCTTCTCGGCTAATCAGGAAAAGAGTTGTTTTTTGCATTATAAAAAAGTTACCACCAGACTCAGCATCTATTGTGTATCTCTGTTTCTGTTTATTTTTTAAAAAAAAGTTACAGCTTATCATGTAAAATTATGCATGATTGTCTCTTCTTAGGCTCACAAGTTAGTTGTAAGATCCGAACATAAGACCCCTAGCTATTGTATGCTATAGAATGGAAACTTATATTTGCAGCAATTAATGGACTGCCATTTCGGCATTATCAAAGTTGAAGTATACGGTTAAACCAAATTACACTATCATATATAATCTCTCACTTTTCCCTTTCATTTTGGCATTTGAAAAGCCAAATCACTCCGTAATTAGGCAAAAATAATGCCAAATTATGTCTCTTTCCTCATACCTCCAAATAACTTCACATCTGCCAAATTACTCCATGATCATTCCTTCTGATACAAAATGTCCCTATAATTAGTACACTTCAAGCATTGTCGAATTACAAGTTTGAATTCATGTTTATAGTATTATGTATCGCAAGCAAAAATTTGGCGGATTTAACTTGACAAAGAATAATTTGTGCAGTTTTACCATGAATTAAAGACAAGGAAGCGTTTCCGTTCACTGAAAGAAGCTAAGAAGTATGTCAAAATGGAAGCAAATGAAACTGAGGAAACTCCTGGGGCCTCAAAACCTGGTGGACATTCTAAGGCGAGTTAGCAAATGAACTACTTACCCCGTCTTGACTAATGATTGGCTAATCTTCAGTCATTTGTTCTGATCTCATGCAGGATTCACAGAGTTCCAAGTCCTGTTCAAGCAACATTTCAAAGAAGAAGAATAAGATCACTCAAACTTTCGACTTTGCAAACCCACCTGAAGCAATAACATGGGTTCTTAGTGATGCTGAGAACAATGACTGGAGCCCATTCACCGGGGAAACAATGGTTCCAGAAATTGTGAAGAACCATTGGGCTGAGACACTCATTTGCATCAATGAGAAAAATAGCAATCCATCTTTCGTGCAAGGTGTTTTTCTTTTACCACAACCAACTCTTACCATCCTGGCTTGTGCTGTTTGCTACATGTTATAATATCTTACAAGTCAAAACTTCTTCAGTATTTTTCTATTTGAAGTTAACAATCATGATATTAATTCTGCATGATATTGTTTGCTTTGCAGTTGACTCTCGAGGAATCGGACCAGGCAAAACACCAAATGGCTTAGTAGTTTAATTGTAAATCATATAAGAACGCTTTTGCGAGTATATCAGTCTCTTAATTAGAACTCTATTGCGAGTACTTCCAGTCATACTAAACTTAAACAGCCTTTCCATGTACGTTTGGAGCAGACAGCAATAAAATCATCACAAACTTCTTCTATTACGGGAATCAGTGTTGAACAAGGATGTTCAACAGAACCAGCTGTATATTAACAAGAATGTTCTCCATATAAACTGAAATAAAAACATCACAGTACTCAATCTGCAAACTAATTGCTTTTTCACCAACAGTTTAGTACTAGTACTAAGCTTCTTCATTAAAGATCATATTTTCATCATATTCATTCAACCAAAATCAATACTAAGCATATGAACCAGATTATCCTTCACTCTTTCACATAGGATTGAAAGGGGGGGAGGGGAAAGAGAAAAAAGAATAAGGCAACATTTGGAATATAATTATAATATACAGCTAAAAGGGGAAAAATTGCAAGTAAAGCAGGTTCAGCAAATGCTTCCTTACATTCATTCATTCCAACCTATAAGTAGACAGAAATGATAAATAAACACCTATGATAGGAACTTAAGAGGAGAATGGACACATGATCAAGCAAACAAGATATCAGTGCAGAAAAAAGCGCAGGATTAAGACAGACGTGATACACAATCACCCCTGCTGCCTATATTGATCTCCCTCATCGGCCATTAGGTTCAGAAAGCCTGGGTCTGCAGCCCATCTGCTCAAGAAACTTGGTAAGACGCAAGTGCTTTGAAGTCCATTGTTCAGCCAACTTCTGCTCTTTGGCTTCTGCATCCCTCCTTAGTCCTACCAATTGTTCCCTGTATTCTGCTTCAATTCTATCCAAAGCAACCTTTTGCTCTTCCCGAAGAGCCTTCACCTTTGCTTCGATCTCTTCCATCTTCTCCCTTCTCCGACATGCCTTCTCTGATTCAAGTTGCAGCTCTACCCTTTTTAACCTCCAGGCTGCTTCCTTCTTATGTGCTGCCCATGCATGGTGCCCTTCTTCCAAATCTCTGCAGCACTCCACCAACTCAGATATCAGCATGCTCTCTCCACAACCAGGGACCGAACCTTGAGGCTGCAAATTTCCAAAAACAAGAGAGTTATTATCCGGTCCTCTATCAGGCTGCAACCATGGGATTGGAGGAGGGGCCGCAACAGTCGAGGGAGAAAGGCTGAGGGTCACAGAAGGGGAGGGTGGCCTGACTGTGGAGGTGCCATTGGAATTAGAAAGCCATGGAGGTAGCAAAGCTGGTGCAGGACCAGGTGGGTCCGAATGCAAAAAACCGCCATTGGAAGTGGCCATGAGATAGGCTGGGGCCTTGCGCTCTTTCACTAGCTTCTCTGCAAAAGTCTCAAGAATCCTATCGTACTTTCCGTCCTCGATTGGAGCAACTGTTTTGTTGTTCTCCTTTTGCTCCCTCTGCTGCTTCTCCTTGAACACTTCCCACCACTTACCTAGTCTCTTAGCAGTACGACCTGGGACTTCAGCTGCAATTTTCTTCCATTTGTTGCCGTGTTTGGCTTGAAGGCGGATGACAAGACGCTGCTCCTCTTCAGTGAGGGATCCCTTCTTTATGCCAGGTTTGAGGTAGTTCTTCCACCTTTCTAAGCAGGATTTCGCGTCCCTGTTTAGGGTTGTGTTCATGCGCTGTGACACAAGGTTCCACTCCCTAGGGCCATATTGTTTGACATACGCACGTAACAAAGCGTCCTCTTCAGATCTCCAACGCTGCCTCTCCTTCATTTCCAGATGCAAACACCACTGCCCATGGCCTCAAACTTAAACTCCTCATAATGTATCTGAAGGTTTTACAAAGGATCAAAATATGAGTTGTCCATAAACAGATTGTCAATGAATTTCTAAGATTTAAAGTTATCCTGGAATGTGAACAAATACTAACAAACCAGATGAGATTCTGAAAGAGAGAACCAGCTAGTAATGAACCTACACAAACTAAAGAGAACAGTCCAAAAGCAAAGTTGTGCACTGCACAGTGGACTCCTGGACAAGACAAAGGTCTACAGAAACTGAAGGTACAGGAGGTTAAAGTGGCAATTAGGTTCTGTTCTACAATGTCTCTATCACCTGCCTAAAAATAGTTTACCCACTTATGTTTGAGACAGTGAATGTAAGTTCTGCAACTTTCCAATGCCTTAATTTTTCCTCCTGTATCAACTGAACAACCATAGATATAGAAAGATGAGCTTCCTCCAAGTACAACTCAGGCACTTTTCACAAGAAATAGTGACATTGAACAACCAATCCAACAAGGGAGTAGTATCTCCTCAAGCTCAAATAGACTGAAATTTAGTCAGATCTGACACCTCACTTGACCAGACTCACAAGAGATGTATATTCAATTCAATAATACAGATGATTCTCAAAAATAAAAAAAAATCAATAATACAGAAAAAGAAAATATGATTTTTCTTTTTTTACTTCAGCATAGAATTTATTAGCCAGCACAGCAATCAGAACATAAGGCAAAGAATCAACACGACACCTTACATCATGATGCAGAATACGTTTCCCATTAACAGTATCAGTACAAGTTAGTCCAACTTGACATACACTAACCAAGTACCCCACGAGCATCACAATAGTCCAGCACTAATTGAATGCCAGTGTGGGGGTCAGCAATATATTATGCGGTAAGTGCATGCTCTAGCACCTCAAAAATTCAACAGACATTATGCAGCCTTACTATAAGTGACTCCTTACGTATATGAGATATATATATATATATGGACACATGCGCGCATTTATATAAAGGAATAATTGCAGTGATATACTCTAAAACTATGGCAGAACTATGGCAGAATTTGCAATGTATATTCTAAACAATAAATTTGTTACAATTGACACCCTATTTCAAGAGTAATTTGTGATGTGCATCCACTGTTTAAGTTAGCATCTAAAAATAACACATTATTGGGAAGACTAATCTCAAATTGAGGTGTTGGTTGAAGAATTTTTGTATTTCAGAGTACATATGCAAATTCTCAGGGTTGGAGAATGGATAGCTACCACTCAATACTTCAATTTAGACCCTGATTTATATAAGACAATGTAAAATCAACATCAATGAGGCAAATACTTAAAAACCTCCATCAAAGCTTTTAGAGGTCTGAGAATATATCAATGAGCTAACAAGTGTGTCACTTATAACCTCTTGATCACTTTCACTTTCATGTCATATACATTTTGCATTGAATACTTACATTCATAAGCCACATAAGTTACATCCAAACTTAGTACTAACAAACCCAAATACTACAAAAATATGGTTCTCAATTAGTATAGCAATGATTTTGCAATGTCACAGCACAAATTCGCAACAATGACATACACATATATGAGTTTGAAACAGCAGAACAAACATTACCAATCCGATTATGAGTTGAATTGTAGGGCCAAAAAAAGAGAAGTTTCCAGAGCAACAGCACAAATTCATAATCTTTTTATGGGCTGAACTAAATTTCATCATAAAGTGACAGATTATAAAAATTTCAAGAGGGAAAAAAACACAAAATAAAGTTTCACTATGAACTCTGTGTGAGGAAAGAGAAACCAAGCAAAGAAGGAAAATGTCTAGGCATCAGTTCTTTTTCACAAGAGACAAAATACCTCAAATCATTTATTAAGTAAGTATACTATTAAGATTATTCACCAACTACAAAAAGAAAGCCATTCAAACTATTTAGCAAGAAGAAAGAAAGAATTAAAATATTCATTTCAAAAAAACAAAAACAATTAGAGTTAGCTTAAAATTGTATCTTCTTGAAAGATTTATAAGAATAGACCGAAACATGCCACTGGAAGACACTACTGAGACAAAGATCTGTTTGAAGAAACGATTCATTGAACAAATGAGTCACCATTGATATCGACAAATTTGAGATTGCAGAATATTCGGGATATCCATATGTGTATTATTTGAACAAGTAACACGACTCCATTAAAAAACTCTGTAACTAAAACTAGGCATGGATATCTCCGAACCAGTTTGGAGAGTTCAACTATTTCCTTCCAATAAAAAGTGTCACAGTGAGTCCAAAATCTCCCTGTACTCGTATTTTCATACTCATCGGATAAATTCAATAAAATTGCTTATTCAAAAGCATCACCTTTTTTTTTTTCATCTTTAAAAATGGGATCTGCCTGATTGCCCAATCATCTGGAAACAGCAACGGCTATTATTCTTTCTTTTTTTTTTTTTTTGGGTAAATGTGAATATCATCAATGTCTACTATTCACTAGCAAACAAGTTTTGAAAGATATAAAAATATCCTTCTTAGTGTTACTTTGTTTCAGAAGTTTTGGTCTTACCCTTTAATGGTAGAGATTGAAAAAATAATAATATATTATGATGATAGTGAATAGTGGATACCATTCCCTAAAAAACACAAAGATACCATGGAATTTTCTTGATTTCAGAAAAAAACCCAAAACGCACGCCATTTCTGAGAACCGATAGGGATAGAAAATATAACAATATCCCAACTTTTTTTTTCCCATCAACCAAACAAACCAGAGTTAAACAAGATAAAACGATGTGAGAAAGAGATGGGCTTACAGTTCTCTTAGTAACTGAGAAGGGAGCTTCGTCTTCGACGCATCTCTTAGAAAATGAAACAGAGATGGAACTTTAAAAACCAAAATGGGAAGGAACTCACAAGTCACAACCCTAGAGAGAGAAATATCCCTGCCTACACTCTGTGAATGTGAGAGAGAGAGAGCACACAGTAATAGAGGACCACAGAGGGAGAGAGAGAAATGGGCAAAGAAAGAAAGGAAAGGAGAGATTAGACTAGACTAAAGAGAGTCATAAAAGTTAAGACAACACAGAGAGAGAGAGAGAGAGAGAGAGATCTGACAGTAAGCGAAAAAGAAGGGCACGCGAATGGAGAGGAAAACAGCCCTAACCAGCAGCACAAACAAAAACACTCGCTTACGTGTTTTCGGGAATTTGCTTTCGTAAGCTCCCCCCGTTAATAAAAAACACACATTTGATGCAGCCAGCGTTATGCTAAGCTAATATTATTATTATTATTAGTATGGTAAGAGTATAGAGAAACAGTGAGTGATTAGAAAGATGCATTAATGATTAACGTAAAGTAGTAAGTAGAGCTGTAAAGGCGCTACGCTCGATTTTAGCGCTTAAAATGTGATATATTCTGTCATTTATTTCGCGCTGCTTTCACTTTCACTTTCACTTTCCGGGTTTGTTTTTTTTTTTTTTTGGTTTTAAACTCTAATCAGATTTTTCTGGCAGTTTAACACTGATGATTAAGAGCACCCCGTAATACGCGAACCGGGCTGTGATGTTTGGAAAGAGACAGCTCGATCAGGGCCATAGAATAAGGTTGCAGCTGATCAAGATTTGGATGTTTCTGTTCGTTTTTCTTTCCATGACAGGAGAGGAGGGTCGTTGGGAATTGGGTGGGATTTGGGTTAGGGCCTAGGGGGTAATTAAATTGACGCCATCTGGTGTCAGGCGGAGGAGGTACGGCGAGAGAAAGAAAAAGAGAAAGAGAAAGTGAGAGAAAGAGTTATATTATTGGGAAGCGGACCACACATGCACGTGTCACTTACCCGTTAGGTATTTTCTTTGTCCCGTTATTTTCAGTAAATTTGTCCTTTTTCTTTTTTTCCCTCCTATTTATATGTATCTTTAGGCGTTAATCATTCAGTTTAGAAAGTCTTTTATAACACTTTGGAAAAAATTGTCAAAAAATTAATAATTTTTGTATAAAAAGTTTTTCTTAATATTAAAATATTATAAAATTATTATGATTATTTTAATATGAATTTTACTAATATGTGCCCTAAGGACACACAATAATTATTCATTTTTAAAAAAAAATTTCTCAAAAATTGAAAAAGTAATGACAATTTTTTCAGTTCTAGATAAAATTTTACCATAAATAAATAGGTTAATGTGTACCCTAAGGGCACACATTATTAACCGGACCCTTTTAATATATAATACAAAATAAATATATATATATTTTTTTAACACGGGTTGTTAGAAAGCAATTCTCATAAAAAAAATATCATTAATTTTCACACTATTCCTAGAAATAGAATTGCTAGTCAATTATTTAAACCATCACAAATGGATTGAAATTCATTACATTGCATGTATTTGCCCTCGAATGATTGGGATTGAGAGTTTAAAAGGTAACTTCAATCACGAGAATTTAAAAGGTAATTTCAATCACAACTTCAGCATAAAAAACTTTAAAAGTTAAAAAGTGGGAACATACTTTTTGTGAGAGAATAGGAGTAATTTCATCATGAGTATTGCATAGGAAAACATGTTCATGGTAAAGTATAAAATAATGATACAGCTTTTTTTTAAGCTAACCAATTATTAAATCTAGAATCAAATCGTTTAGAGCTTTATAATTCAATTAATATTTTCTTATATTTTCAATAAAAATGTTTAAAAACTCAAATTTTCTCTACTCGACTATCAAATTATTATAAAAAAGATTAAATTGCCAAAAAACCATTTATTGAAAAGAAAATGCTAAAAATTTGATAAATTTCTTTGGAACATTAGCAAAATTTTTACAAGCAAAAATTGGAAAACACATTAAGGAATGTTTGGTACCACAACTTAAACAACAATTTTCAAATTTTAAACAATATTACTTGTACTTTTATATACTTTTTTATTTATATATATTTTAAAAAAATATAAACAATATTATTAAAATAATATTATTGAACGGGCGTAGTGTTGTTGACTGTTGATACTTGAACTCAGTCTCAAATCGCAATCCAAGCCTAACGTAATTGAGGGTAAAAAAGCATGAGAGCGTCCGTTGGTTCAAGAAATGAGGTTGATTACGGGGGTGAAACTGAAAGGCGATGAATCAATCAAAAAAAAAGAATTGTGATACTGAGAGAGAGAGTCTCGTTTCATGAGTCAGTCAGTCATGGCCCCCGCCCGAGACAATTCTGATTCCATATTTGAATTTGCGCCAGAGACTCTCTCGGAACAGAAAGACAAAAGTTATGCTCGGGTCTATGTAGCTCACACATATATAGAATAGGCCTGCTTGGTGAGTGGTGAGGAATAATAATAATAATAATAGGCGGTAAGTAGGAGTAGAGCGTAGGAGAGGATCTTACGGTGCGTGACAAGGCATCCATCATCATTAGGAGGCACAGTGATCGAGATAAGGGTGCCACGTGGAATGTGGGACCCAGAAACTGAGTGGGAGGGGGAGAGGGGGTGGGGGACTGTACTCCGCGTTTCACGGCACAAGGAGACGAGTCTGATGGCGACGGGACTTGCTGACGGCTCAGAATGGCCTTGCAGATATGTCAGTGATACGTTACGTCTGTTTTTTTTTTCTCTTGGACGTGGTGGTGGTGGTGGTGGGTCCGATCTCAGTCTCTCTTTAATTCTGGGTTAGCAGTACCAATGAAACACTCTCATCACACAGACCACTAGTTCTCTTCTCTACGTTCTCTCGTATTCCTCTATGCCCTTTTCCACGACTACTTTATTTACTCAACTTGTCCTTCCCATTTTTCCCGAACAGTAAAATAGTACCTTTTAGTCCGACATTTCTAATGAATTTCAACGTGAATTTAATAAATGAACCTAATATGAATGTGGAAAAAAAAAAGTAGTATTCTTTGTATTCTTACTTAAAAAGTAGGTGAAATTATGGCCGCGTTTGTTTTGGTTGAAATGCATTTTAGAAAATCGTTTTTCTTTTCTTGTCATATTTTGTACGCTCAAAAAATTAAGTCAACAGAATTTATTTTCCGCGTTGACCGTAAAATATACCTCTTTCACGTGGAAAATAATTTCAGTTCCTATTTTACCTTTAAATCACATTTTTTAGGCTGAAAACAGAGAGAGAGAGAGCATGAAGAGAGAGAGAGAGAGAGAGGAGAGCACGAATAGAGAGTGAGATCGAGGGAGATCGCCGAATCGGTTAGATGATGCCGGTGAAGCCAAAATCGCTGTCCTCAACCTAAAGCTCCGTCGTCGAACTGGCGCCGGTGAGATCGATGACCCACTGATCTCTCTCTTCCTCCTCCCTCTCTCAGTTTGACCGAATGGTTTGCTCATGATGTTGTTTTGATTTTTGTTTGTTTAAAAGTTGATGGATTGCAATTTTCTATTATAAAATTTGTTTAGAATATGAGAAAATGTGAGAAATCAGTAGAAATTTTACATTTTCAAAATGTTACTAAACACTTGAAAATATTTTTCAAAGTATTTTTAAAAATGCTACAAAACACCTAAAAATATTTTCCTTTCCCGAAAATATTCACCTGAAATTATTTTACACCCGAAAAATATTTTACACCCAACCAAACGCAGCCGATAATATTGTTTTTTTCAATTTACCATTTATGCCCAATTAATATTCAAGTTTAAAGCAAACACTATTAGGCCCCATTTGGTACACTAACTAAAAACATGTTTTTAATTTTTAAACAATATTACACATATTTCCACACACTTTTCCACCCACACGTATTTTCACACATGTTTTCAGTTTTTAAGTGCACATACCAAACACCTTCTTAGTCTTTCAAGTTTTAAAACTGAGTTGTATTAGTCTTTTTAATAATTGCTGTTAATGGTATTACTTACATGGATAACGAAACAATGACTTAGCATTTTTTTTAATAATGTGACATGTTTTTCATAAAAAAATTACAAAATAAATTTACACAAACAATATTTACAACCCCGTAAATAATTTTTTAAAAAAAGTATTTTCTATCCATTGTACAGAGCCTTAATCACTATCACTGGTGGAGACACAAGCCCTAGCTGCCGCTAGCGACAGCCCAAGCCCTAGCTACCACCAGCGACAGCCTAAGCCTTAGTCTCTACCGACTCCTTATTTCTTCAAGTTTGATACGCTTGGTGTTCGTGTGCCAACAATTATCGTCTACCCTTTAGATCAAGAAAGGGACTAGTAAATTTTAGCATTGTTCTATGAATCAGTATGGTTTTTTTATATAGATTTGTTGTTCTTTGTGCGGCATGATTTTTGTTTATAATTTATATATATATATATATATATATATATATGGGTTAGGTTCAAGTTACACCTGGTGTAACTCTAAGCAATGTTACACCAACCAATAGTTTTTAATTGAATGCAAATTTTGACAAATCTACCATTAGATTACATCATCTTCGTATATTCTCCATGCTTGCAAAATTTTAAGGTGATCAAAGATCAATAGCCATATCATCAATCAATTATTTAAATTCAAATTTTTGTAATTTAAAATAATGCATAAAAGATTAGTTTGTAGATTAAATGGTAAATTACATTTGATTGACATGAAATTTGGCATGCATGCTAAGAACACATAAAACATGTAATTCAGCGGTTGGATTTTCAAAATATGAATTTAATAATAAGTTATTGAGTGGTGTAATATTATTTAGAGTTACACCAGATGTAACTTGAACTTAAGTATATATATATATATATATATATATATAAAGCCTTTTTATTAGTATATTTGTGATTAACATATAGCTTAAAAGGTGGTGGAGTCCTCCTTTCTCATTCATCCCAATTCGGTTACAAAAAGTTGACATTTTTTTTGCTAGTGGGCGGTGAAGATTGAAAGCTTTGAGAATTGAATTCTGGTTTATGCTTCTTGCTGAATTCTATTTTTTTCAGGATTTGGAGCTGACGGTAGCTAGGGCTTGGAATTCTGGTTTTTAACAGCTTTGAAATTGAGTTCTGTTTATTTATTTGTTAATTTTATAATTAAAAAATGTCACATCATTAAAAAATTGCTAAGTTATTATTCCGTTAGTCACATAAGTAACACTATTAACTGCAGTTAGTAAAATGACTAATACAACTCAGTTTTAAAATTTGAAGAACCAATTGTGCTCACCTTAAACTTAAGAGATCAATTGTGCATACAAAGTAAACTTTAGGGATCAACATTGTAATTTTACCTAAAAATTACTCATTCAGTTTAACTTTTTATTAAAGCCTGTTAGTTGCCAGAACAATTTTAGAGTGCTTCTTCAGTCATAATAATATGGGTTTGGTTAATACATGTCATTTCTAATTAAAACATTCAAGATATACTTCCATCTAAAAGCACCATGTAAACTACTTATATTATAATCACCTATCATAATAGGATAGATCAACAATTATACAGAAAGCATTGGTGAACTAATTATGTCTCTATTCTTTTTGTTTTGTTCATTCTTATGGTACGTTAGATATGCGTTGATTATGATTTATTCCATTACATATCAGTTACTGCATAATAAAAATTACGTTATTGCATCAATAAAAATTTATAAAAAAATAATATAAAAAAAACAAAAATTTTAGAGGCAAACAATTTCACACAGCTGCCAATTTGATGATAAGTTGTTAGTCAGGTATTTAACAAAGTGATGTCATTGGAACGCCAGTATAAGAATTAGTAAGCTTGCTAACTAAACTGTTTGTGAAAATTATTAACTGTAATTGTTGCATCACTCTATAAAATAAAAAATATAAAGAAATTACAAAGATCTTCTATTTTAAATTTTATTTAGATCATTCACATGTATTCTGTTGAAGTGGATACTTGAATGACAAGTATGGCTTGTAATCAGGGTCTGTCCAACATAATTTGAGGTTTAAGGCAAAACATTTATGTGGGGCTTTTCATGTGTAAACATTAATTAAATAAAATCATACTTATCGTATGATTCATAAACACTTACGATACACCGATACGATATAAAATTTTTTACACACAGTATGATACTAACAACTATGGATGAGAAGCACTTGAATTAGTTTGTGCAAAATGGCATAAGGGTCAAATTTTACCTAACCAATCCCAAAAATCATTCACATTAGCTTATGCATCTATTATGCAAAATGCATTTTTGCTATATTACTTGCGCAGATTTCATGGTTTTAAAAACCGAATGATTCTTGACTCTTGATCAATTTTTGGCTGATTTTGGGGTTTTTATTGGACTGAGTTAGGCATCGATTCTTGATTGAACTGGAACTATGACAAATATACACAAACAATTTGGTTGTGCATTTTAATTTTTTTATTATTTATTTGCATTTCTCGAGAAGGAATGAATATAGTTGATGATAGTTGTATGAGTAAAAAAAGAGTTTTTTTTTTTTTAAATTGATATTTTAATAAAATATAATTTAGAATAGATAATGTGAGTGTTTTGAAAACAAATTTAGATTAAAAAAAAGTTTTTATGCTAAAATAAACAAATACAAAAATAAAAATTATATGAGTTTTTTTTTTGTTGAGAAATAAAATTATAAATCTAGTATTAATGTAAACAGGCAATAAAAGGAGGGTATGGTAGGGAATATAAAATTATGATTTGACACATCGAGCAAATGGTAAAATTGAGGGAGATCCCTCCTAATCTCTACCCATGACCCTGAGCACACCTCTGAAAAGTAAGGTCCTGTGGTAGAAAATGAGGGAACTGAAAAAGGTACACTAATCTCCTATGAATAATCACTTACCCAATACATCAATGTTTGTTGATAATGAGAAACAAAAAAAATGAAACGAGCATATAAGTAAGACATCACATATGAGCTGGACCAAGCTGGCTTCAATCATATATTCATATGTAGACCTCAGAAGTATGTTAGGCTTTTCACCTTACGACGAAACGAAAGCCTACCAAATCGTATAGGGATCGATGAATGAAAGAGTGAGAATATAGCTGGTTTGGTTAAAAATAAAAAATAAAAAATAAAAAATCAGTGTCTCCTTAACCTCAGTTCTCTGACTCTGACCTTTTTTTTCTCTCTCTACACTACACTAGCTGGTTTGGTGAAAGCGAAACAAGCCAAATCCCTTTCAAGAAATTCGTCCATTTTAGCACTAAGTAATGAATCTATCTGGCACAGAGAAAAAGAAAAACATACCCTTTTTTTTTTTTCTTTGCTTGCCTATACATAACAAAGTAATAAATTCTTTTGGAAATATGCTGCTCTCTCTTTTGTTTTTTCAATTTCTACTGTAAGTAACTATTTCACATGGGCGATTTTGCTAGTGTTTACCCATATGGGGCAATTGTGAATGGAGCCCGACTGAGAATTTTTTTTTTAACAGGCTGGTCAGAGAGTTAAATTGTCAGTTCATAACAAAAGTATTACTTCAGTAACTTTTGCTTCATTTTTTTTTCTTCTTTTTTTCAAACTTTCACTTTTGCCGTCTTTTGCCCTCTTTTGTGAGCCAAAAAATTCATCTTCAAATTAGTTTTTAGAATAAAGTTTCTTTTTAAACTAATTTAGAGGGAAATTCTTTAAATATTTTATATGTTTCTGTTTTGAATTTTGAATAGTTTCTTTCTGTGCTAATTTGGAGAAAAATTTTGTTCTAATTCACATGGTATCTTATTATTTGTGCTATATGAATAGTGAATCAAAGGCTTCGGCTAAGGGTCTCTGGTTACTTGTTACGCATTTTGCTTGGTCGGGCATGCTATTTTCTACAATTTACCACATTAAAATTTTCAATTATTGCTTTAATGTCTTTAACTGTATTAAAAATAGAGTAAATTATGTATTTGGTAATTATTTTTTACACCATATTTTAATTTGATTTCTAATATTTCAATTGTGTTAATTTGGTCTCTAATTTTTCGATATTGTGTCAATTTAGTTTTGGGCATTATCCACTGAATGTAAATTGCTAACGTGGCAACAACCAATATAAAATAATAATAATAATAATAATTTCGTTGATGTGAAAATAAACTAATTTTTTATTTTGACCGTTTGCCACTTCAACAATTTTATCCAAGAGATAACGACACAGACTAAATTTACACGATATTAAAAGATTAGAGACTAAATTGACACAATTCAAAAGCTAGAGACCAAATTGAAATATGATGCAAAAGATAAGGACTAAATAGTTTACCCTTAAAAATATTAGTGTGCAACTAAAAATTTGGAGAAAATGTGAATTTTATACTTTTTATGTATAAGAACAAATTAATGCGGCTACCCATATTTTTCTGATTTTTAAAAATTTTCATAATTGTTCAACAGCTCATCAAAATCAACAAAAATTATAGAGTTAAAAAAATTATGATAATTGTGGAACCAATGTATTTGCTTAGCAAATTCATTCATCCACAACAAAACATTTGAACCCCATTTTTTTAAAAAACGTGTAATTCTCTCAATTTTAAGTGGAATAAAGAGAGTATTTTATGGTTAAGATTTTACTTTTTATATCCAACAAAGCATACGGTGTCAAATCATTTAAATTTTTTATAAAATAGAGATATAGATACACCTTTAGATTCATAGCTTTTAAATCAAATCATGAAATGGATTCATCAAATATAGATCATCTTTTTTTTTTTTGGGTCACCTCAAACCATTGGCCGAAGAGACTTTGTGTAATAAAAGAAATTCGTTTCAAAGGCCTACATGGGCCGAACCCATAGAAGTTTAGTTTGGACCCAAGAAACATATGGGCAAAAGATAAAAGCAGCCTAGTTGGGCCAAAAATTTCATATCCAAACCATCCAACAAACTTGAATATTGGCAGTGTGGAGCCAAAATGTTCTCTCTTGCAGGCTGGCATCATTACAATTCACAATGATGCAATAGAAAATTGAAATAATTAAGATATATAACATGGGTTTAGGGCTATATCCCCAACGTGGAGACCTTATTATTGCATGAATAGTTGATACGCCCCCACTAAGAGGTTACTACTAATCAATTGGTCTGACCTTCCTATCCACTAAGCAATACTACATTTTGCCCTAATCACAGGTTTGTCAACAAAATAACTAAACACTTACTAGAACCATATTTTATAAATTATCACATGACTTGTGGGAAGGGACTGAAAAGACGTCAACGAGAATTAGGAATGAACAATGGACCGTTGACATAATTTATGATAATTATATTTTTAAAGAATAAGACTTAGATACAGTATTTAGGTGTTGTTCTTTAGGTTTCATTTTTAAAATTTTTTCATGTAGATTTTTTTTCGTGGGATGGAAGTGTATTTTTTAATTTAGTAGACACATGGCTGAATCTTAAGAGGGAAATTTAAGAAACAACAACTAAAATACTGTACTTAAGTTTTATCATTTTTTCAAAACTTAAAAATTTAAAGTAAGATATGAGATTGCTTTCTTGCAAGATTTTGTCAACTGAAAAAAATTCTATGGCCTATGAATTATGATGGTACGACGAGTTCAGATTGGTAATGTGCACCTGTTCGACGATGGAGCTAATGGCAAATTGGCATCTCAATTAATTCTGAAATTATAGTCAAATTTGTTGTTAGTGGAGTGAATGATAATGAGAAATAGAACAAAAGAGTAGACTTGCAACAAAGAAGTGGTCCAAGTTGAATTCGTCCAGGTTACACACATAATTAACAGACAAAACTGCAACACCTATCAGATTCGGAACAAGTGCCTAACCAGAGAGAAAAAACATAGACCGATAACGTTGTTTTGGTCATCTTTTATGCATTTGGCATTATTAGTTTGACACGGCACAGAAAGAAAAAGAAACATTTTGATGGCACGGTCTTGAATGGTAGAACAAAAGTCAAGTAAGGAGCCTAATTATTTAGCTATAAATCTTTACAGTTGTAGAGAGTTTGAGGGGGTGTTTGGTTAAAAAATTTTCATCACTCAATTTCCATCACTCATCACTCATCACTCATCACTCATCACCCATTACTCTTCACTTATCACTCATCACCCATCACTTAAAAATATTATACCCGTTTGGCACCATCACTCAGTTTTCATCACTCATATTTTTCACACTATTTATGGGTCCCACATCTGTCAATCAGTGCAGCTTTTTCCTTTTTTTTTTTTTTTTTTCTTTTCTTCTGGGTTCAGTCTAGCTTTAACGTTTTTTTTTTTTTTTTTTTTTTTTTTTTTTTTCCTTTCTGGGTTTAGGTGATCTGGTACTGAAAAAAAAAAAAAAAAAAAAAAAAAAATGTGAAGACCAAACCCAGAAAAAAAAAAAAAAAAAAAAAAAAAAAAAAAAAGAAGAAAGGAAACTAACGTTAACGTTGAACCCAGAAGAAGAAAAAAAAAAAAAAAAAAAAACTGACGTTAACGTTGAACCCAGAAAAAAAAAAAAAAAAAAAAAAAAAAAAAAAAAAAAAAAAACCTAACGTTAACGTTGAACCCAGAAAAAAAAAAAAAAAAAAAAAAAAAAAAAAAAAAAAAAAACCTGAAGACCAACCCAGAAAAAAAAAAAAAAAAAAGTCAATGGTCAAAAGTTGCGGCTGTGGGTCCTAATGTGTGTTTAATTACAAAAATGCATTGAGTTATGAGTTATGGAAACTGAAAACAGCTAAAATGTGTTTTCAAATAACTCATAACTCAAAAATCAGAGAATTGAGTGATGGAAAGAGTTATGGAAATTGAGTTATGGAAATCCAAACAAAGTTTTTGCTTGGGTCCCCACCATTTTTGAGTTATGAGTTATGAAAACAGAGTTATGAGTTATGGAAACAAGTAATCAAACACCCCCTGAGTGTTTGGTGGTTGTTTTTAAACAATTATTTTCAGTTTTTAAATAACACATTTCAACACACTTTTTCGCCCACACTTATTTTTATAACTATTTTCAAACAATAATTTTCAATTTTTAAATACATGTACCAAACGAACCCTAAAAGCTTTTAACTTGCTTCTCTAAAGAGTTTTAAAAGGGTCCTTAAAAGTTTCAAAAACAAATTTAAGACAATCAGAAATCTGGGACTTTCAACTTTCAAGTGTACTTTAATACACTATTCATTGTTTCATTGTTCATACTTTATAAATGTAAAACTTTTAATACAGTATTTGTCAATTTTTTTAGTATTGACCCATTATATGAAATTTGGTTGTAATAAATTTTAAGTTTGGGTATCATTAACGGGTGTAATGTTTTACACCGTCCAATAAGAAATTATCATATCAGCATTTTACTTAAATTTTAATACATCTTACCACATCTAATAACATCTCAATAAACTCCAAATATGGTTTGATTCATATATGGGTATTAAGATTGGTTGATTGTAATTGTACGTATTCTTAAACCAATACCCTTAAAGCATCAGTTAACATTCTCCCTTCAAGTTTATTGATTTACTCTCTTCGTAAGATTTGGTTAAAGTTTGTAATGGAAGCTGATGCTCAAAGTGTTGAATTTCGAAGCTCACCAAATCCTGTGTTTTTAATTTAATACTTTATTAGTTTGTGATTTCATAATGCTAAACTGTGGTGACTTATTATTATTATTAGCTCTGTATCTCTCTTAAAATGGATGACAATATTAAGTGTTATTTTAAAAAATAACTATCGTAACCAAAAAAAAAAAAAAAAAGTATGGATATTGTAAGGACACAAATCAAACTAACCCAAAGTTAGACCTATGGACCAGCCCAAGGAGCCCTGAACAATAAATTTATAAAGAGTGGATGTCTAATCTAGGTTTTCAAGACGATAGATAACACAAAGGTTGGATTGAATCATGTAATTCATGCACTGATCTTATATAAAGATGTAATATTAAGTTGTATACATTGGTGCCGAGGACAATTCTTCATGCCTCTTTTACAAATTCTCTCTCTCTCTCTTTCTCTAATTTTTCCTCCCTCATCCTTTATTCCTCTTTTGCTTTTTATAGGCCTGCATCCTCTTCTTCTTGCTCCCACGTATGGTCCAAATCCTCCTTTTGGATACTTGTCCCATCCATCCTTCTCACTAAAGTCTCTGGCGATAAGAGTTAGGTTGAATTCCAGTGTTCAGGCGTCACTTCCTCATTAATGCGGCCAGAGAAGCAGGTGCAGAGCTTTAAATGCGGTGGTAGCAGCTTTTTCCTTGATATTTGCCTACCCCTCCCCTTTATTCTTTACCTTCGTTTTCTTAACTCCAGCATCAAAGGTCTTCAGCATGGGCGCTGTTGAACTGCTAGATCATTCACATCGTCCTCGGCAACGCGTTGACGAGGACTAGGTTGTCCTCGGACGTCCTATTTCTTGGTGTTTTGGTCATGCATGACACCCCTCTTTATCACGTGACTTTGTAGGTTGGACTGATTATGTTCTCGGACCATTTTAAGATGTGGGGTTGGGCTTCTTTCATTGTGAGAGCTTTTGGGTCGGCCCACTGTGTGTACTTCGGGCCTATTGGCACTACAGATATCTATGTCAATTTATTATTTCTAGGCTTTTAGTCCATTGACTTTTACTTCAATTCTCAAATTATTCTTTAAAGTTTAATTTTTATCAATTTAATTCTCAATTTTATCAAAATGAATCAATTTGGTGCTTAACTCCTCATGTCAAAAACTGATACCAATGAAACCAGTTAAACATTTCATAATTTTAATTTTTTAAATAATACGTACTCATCAAATATTAAGATCTACTAAATGATACATCTCATGAATATTTTCAATTACAATTTTAATAATAAAAAAGAATGTTTAAGTAACCCATTTACTAACAAATTTAAATGAAAAGACCATATTGACTCATTTTTTCAAACTAAGGGATTAAATTGATAAAAATTATGAGAGATGCTACGTCCACAACATTTTTACAACATTTTTACAACAAATCATAGGTGGTTAGTTATTATTGGTTCAAATTTGAATCTAACAATAAGATTACTTTTTTGCCCCAATAATAACAACCAGTAACAATCTGCCACTTAGGATTTGTTGTAAAAATATTGTAAAAATGTTGTGGACATATCATTTCTCAAAAATTATACTTCCGGACTATATTGACAATTGAAGTCAAAGTCAAAAGACTGAAGTTAATTTTAGCCTTATTTCTATTTAAAAAAAAAAAGAAACAAAAAAGAAAAGATAAAAGAAAGAATACATTAAAAAGCTTTAATACTGAAGCCTGAACTTCGAATTTGACTTAAATAGGTTTTCCAATTTTAAAAGAAATTTTTTGCTTAAATACCTTAGTTATTGTGTGTCTGGGCGTGGTATTACTATCTATAAATGAATTTGGGCAAAGTAGGCAATTTTAAATTCTACAACTTACAAATTACAATTTATGTGTTTAACAAATATTATGAATGATAAATGTAAATTTCTCCTAGAACTTGTAGGCTTTAAACTGTAATTTGAGAGGCTCTCTTTCAAGAAAGAGAGGGATTTGGAATCAAACAACATTACGATTAGAACCTTAAGTTGTTTCATTCAAAAGGATTGGAATTACATTGTTTCATGCTTAGAGCTAGAGCTAGAGCTAGAACGTTATTATTTCGCGTTAAAACTAGATCCAAAAGAGCACTAGCAGGAACAATTGTCGATACTAATGGTGATGGCGATATCAAAATCGACGCTGAAGATTTCTGTTTGTTTATGTTGACATGATTATTGATATGAAATTAGTTAACTCAATGTATATGCAAAGATTTACAAATTCTAGATATATTTGAGCTATATATCCAACAATGAAATTTGTGATGGATGAGATTTGAAATGATAGGAATGTAAATTCTTTCTTCCAAAAATTTCAAAGGAATTTTTTTTTTTTCTTATCCAAACGGATGGTAAAGTGTTTCAAATTCCTAATACAAACACTTAAATAGGACAACAGGTTACGCAGCCTGAAATTGCACCTATAAGCCATGTTCATCATGGTTATATTGTTAGCAACACAAATACTAGGCTTGGCATAGCTAATTAGGGTTTTTTTTTTTTTAAATACCTAATTAGTTAGGGGTTTGGCTTAACTATAGTGAGCCAATGGATTGTACCAGACATAAATTAAATACAAGTCCAAAATTGATTATGTGTCCACAAGGTGGACCATCTCGTGTATTGAAGCACCGGAGGGAAGCTTTGTACCTTGGAGCACTCATAAATGCTGAAAAAAGTACCATATTTTAATTAACCAATTCCAAAATTCACCCACGTCAAACTATGCAAAATTGTGTAAAAATGCATGATTGCAATAGTGATCATGTAAATTTACACTTGCATAATTAAAGCAATTATATCAGTCTGTGCAAATTTCCTATCTATTTTTAGTGGATGGTGGTTGTTGTGTATGAAAAAAAAAACAATTAAAAAAATGAGAAAAGTTAACGGATACTCTGAGAGTATTTATTTAGAATTTTTTTAGAATTATTTTTTTTTTTACAATATTTTATATTTTCTATAAAAATGATATCAAAACTTTTTAAAAATAATTTGTTAACAATTGTTTAAGGAGTATTGTTAATTTGACCCGTTAACAAATATCTTAAGGATATACCTTAGTTAAAACCTTTAAAAAAAATATTTTAATAAAATATAATGTAAAATAAATAATATAATGTGAAGTAATTTACAAAATGAAAAAAAAAATGTTACACTAAAATAAACATAAATTTTGGCATTAATTTTTTGTAAAATTTTTATTCGAACTGCATACCAAATTGTCATATCATTTTGTGGAGGATTTCCTTTCAGAAACCCATTGCTAGGTTCGAGGCACATTTATAACTTGTGACTAGCTGTAAAGAATCCTTTTTTTTTTCTGCAGAATAGCAGTAAAGAATCCTCGATTATTTTTGCTTTGCACCAACCTTTCTGGAACAACTCTACACCTTTCAGAAGAATTCTGCTGCTTCTTTAAATTCTTGCAGGGACGGAATTAAGATTTTAAATCGAAAGCGGCAAATATAATTTTTTTAAAAAAGGTCAATATAATTTTTCTTAGATTTATTTTTTTAAATCTTAAATATACACCTATTATTTAATATTTTTAAAAAATTTAGAGGGGCCACAGCCCCCCTCAGCTTTTACATGGTTCCGTCCCTGAATTCTTGTAACCTCGTGTCTAACCTATTTTAATAAAAAAAATGATATGTTCATAATATTTTTATAATATTTTTACAACAAATTTTATGTGACAGGTTGTTACTGGTTGTTATTGTTAGGACAAAAAAGTAATCTTAGTGTTAGGTTCAAATTTAAACCAATAACAATTAACCACTTATGAATTGTTGTGAAAATATTGTAAAAATATCGTGAATGTGTCGTTTCTCTTTTAATAAGGTTCCTTTAGGTTAATAAGGCTTTTGTTTTGTGACACGAGACTGTGCTATGATATTGACACTTAATTATTTTAAAATAAATGCCTGTATCTATACCGCTCTAGTTTTTCAATATTACACTCACACTTTTTTTTCTTTTAGAGTGGGGCGGAAATGATGAGCTCTGTTCTAACTATAATTGAACATATAAATATGCATTTGTACTTAATTTCTTGGGTTTGCAACAAAAAAGTTCAAAATTGAAACTTAAATTTATTTCTTCTCTATCTATCAAATTATTTTATTTTAAAAAGTCAAAAATTGCCTTATTAAAAAATATAGATTTTTCTTTCCTTTTCATTCTATTTTATTTGTTTCCATTTTTCAAGTATAGTAAATCTACAGACTCTTACATACTTAAACTACGAATCTTTGAAAAGTTTGCATGTTTCCAAATATAATATAAACCATGATTCATTTATGAATTTTAGTGAACACGTTGTGCATTTGGATGAGCTTTAAACCAACCAAAAAGGCAAAAGTTATAATGAAACATGCTTAATTTACAAAATGTAAAAAGCTTTTACAATGTACACAATTGTTCCATGGAGGATAAGCCCCACAGTATTGTAGTTCTGTTTTCTTTCTTTTTTTGAGAGAGAGAGAGAGAGAGCCGCCACTGTGGGGGCAAACCAATCTGTCTCGCACTGAATAGAATTCCAATTTAATTTCGACTTAATCATTGTTTGTTTGCACTAACAACAACAAAGCATGGTTAGGAAAAGTGCCTAATTAATCTAATTATAAAATGAAAAAAACAAAGGAAAAGTGTCTAATCATTCATAAGAATCCTATGAATTTAAAAAGCCGACAACCAACCTACAACAGCATATTCATGTTTTATTCCTCCCCCCCAACAACAAAAAAAAAGAAGAAATAAGGCATATTTATGCATTTTTATAAAAAGAAAGAGACTATAAGTTTATTTGGATACTATTTATTTTATGAAAAATAATATGTTTATAATATTTTTACAATATTTTTACAACAAATTCTAAATAGCAAATTGTTACTGGTTGTTATTGTTAGGGAAAAAAATAATCTTAGTGTTAGGTTCAAATTTGAACTAATAACAACTAACCACCTATGATTTGTTGTGAAAATTTTATAGACATAATACCGCTCTTATTTTATTAAAAACTAAAATTTTTAACTGAGTTGTAAACAGTGCCACCAAAAAGGCAAACACAAAACAATTTGCACACAAATGCAGGCTATATGGAAAATTGAGCTACATTAATATGAATTATTATTAGTTTTCCAATAACAACCGTGAGATCATTGACATCCCAATGAGATGACCTTTACTTTCTGATATTGAAGAGGCGTGGATTTGACTAATAATAGTGTATCTAGCAGGAACAAAAAAATCTCAATTATTAAAGTAATGGAAATGGTGAGAAATAGTATATTAATTGCAGTGAAAGAAAATTTAGGCAAAAACAAACAAGTCTATTTTTTTTTTTTTGGGCAAACAACAAGTCTTTTTGCGTGATGGATACGAGACCCTATCTTCTTATCTTTACTTTTGACATCGACATTCACGAATAGGCCAAACCAATTACTGGTTCAATTCTAGGCACAAATCTTACTCACCAAGAAAAATAAAATAAATACACAAAATCTATTCTGTTCACATTGGCAGTGGAGCCAAATATAAGAAGCTTCTATTCTAGTAATTAATATTGTAATCTATGAACTAAAAATAAACCTAATTCTTATCTTTTAAAAAATAAAAGATTTACCAATTCAGCTTTTTGTTTATTTTATACAACATGATAACTTACTTGTTACAAATAACTTAATTTATCTGCTTAAAACTAATTCACTTATCTGTAATCTATAATATATAATTAATATTGTGCCACGTAAGCTTTTGATGATGCATCCAAATTTTACGTATCATTATTCTCTCTCACACACGCACACACATATATATTGAACCCATTGGAACTTTTATTTATTTATTTATAGAGTTTTAATCTATAGTGTCCATTTATAATGATTGTGTTTTTTTATCACCAGAACTTTGGTACATCATATTTTCTTTAAATAATAGAATTTTTTTTGAAGATAGATAATAGAATATTTAATCTCACATACAAATACAATCAAAATAAATGCTCAACACTATAATATATAATTGCATATAAAAACCAATTATAATAATTGTCTATTATTGACTATCAAAATTTATAATTAGACAACAAAATAAAAGAGGAAAAAATCTTACTATGTTAAACTTTTTTGTGAATTGCACGAGTTACCAACTAGTAATATTAATAAGAAATCTGATATTCAATCTCTATTTATACAAAAAATCAATTGATATCTTGGTCTAACGATAAAGAGTTCTTATTAGGACCAAATGCCATAAGTTGAAACACTCCCAATTTATATAATTGAAGTTGTTTGACTTTTGGTTAATAATATTAACATATAAAAAATTTGAAGTTGTTTAGCTTTTGATCAACCTTATAATTCCGCATTTCGAACCATTTCTTCCTTAAAATCTCAAATAGTTTGTGTGGAGGAATGTGTCAATTCAATTACAAGGTCTTTAGCAACTCTTTATTAGAATCTTGATGCATCATATTTTTAGAAAAATAGTAGAATATATAATTCTGTATACAAACACAATTAGGATAAATGCATAGTCTATATTATATAATTTCTTATAGAAGTACAATCATAATGAACGTTTATTAATAACCACTATAAATTTCATATTTAAACAATAAATTAAAGGAAAAAAATTGTATTATTTTAAATTTTCGTGTACATTACATGGATTACTGATCAGTTTGCTTTGAAAACCAAATGTACTTATAATCTTACCAAACAAGTTAGCTAGACATATCCATTTTTTTAAAATTATTTCTTACAATTATTTTTTATACGATAAATATTTTATTAAACCAATAATAAAAATAAGTTTTCCCACATCACACATTTTGCTTGGTTGTTGGGGTTTAAAACAAAAAACAAAGACTATAAAGCTAAAAAGGAAGTCAATCGCGTGTAGCATCCTTGGTCTTACTACCTATTGGTTGGGTTTCACAAACAGAAAAGGTCTAAAAAAAGGCTACCAATACAAATTATTATAACACGATTTCAATAGTAGAGGCGGCCTTTTTGCCTGCTTTCTCATCATCTAATAATCTCATCTCAATAAAAAAAGCAACAAAAAGTTGCACCAAAATCCCTTCAACTCAGTGCCCAATCACGACCATATCTACCCAAAGGGACACTTTGTTGATCTTTTTCGTGTTCAATTCCCATTCCATCATTCTATGTTTTTCTCTTTCTACCATGCTTCAACTCAGTCTTTTAAAGAAGATCAGCTTGTTCACAAATTTGCAACAATCTTAAAGCAACCAAAAAAATACTAAAAAGAGAGCTCTTTTTAACTAAAGAGCTGCTTTTTTTAAGGACCCATTTCGATTTTGTTCAGGTTTTTGTATTTTAAGGTTCCTGATAGTGTTGGTAGTAAGAGGTTTGAGAAGTTCTGTTTTGGATGGGGGCTTGCTGGAGCAATGGGATTAAAGCTGTGACTCCTTCTCTCACAGGTACCTTTCGATTTGTTCTTTTGTAGTTTTTTTTTTTCTTTTTGGTTTATAACGATATGTAAATGCTTGATTGAGTCTCAAATTGTTAGAAACAGTTTGGTGGGTATCTCTAAAATCTTCATGTCAATCGTTCTATCTTCTTGTTGTAAAAAGAAAAGTTTTAATTCTGTGGTAGTTGTTCTGCTTGTGACCTTTGGATATTAATTGAAACTAAGTCTTTTGAATTCAATTAATAGTTTTGCTGTGAGAGGAATCCCCTTAAACATTGTATGCTTTGAAATTGCAGACTAGATTAGTCTAAAGGATGCGCTTTATGTACAAAAACATTAGGATGACTCGAATTTTTGTGTCGGAAATTAGTTTTAGGGATGAATGGTGGGAATTTTGTGTCTTTTGGGGCCTAGAAAACTTCCAAGTCAGAGAATAGCTTTTGTTAACAAGTCCCTGTGGCTTTTGTGTAGGGTTTAATTCAAAGAATGTGAGCAGAGATGGGAGTGGCATGAGCAATTCGAGTAGCAAGTTCTCCTATTCCGCTTCTATGCCAATGACTCCTAGGAGTGAGGATGAGATCTTGCAGGCAACCAATTTGAAGAGTTTTGCCTTCACTGAGCTGAAAATGGCCACAAGAAACTTCCGCCCAGATAGTGTAGTAGGAGAGGGTGGGTTTGGTTCAGTTTTTAAAGGGTGGATTGATGCACATTCGATGACAGC
Source organism: Castanopsis chinensis (assembly GCA_032878915.1). Lineage (NCBI taxonomy): Eukaryota > Viridiplantae > Streptophyta > Magnoliopsida > Fagales > Fagaceae > Castanopsis > Castanopsis chinensis. The sequence goes on along the minus strand of JAVQMG010000119.1, from coordinate 9,724 downwards.
TACCAAGCCAGGGACTGGCATGATGATTGCCGTGAAGAGGCTCAACCAAGAAGGGCTTCAGGGTCACAAGGAATGGTTGGTTAGTATTAATTCCCTTCTCAGTTCTTCATGAACTCTTTTGTGGTTTGTGCATTCTCTTGCTGTTGTAAATAGTATGTTATGAATGTAGGCCAGAGTTTTAAGTTTAACAGCAACTTAAAGGAGCTATGTAATGTAGGGACATTTTCTGAAGTGGTTCTTATTTGGAATTGGCCATGTTGCCTTGCTATGATTGACTTGTGCAAGCTGCCAATCCAAATGTCATTGGTTATATATATATATGGAAAGACTACAACTTGTTAAGTGCCACAACATTTAGAAAAGTCTTAGTGAGCAAAGCAGCTAATTTTTTGTTTTATTGTTTGACATACAGGCAGAAATCAACTATCTTGGGCAGCTGCATCATCCTCATCTTGTGAAGTTGATTGGCTACTGCTTAGAAGATGAGCATCGACTTCTGGTATATGAGTTCATGCCTAAGGGTAGCATGGAAAATCATCTCTTTAGAAGTGAGTCCTTTTTGTCCTTTTCATTAATCAACGTTTTGAAGGAAGTGAAAAGGATTAAGTGTGGTTCTGTTATTTCTTTCTGGAGGTGTGTATTGGTATTAACGTGATATTGTTGTTGAAGCAGGGGGGTCTCACTTCCAGCCACTATCTTGGAGCCTCCGAATGAAAGTTGCTCTTAGTGCTGCAAAGGGACTTGCTTTTCTTCACAATGCTGAAACACAAGTCATATATCGTGACTTCAAGACTTCAAATATCCTCCTTGATTCAGTATGTAGTTTGGCTAGATTCTTGATCACTTTTGTGTAATATGGTTGAGCTTGTTGAGTTTTAGGACTCAATCAGACTTATTTTTCATTGTGCTGACCCTTTTCCTCTGACTTTTCAGAATTACAATGCAAAACTCTCTGATTTTGGGCTGGCCAGGGATGGGCCAACTGGTGATAAGAGCCATGTGTCTACTAGAGTTTTGGGAACTCATGGTTATGCTGCACCAGAGTATCTAGCCACAGGTATTCTTTCAAATTTCAATACGTGTCCCTTCTTTAAAATTATTGATTATTCAAACTCTGGCTCCATTCTTTATGTTGCGGGTTAGGTGATGGAATGGTTTGATCAAATTTACTTCTTTATGCGCTTTACTCTATACAAACATGAATTTTGGTCTGAAATGAATGGTAATCTACATTGTCGGTCTACCATTAGAAAGCTTTTCAGGGCCCTGACTTTGAGAATCAGAAAGTTGTATTGGTACTATAGAGAACTGCTTAAGTCTGTGTAACTATGTGCTTTTTTATGGTAGTGCATCAATAATCAGTCTTCTCCAATGCCTTGTATTGGTAGAAAGTTCATGTACATTTTGTTCTTCATTTTTGTTGTATTGAATTAGCTTGGCCAGGTTCCACAAAGCTACCGGGCTGTTCAGTGATTAATTGCATATTTTATTGGGCAGGTCATTTGACTGCCAAAAGTGATGTTTATAGCTTTGGAGTTGTACTTCTAGAAATGTTATCTGGTCGTCGAGCTATAGACAAGAATCGGCCATCTGGACAACACAACTTGGTGGAGTGGGCAAAACCTTACCTGAACAGTAAACGCAGGATATTTCGTGTACTGGATAGCCGTCTCGAGGGTCAGTACTCATTGGGTCGGGCCCAAAAGGCAGCTAGCCTGGCACTTCAATGCATCAATTTAGAACCTAAGAACAGACCCAACATGGATGAGGTGGTAACAACATTGGAGGAGCTTCAGGACTTGAAGGACACAACAAGAAGTACTCAAACGGAGCATCATGCGAATGTTCATAGCCATTCCAATGGTGTGACTAAGTCATGCAGAAGTACTGCAGCAGAGGCTTCTAGATTGACCGTTTACCCGAGGCCTTCTGCTTCTCCCCTTTATGCTTAATGGAGGACAAGTTCTTTATACAGCTGATATATCTATTCTGTTTTGGATGAGTTTTAGCAGAGGATGCAGAACAGAGTTTCAGGAGTTCACGCATGCACCATTACCATGTTTCTTCAACCAGTGTACAGTTTTTGCTTTTAGCCTTGTAATATTTTCTCCTCTACTCTAAGAACCATTGGAAGGCATCTCTATCTAGCATGTGGTTCAAAGAATGTTTTGTGATGATTGAAGCCAGCGTTGAAATGTTTAATTTAGCTGATTTGAGTCTTTATGTCTCTTTGGGACTTGAGGTGTTCATGTTTGTTCTTGTGAAGTTGGAGATATTTAGCCCAACATGTTATATAACAGCCATATTTTTGTGAGAGCACCTTTGTGTTACCTTTATAATCTCTATTTCTTTAGTGAAACTTTCTTCTCCTTGTTCATGGACATGGCCTAGGAAGTATGGACACAAACGGGACATGGGACACAACACTACAAATCTAAGAAAATAGGATACATAATATGATAATAAGTAATTAATTCATTTATGGCAAAACTTAGATACAGTACCTTAATTATTGTTCCTTATGTAGTCCTTATAAAATTCTATCACTCGTCCAACCACTTAAGTTTGCAAACGGCGTTAACCGACCTATCTTTCTTCTACTTCTTCTATGAAAACCATTCAGAATTCCAGAAAACTCCAAACCCCAACTTCTCACACCCAATCTATGAGATTGAGATAAAATTCATCCTACAATGCTAAAGCATCCAAAACCTACATATCCAAAAAAAAGCCCAAAACTTTTAGTCTACTTTTTATTCTGTTCTTGTAAGACCACTGTTTTGTAGTTTTATCTTTTCTGAGTTGGACGTTGTTGCTGCTAAGTCCAGGGCCCCATTGTAAACTGCTCTTCTATTTATAATACAAAATTCTCTCTTTTTTCTTTAAAAAAAATCATAAATCTCACAAACCCAATTCCCAAATTCCAAATCCAAATCAACCCCGCCTTTAGCGAAACCAGTCGAAAAGCGCAAAATTCAACTCAGATCTACTAGGAATGAACCGATCTGAATAGATCATTTTTGACAGCTACGCGTGTTAGTTCAAGTTTAAGAGCCGCTCTATGTGTTGTGCTACCACTTCAGCTGCAAAAATGAAGAGAAAGAGGAAGAGGAAGACAGTGGGGTTAGGGTTCTCAAAGCTGATTGGATGGATGGCATTTAAACAGGTGAAATCGTCCGTAGAGGATTTCTTTTAGCAAAACTTTTCTTTTTCTCTGGAGAGAGATTTAGTTTTCTTTTTCTCTGGAGAGAGATTTGAGGTTTTTCTTATTTCTTTCATGGCAGGTTGGGTTTCAATAGGCAGAACAAAAAAAGTAAAAAGAAAGATACGGATGAACAGTATTTAAGATTCTGTATCTAAGTTTTGACCATTAATTTATAGCTTTAGGTTTATCCTATTTATTGATAAGAATATTTTATATTTATTATAAACTTTCAAAATAAATATCATCAAAATTTAGAAACACACTAATGTCATGCATATAAATCTCTATTTCCCTTGTGAGGTTATTCGTTTGATTTTTCTATTTTTATTTCACATAAACCCATTATTATGGGCTTTACTACCAAGTCACAACAAGCTAGTATTAGGGTATTCTAGTTTTGCTCTTGGGTTATTTATTGGAGTAATTGATTGTTTTAATAGCCACAGGGCCCACAATATCATTTTGGTTGTGTAATTATCTGTTTATTTGGGGATGGTGTCAAACGTTTAATTAGCAATGAAACTTGAAATAAAAAAAATTTGATGGGAAAGATGAATTTCATTGGCATTGTTGGGATGTGTCTCTAGCATTGTTGATGGGCAGATTCAACAAATAACTACACTTTAGCTTTATTGCACATTATCAAATTCTAGCATCAATGCACCATAAGAAGCGATAGATTTCGTGTTGGAACTTGGAAGCAAAGTGGCTTATCAATCCAACATCATCCCAAACGCGTACAAATTAAAAGAAGCAAATGAATAGATCATATACGAATATAATATGATACCATAACGATTGGAACAGAAAGAAATACATAATTATCCTAATATACCATTCGTCTTTAATTTGTCGTATTTAAAAATAGGAATAAAATTTTTATATTACCTCCATTTTAACAAAGGAATAAATGTTGTTTACATTTTTAGGAGGAATATAATGGAATGAAATGAGCATTCCCAATAATCATTCAATTCCTATGTACCAAACTCCCAAAATAGATGAAAAAATCTTTTACCTCATTCCTTACCAACTGCAAGGTATAAGTAAATTCAACTTTTTTATGTTTGCTTATCGGTAAAGAAAGGTTGAAAGAAAAGCCTACATATTAATTTTATCATTGTAAACATGCACAGTACATTGTCGGGGCACTTTTATTTATAGACAAGGTTTATTTTTAAACTAGTTTGGATAAAAATAAGGTTCATTCTTGAGTTTGATAACAAGAATTGTCCAATTTGAGGCTACATTTGAATTCCATTGTACTAGGATTGATGTGGTGGTCCATATGGAAATAAATAATAGAGAAAAAGAATACAGACATAAGGTGAGATAATCATTTAGAACATAGAATGATAAGGTGAGGAAAAAAATACGGCCGCATTCAACTACCGTTAATAAATTCAAATTGCTTGAAACATTATGATGCTTGTGTAAGGCTTGGGTCCAGTAATTTCATGACATGTTACGATGTTGACACATAGTAAGTGTTTAACATATATCTACATCCCAACTTAAGATTTCTTCTCATCCCAACTTAAGCCTTCTTCATGAGCTTATATAGTCAGACCTCTCTCTCTCTCTCATGCGCGCGCACAGATGGCAAGTGGTATTTAAGAGTTCTTGCTTGTTGATTGCAAAGAAATTTGAGAGAAAGATTTTATGGGTTTTTTTTTTTTTTTTTTTCATGGGATTACTTGGTTAAGAGCATCCACAGCTGGATTCTATATCCTATCCTATTTTACCATCTCAAAAAGCTACTTTATTACTTATACCATACAATTTTACAATTCACCCAACATCCCACAATTCTATTATTTCACCTTTTTATTAAAATATTATTTTTTAATCTTTTTTTACTATTTTTCTTTTTCTCTTCCTTTTCCTCTCTTTCTCCCTCAGCCTCTAGCACCGGCCTCAACCTCTAGCAAACCCATACCCAGCAAAATCACAACAAAAAATCACAACAAATCTAAAAATCCATACCAAAATCACAACAAAAAATCACCACCAGCCACCCCAGCAAATCACAACACTAATCCCAAACCACCAATCACCACCACCACGCCACACGTCCACCAGAAAAACTCCGATCTCCACAGAGCCCACGCCGATCAAAACTCCATCGGAAGATTTGGAACCCACCCGATCTCCTTCCGCCGATCAAAACCCCATCTGAACCCACCCAAAATCAAAACCCACCTCGCCTCTCCACAGAACCCACGCCGATCAAAACTCCATCGAAAGATTCGGAACCCACCCGATCTCCTTCCGCCGATCAAAACCCCATCTAAACCCACCCAAAATCAAAGCCCACCTCGCCACACCGATCTCCACACACGACTAGCCGCAACCCACACGCCCCACGACGAACTCCATGCAAAACGGCCCAAGCAACTCCGGTGAGGATGAATCGGTATGGGTGAGGGTGGGGGTGAATCGGTATGGGTGAGGGTGAGGATGAATCGGCAGAGCAGAGGCAGAGCTTGGTGAACAATGGCGATAGAGAGAGAGAGAGACGATGGAGAGAGCAATCGGATTGAGAGAGAAAGAGAGAGAGAGAGAGAGATTAAAATATGTTTTTGTGATTTGGCATAACGCTACAGTGCCATCTCACCTTTGAGATGGCACTGTAGCGCTATGCCAAAAAAATTTGGCAATCTGAGGTTTAACACGTCCCGTTGTTGGCTGTTTATTGGGCTTGAATGCCAAATGGGGCTTGCATTTGGCATATTGCAAGCCCATTGTGGATGCTCTTAGTTGGTTCTCTCTCTCTCTCTCTCTCTCTCTCTAGCTTGTTTTTATTTATTTATTTATTGCTAAGTTTGACTTAAAGTTGGCTAAAAGATCTGAATATACAGTGAAATGAATCTATATGTTGTGATTCGATATAAAAATCAAGAGTGCAGGAGCGACATGGCTCAAGGTCAGTCAACCTGATCTATTTATTATGTGCATGTACACTACAATGCATGTGCCATTTTCTTTTTTTGGACATTTTGAATTTCTTTGATTACAAAAGGTGTTCATATAATTGCAAGGGAAGAAAAAAAATTAGTGTGGAACGAGAAATTTACTTTCAACGCTAAGTATCCGGGTAGTGAAGATAATAAATATAAGCTTACTTTTCAATTTTCATATCATGGACAAGCACAATCTCTCTGACGAAGTTTTGTTGGCGAATCCATATAAATCTCTCTCTCCCACAAAAAAAAAAATGATTGAGGTTGTGCTAAAAATCAAATAAAAAGAACCCAAGAATATATAAATCTCTGAAGCCTTCTCTGACTAATATTGTTTACCGTTAATTTGACTCGATTAAATTGCTAAAGATTCTTAAGTTATTTATCATTTTAATTTGGCTAATCTTCATGGGGGCAGAATATATGTTGAGGACGTTGTGTCGTTCGGGGTGGAGATGAGAAAGGCTGAACTTCGACAAGGCAAGTATAGGATTGTTCTTCCCGACGAGACCTACGCCAGAGAGATATGTGTCGTAGTAAATTTCACTCTTAATGTCTAAACAAATTTGTGTTCGATAATGTTACATACACAAATTCATTGCGGTGGCACTTTTTAATTGGTGCAATATTATTTTTATTGAAACCTCTACCATAATTAATATTATTGTATACCAATCATAATCTGCCACATCAATAGTTGTAAAAAATATTGCAAAATTTGTTAGTATCATTAAACATATATTGTATAGATTAATTTTCCAAAATTTTACTCTTTTTTACGCATTCAAACTTTCTCCAAAAAAAAATAATAATAATTAAGCTAATGCCTAGCCCATTTCACTACCTAATAAAAAATAAAAACTAAATAAGAGGGGTAAATAATCTAAAATAAAAGGAGAGTAAGAGTAAGCAGTTTCGGCCTTTCGGGTTTTCCATGAAATTAAAATTTAAAAAAAAAATAAATAAAAGGGTTAAAATGTGGCATCCGCCCAGTAACTTTTGTCAAATAAAAAGTGGGTAGGAGTGAATTTTGAACAGTGGAGAAGTAATCTTGAGAGAGAGAGAGAGAAAACACTGGTGGATGAAGGTTTCACAGTGGCGAAGAGGTGTTGCAGTGTTGTACCTGTAACTGTAAGTAGCAAAAGTTTTCTAGAAACCCATTTCAATTTGTACGAGTCCGAAATGCAGCTGCCGTCCAAAAGCACCAAAATCTGTAGAAATGGCGAGAACAAGCCAAACACACCCCAATATTTAGGATGGGATGAATCAGCCCAATTGCTGTACAGCTCCAAAACTCTTGGTTGTGCTATTTATTTTTAGGACAAAGTTTAGCTACATAATTGGTTGTAGCTTAAGGCTATAAACTATCGCAATAAAATAAATATTACTATATATTTTGAAAATCTAACCGTTGAATTGCATGTTCCTTATGCTTTTAATACACATGTCAAATTTTGTGTTAATCAGATATTATTTACTATATAATCTATAAACTTATATTTTATGCATAATTTTAAATTATAAAAACTTGTAATTTAAAATGTTATTGATGACATAGCTATTAATTTTTAATTTTCTTGAAATTTTGCAAATATAGAGGATATATAAAGAAGATGTAATCCAATGGTGGATTTGTCAAAATTCACTTCCAATAAAAAGATATTGAGTGAGTTTGTAACTTAAGGCTACAACCAATTTTGTAGCTAAATTTTGTTCTTATTTTTATTAGCAATGTTAAGATTTGTATAATTATTGTATCAAAAAAAAAATTTGTATAATTATTTAACAAGTATCAATTTGTGGAGCTGAGCTTTAATTGCAAGTGATAAATACATATTTTTTATATATAAAAAAATAAATTTCAAGAAAAATACGGGTTAATCCAATCCGCAGCTAGATTGGCCCTTTTTTTACACTGAACCGACCTGCCATCCTGTTTTGCAAGGTCTACATTTTAGGGTTTGTTTCAACTTTCAAGTTTCACCACCATTATACCATATCCGGGATGTGAATAAGGTGAGCTGGCCCAAAAAATTGATGAGGTTTTTGAATCCATTAATTTGTCTTTAAGCTGAATTGTAAGTTTTAACTAATTAATATTGTATTTTACAAAACTCGAAAGAAATTATTTTCTAAAAGTAAATGTGTATATCCTTCTCAAAAAAAAAAAAAAAAAAAAAGTAAATGTGTATAGGCAATTAGGAGTCACTCATAGTAATTCAATCAGACAAGTTAGTAAAGAAATTTTAGTTTTAATAGATTAAAACATATTACCTATTCTTTAATGTTGGAAATTAAGGAGTGGTTGCGCTGCGTGTTGTCTGAAATAGTACACATACGCTTAGACATGTCTCATCTTTTTTCTCGTTGACTGCTAAATTAACAATACCTTGTTAGTACTATGAAGAGAGAAATTAACCTGGCAAAGAAAGACTGGGGGAAAACTTAATTGAAGTGTAGTAAGGTTACATTATACTGTACATGCAGTTCATCCAATTTTCCAATCACAGCATTTCAACTGAAAATTATTAAAAATTTCTTTGTTTAGTTTTCTTGTGGACTTAACTGCACTCTCGCTTAGGTGTCGCATTATCATTGGGAGCCTCAACATACTGTACGAGAGGAAACTGGATGCACATAGAAAAAGGATTCAAAATAATAAAACAAACATAAATAAGTTGTGAATAGAAGCAACCATCACAGGACAAAGCCTACCCCATAACAACGTAAGTATTTCAGGAGACAAGATCACAAGAATCAATCTCAATCAACCCCTTTAAGTCTTCTTCGATCTTCTTCTCAAGCTTAGTAAGACAGATCATAGAGAGATGGCAAGTGGTATTCTGGAGGTTGTGCTGGTTGATTGCAAACAGAGTTTCAGGAGTTCACGCATGCACCATTACCATGTTTCTTCAACCAGTGTACAGTTTTTGCTTTTAGCCTTGTAATATTTTCTCCTCTACTCTAAGAACCATTGGAAGGCATCTCTATCTAGCATGTGGTTCAAAGAATGTTTTGTGATGATTGAAGCCAGCGTTGAAATGTTTAATTTAGCTGATTTGAGTCTTTATGTCTCTTTGGGACTCGAGGTGTTCATGTTTGTTCTTGTGAAGTTGGAGATATTTAGCCCAACATGTTATATAACAGCCATATTTTTGTGAGAGCACCTTTGTGTTACCTTTATAATCTCTGTTTCTTTAGTGAAACTTTCTTCTCCTTGTTCATGGACATGGCCTAGGAAGTATGGACACAAACGGGACATGGGACACGACACTACAAATCTAAGAAAATAGGATACATAATATGATAATAAGTAATTAATTCATTTATGGCAAAACTTAGATACAGTACCTTAATTATTGTTCCTTATGTAGTCCTTATAAAATTCTATCACTCGTCCAACCACTTAAGTTTGCAAACGGCGTTAACCGACCTATCTTTCTTCTACTTCTTCTATGAAAACCATTCAGAATTCCAGAAAACTCCAAACCCCAACTTCTCACACCCAATCTATGAGATTGAGATAAAATTCATCCTACATATCCAAAAAAAAGCC